>OZ010736.1:79808253-79811705 GCA_963932295.1 Tipula lateralis | reverse complement strand
GATGATGATGATGATGATGATGATGATGATGATGATGATGATGATGATGATGATGATGATGATGATGATGATGATGATGATGATGATGATGATGATGATGATGATGATGATGATGATGATGATGATGATGATGATGATGATGATGATGATGATGATGATGATGATGATGATGATGATGATGATGATGATGATGATGATGATGATGATGATGATGATGATGATGATGATGATGATGATGATGATGATGATGATGATGATGATGATGATGATGATGATGATGATGATGATGATGATGATGATGATGATGATGATGATGATGATGATGATGATGATGATGATGATGATGATGATGATGATGATGATGATGATGATGATGATGATGATGATGATGATGATGATGATGATGATGATGATGATGATGATGATGATGATGATGATGATGATGATGATGATGATGATGATGATGATGATGATGATGATGATGATGATGATGATGATGATGATGATGATGATGATGATGATGATGATGATGATGATGATGATGATGATGATGATGATGATGATGATGATGATGATGATGATGATGATGATGATGATGATGATGATGATGATGATGATGATGATGATGATGATGATGATGATGATGATGATGATGATGATGATGATGATGATGATGATGATGATGATGATGATGATGATGATGATGATGATGATGATGATGATGATGATGATGATGATGATGATGATGATGATGATGATGATGATGATGATGATGATGATGATGATGATGATGATGATGATGATGATGATGATGATGATGATGATGATGATGATGATGATGATGATGATGATGATGATGATGATGATGATGATGATGATGATGATGATGATGATGATGATGATGATGATGATGATGATGATGATGATGATGATGATGATGATGATGATGATGATGATGATGATGATGATGATGATGATGATGATGATGATGATGATGATGATGATGATGATGATGATGATGATGATGATGATGATGATGATGATGATGATGATGATGATGATGATGATGATGATGATGATGATGATGATGATGATGATGATGATGATGATGATGATGATGATGATGATGATGATGATGATGATGATGATGATGATGATGATGATGATGATGATGATGATGATGATGATGATGATGATGATGATGATGATGATGATGATGATGATGATGATGATGATGATGATGATGATGATGATGATGATGATGATGATGATGATGATGATGATGATGATGATGATGATGATGATGATGATGATGATGATGATGATGATGATGATGATGATGATGATGATGATGATGATGATGATGATGATGATGATGATGATGATGATGATGATGATGATGATGATGATGATGATGATGATGATGATGATGATGATGATGATGATGATGATGATGATGATGATGATGATGATGATGATGATGATGATGATGATGATGATGATGATGATGATGATGATGATGATGATGATGATGATGATGATGATGATGATGATGATGATGATGATGATGATGATGATGATGATGATGATGATGATGATGATGATGATGATGATGATGATGATGATGATGATGATGATGATGATGATGATGATGATGATGATGATGATGATGATGATGATGATGATGATGATGATGATGATGATGATGATGATGATGATGATGATGATGATGATGATGATGATGATGATGATGATGATGATGATGATGATGATGATGATGATGATGATGATGATGATGATGATGATGATGATGATGATGATGATGATGATGATGATGATGATGATGATGATGATGATGATGATGATGATGATGATGATGATGATGATGATGATGATGATGATGATGATGATGATGATGATGATGATGATGATGATGATGATGATGATGATGATGATGATGATGATGATGATGATGATGATGATGATGATGATGATGATGATGATGATGATGATGATGATGATGATGATGATGATGATGATGATGATGATGATGATGATGATGATGATGATGATGATGATGATGATGATGATGATGATGATGATGATGATGATGATGATGATGATGATGATGATGATGATGATGATGATGATGATGATGATGATGATGATGATGATGATGATGATGATGATGATGATGATGATGATGATGATGATGATGATGATGATGATGATGATGATGATGATGATGATGATGATGATGATGATGATGATGATGATGATGATGATGATGATGATGATGATGATGATGATGATGATGATGATGATGATGATGATGATGATGATGATGATGATGATGATGATGATGATGATGATGATGATGATGATGATGATGATGATGATGATGATGATGATGATGATGATGATGATGATGATGATGATGATGATGATGATGATGATGATGATGATGATGATGATGATGATGATGATGATGATGATGATGATGATGATGATGATGATGATGATGATGATGATGATGATGATGATGATGATGATGATGATGATGATGATGATGATGATGATGATGATGATGATGATGATGATGATGATGATGATGATGATGATGATGATGATGATGATGATGATGATGATGATGATGATGATGATGATGATGATGATGATGATGATGATGATGATGATGATGATGATGATGATGATGATGATGATGATGATGATGATGATGATGATGATGATGATGATGATGATGATGATGATGATGATGATGATGATGATGATGATGATGATGATGATGATGATGATGATGATGATGATGATGATGATGATGATGATGATGATGATGATGATGATGATGATGATGATGATGATGATGATGATGATGATGATGATGATGATGATGATGATGATGATGATGATGATGATGATGATGATGATGATGATGATGATGATGATGATGATGATGATGATGATGATGATGATGATGATGATGATGATGATGATGATGATGATGATGATGATGATGATGATGATGATGATGATGATGATGATGATGATGATGATGATGATGATGATGATGATGATGATGATGATGATGATGATGATGATGATGATGATGATGATGATGATGATGATGATGATGATGATGATGATGATGATGATGATGATGATGATGATGATGATGATGATGATGATGATGATGATGATGATGATGATGATGATGATGATGATGATGATGATGATGATGATGATGATGATGATGATGATGATGATGATGATGATGATGATGATGATGATGATGATGATGATGATGATGATGATGATGATGATGATGATGATGATGATGATGATGATGATGATGATGATGATGATGATGATGATGATGATGATGATGATGATGATGATGATGATGATGATGATGATGATGATGATGATGATGA
>OZ010736.1:79730753-79803253 GCA_963932295.1 Tipula lateralis | reverse complement strand
ATGATGATGATGATGATGATGATGATGATGATGATGATGATGATGATGATGATGATGATGATGATGATGATGATGATGATGATGATGATGATGATGATGATGATGATGATGATGATGATGATGATGACTGATGATGATGATGATGATGATGATGATGATGATGATGATGATGATGATGATGATGATGATGATGATGATGATGATGATGATGATGATGATGATGATGATGATGATGATGATGATGATGATGATGATGATGATGATGATGATGATGATGATGATGATGATGATGATGATGATGATGATGATGATGATGATGATGATGATGATGATGATGATGATGATGATGATGATGATGATGATGATGATGATGATGATGATGATGATGATGATGATGATGATGATGATGATGATGATGATGATGATGATGATGATGATGATGATGATGATGATGATGATGATGATGATGATGATGATGATGATGATGATGATGATGATGATGATGATGATGATGATGATGATGATGATGATGATGATGATGATGATGATGATGATGATGATGATGATGATGATGATGATGATGATGATGATGATGATGATGATGATGATGATGATGATGATGATGATGATGATGATGATGATGATGATGATGATGATGATGATGATGATGATGATGATGATGATGATGATGATGATGATGATGATGATGATGATGATGATGATGATGATGATGATGATGATGATGATGATGATGATGATGATGATGATGATGATGATGATGATGATGATGATGATGATGATGATGATGATGATGATGATGATGATGATGATGATGATGATGATGATGATGATGATGATGATGATGATGATGATGATGATGATGATGATGATGATGATGATGATGATGATGATGATGATGATGATGATGATGATGATGATGATGATGATGATGATGATGATGATGATGATGATGATGATGATGATGATGATGATGATGATGATGATGATGATGATGATGATGATGATGATGATGATGATGATGATGATGATGATGATGATGATGATGATGATGATGATGATGATGATGATGATGATGATGATGATGATGATGATGATGATGATGATGATGATGATGATGATGATGATGATGATGATGATGATGATGATGATGATGATGATGATGATGATGATGATGATGATGATGATGATGATGATGATGATGATGATGATGATGATGATGATGATGATGATGATGATGATGATGATGATGATGATGATGATGATGATGATGATGATGATGATGATGATGATGATGATGATGATGATGATGATGATGATGATGATGATGATGATGATGATGATGATGATGATGATGATGATGATGATGATGATGATGATGATGATGATGATGATGATGATGATGATGATGATGATGATGATGATGATGATGATGATGATGATGATGATGATGATGATGATGATGATGATGATGATGATGATGATGATGATGATGATGATGATGATGATGATGATGATGATGATGATGATGATGATGATGATGATGATGATGATGATGATGATGATGATGATGATGATGATGATGATGATGATGATGATGATGATGATGATGATGATGATGATGATGATGATGATGATGATGATGATGATGATGATGATGATGATGATGATGATGATGATGATGATGATGATGATGATGATGATGATGATGATGATGATGATGATGATGATGATGATGATGATGATGATGATGATGATGATGATGATGATGATGATGATGATGATGATGATGATGATGATGATGATGATGATGATGATGATGATGATGATGATGATGATGATGATGATGATGATGATGATGATGATGATGATGATGATGATGATGATGATGATGATGATGATGATGATGATGATGATGATGATGATGATGATGATGATGATGATGATGATGATGATGATGATGATGATGATGATGATGATGATGATGATGATGATGATGATGATGATGATGATGATGATGATGATGATGATGATGATGATGATGATGATGATGATGATGATGATGATGATGATGATGATGATGATGATGATGATGATGATGATGATGATGATGATGATGATGATGATGATGATGATGATGATGATGATGATGATGATGATGATGATGATGATGATGATGATGATGATGATGATGATGATGATGATGATGATGATGATGATGATGATGATGATGATGATGATGATGATGATGATGATGATGATGATGATGATGATGATGATGATGATGATGATGATGATGATGATGATGATGATGATGATGATGATGATGATGATGATGATGATGATGATGATGATGATGATGATGATGATGATGATGATGATGATGATGATGATGATGATGATGATGATGATGATGATGATGATGATGATGATGATGATGATGATGATGATGATGATGATGATGATGATGATGATGATGATGATGATGATGATGATGATGATGATGATGATGATGATGATGATGATGATGATGATGATGATGATGATGATGATGATGATGATGATGATGATGATGATGATGATGATGATGATGATGATGATGATGATGATGATGATGATGATGATGATGATGATGATGATGATGATGATGATGATGATGATGATGATGATGATGATGATGATGATGATGATGATGATGATGATGATGATGATGATGATGATGATGATGATGATGATGATGATGATGATGATGATGATGATGATGATGATGATGATGATGATGATGATGATGATGATGATGCTGATGATGATGATGATTTTTACTTTTTTACGGATACGGGTCGTCAACTCAGCGATCTAACCAGATTTAGTCGCCTCCTACGACAAGCTCTGGATACTGTGGTATTCTATGTGTCTCATGTTTCGTTCATCATATTTAAGAAACACGAATGCCCCCAACTGAATTGATAGATAAAGTGGTGTATGGGATATATTAGATAAGACCCTAACCTTACTAAAATAACAACCTTATATCAACGCGATTGATAGAAGGATGTTTTATAGAACTTCATCGCCTTATCCATCATGGAATAGTCATAACACGAAAGTTGTCACCACTGATCTCAGCTCACAGGGATTGATAGATATAGTGGTGTATGGTTTATATTAGATGAGATCCTTTTCTCACTAAAATAACAACCTGTATGTCATCACGATGGATAGAAGGGTGTTTTATAGAGCTTCATCCCCATATCCATCATGGAATAAAATAAACACGAAAGTTTCCACCACTGATCTCAGCTTACAGTGATTGATAGATATAGTGGTGTATGGGGTATATTAGATATGACCCTAACCTCACTAAAATAACAACCTGTATATCAACGCGATGTATAGAAGGGTGTTTTATAGAGCTTCATCCCGTTTTCCATCATGGCATAGTAATAACACGGTAGTTTCCACCACTGTTTCTCAGCTCACAGGGATTGATAGATTTAGTGGTACATGGGATATGTTAGATCTGGCCCTAACCTCACTTAAATAAAAATTCTTATATCAACGCGATGGATATAGAAGGGTGTTTTATAGAGCTTCATTCCCATATCCATCATGGAATAGGATTAACAAGAAAGTTTCCACCACTGTACCTCAGCTCACAGGGATTGATAGATAAAGTTGTGTATGGGATATATAAGATGAGACTCTAACCTCACTAAAATAACAACCCGTATATCAACGCGATGGATAGAAGGGTGTTTTATAGAGCTTCATCCCCATATCCATCATGGAATATTAAAAACCCAATAGTTTCTACCACTGAATCTCAGATCACAGGGAGATGTAGTGGTGTATGGGATATTTAAAATAGGACCCGTTCTTTACTGTTTTATTAGTTTTTAAATGTCGGAGTTTTTGTAATTCTTTATTCGTTAATATTTTAAAGAAATTTATTAATGAATATTGTAATATTAAGTTATAATTGTTTGTCTGTTTCTTATCTAAACTATAATTGAGTTAAAATTTTCAAATGAGATCCCACTGTCGACCTGTTTAAATGCACAGTTTCTGTTTACAATCATTATTATTGATTACACCACTGTTAAAAATATTTCTTCAAATTACTTTGAAAAATACCAAAAAATATAAAAATAGAAATTCGTATAGATATTTTTAGTATACAGCAAAACTGCGAGTGTAATATACAAGACGTATCAGGCTATATACTTAAAAGCCTTCCAAGCCTGATCGTTAATCTTAAATGCCAGCAATGTGAAACTGCAATTGAAGAAGAACTGCAATTAAAGAAGAAATTTTCTTCTTTTGAATATGTTGAAATTAACGAATGTTGGCTTTCCAAATTTAAATGAATGCATTGAACTAGTTCCAGAACAAGGTTGTCCTATATGTTTCAGTAAAATGAATTCCCAGAATAACAACTATCAACCAATTATATCTATTTATACCGAAAGTGACACGCTAAACCATAGGAATATAAAAATAAGTGAAATCCAATCGACATTAGAATTTGACCAACTATCAACAACTATCAACCAATTATATCTATTTATACCGAAAGTGACACGCTAAACCATAGGAATATAAAAATAAGTGAAATCCAATCGACATTAGAATTTGACCAACTACCTTATCAACTAACGGGAATTATTAGTTACGAGCAACTTAGTCTAACTAGTAATTCCAAATAGTTTATATCGGGGCATTTTATAAGCTATTCTATCCACAAAGGCAAATGGGGTCGATATGATAACCTTAAAAAATATGTAGCTATTTTGAGATATCCTCAAAACATTGATGTCAATCCACATATGTTAATTTACACAAGATCCAAAAAATAACAAATCGGTTTCTTGTAATTTACATATTTACATATAGTCCGAATATTTATTCAATTAAATAAAAATTTGATATTTTAGTTCAAAAATATTCCTTATAGTGGAATTTTTATTTTTTATATTATAAATATATTTCGGCAATCAAGTTGCCATCTTCAGTATTTATCAAGGAGTTCATGATAAATACTGAAGATGGCAACTTGATTGCCGAAATATATTTATATATAAAAAATAAAAATTCCACTATAAAGAATATTTTTGAACTAAAATATCAAATTTTTATTTCATTTAATTTAAAAGTGGAATAAGTCACACATAAGAGAAATTCTTAATATGAATTTCAACAATTTAAACGAATATTTATATCTAATTCACAATTTAATAATCAACAGTAATCAAATAAAAATTAAAAGTTGTTATTCTACTGAGTCTCATCTAATATATCCCATACACCACTTTATCTATCAATCCCTGTGAGCTGAGATACAGTGGTGGAAACTACCGTGTTATTACTATGCCATGATGGATATGGGGATGAAGTTCTATAACACACACTTCTATCCATCGCGTTGACATATGGGCTGTTAATTTAGAGAGGTAAGGATCTCATCTAGTATATCCCATACACCACTATATCTATCAATCCCTGTGAGCTGAGATACAGTGGTGGAAACTACCGTGTTATTACTATTCCATGATGGATATGGGGATGAAGTTCTATAACACACCCTCCTATCCATCGCGTTGACATATGGGTTGTTAATTTAGTGAGGTTAGAGTCTACACCACATATCCCATACACCACTATATCTATCAATCCCTGTGAGCTGAGATACAGGGTGGAAACTTTCGTGTTAATCCTATTCCATGATGGATATGGGGATGAAGCTCTATGAAACACTCTTCTATCCATCGCGTTGACATACGGGTTGTTATTTTAGTGAGATTAGGGTCATATCCTCCATACTAGATGCACCACTTTATCTATCAATCCCTGTGAGCTGAGATACATTGGTGGAAACTATCATGTTATTACTATTCCATGATGGATATGGGGATGAAGTTATAACACTTTGGTTTAACAATAATGTGTTGTTTTATTAATTTAATTATATGTATTTAATTATTTATAAATTATAATGTTTATTTATTTATAATCCAATTTGTATGTTATACTTATTTATATATTTATATAATTATATATTTATTTATTTACGCGTGGTGGAAGATAAATAAAATTAATATTTTACAAATAAAATATGAATTTTATTTATCTTCCACCACGCGTGCTTAGCCGATTACACGTTAGAACGTGACGTAATAAAATTCGGCATTAATGAAAAAGTTGCATTAATAAATAAGAAGCGGTTTGAAATATTCACAGAACCGCTACAAAGTTCAATAAAACACCCTTCTATCCATCGCGTTGATATACGGGTTGTTATTTTAGTGAGGTTAGAGTCTCATCTAACATATCCCATACACCACTATATCTATCAATCCCTGTGAGCTGAGATACAGTGGTGGAAACTACCCTGTTATTACTATTCCATGATGTATAAGGGGATGAAGATCTATAAAACACTCTTCTATCCATCGCGTTGACATACGGGTTGTTAATTTAGTAAGGTTAGGATCTCATCTAATATATCCCATACACCACTATATCTATTAATCCCTGTGAGCTGAGATACAGTGGTGGAAACTTTCGTGTTATTACTATTCCATGATGGATAAGGGGATGAAGCTCTATAAAACACCCTTCTATCCATCGCGTTGACATACGGGTTATTTTTTGAGTGAGGTTAGGGTCATATCAAACATACCCCATACACCACTATATCTATCAATCCCTGTGAGCTAACATACAGTGGTGGAAACTACCGTGTTATTACTATTCCATGATGGATATGGGGATGAAGTTCTATAAAACACCCTTCTATCTTTCGCGTTGATATAAGGAATGTTATTTTAGTGAGGTAAGGGTGTTCACTTATATATCCCATACACCACTTTATCTATCAATCCCTGTGAGCTGAGATACAAACTACCGGTGGAACTATTTACTATTTACTATTTCATGTTGGATATGGGGATGAAGCTCTATAAAACACTCTTCTATCCATCGCGTTGACATACGGGTTGCTATTACCTTTATATTTAAATAGAAAAGTAATACACATAATACCTTTATAGACATATTACCTTTATACATTCTAGTAATACACATGTTACCTTTATATTTTAATAGAAAAGTAATACACATCACCAACTAATTAAATAAGTTAGGGCGCAGCCACACCAATAGCAATACATATCTGTCCACTTCACTTCTTTAAAATACAATTAAAATTATTTTAATTACAATTAACGATTGCTAAATCACTAAAATAACATAAAAAAGTTTCAAGCTGAACTAGTGTTTTGAAATATAAAATAGTATCTCATCTAATAGCTTCATCTAGTTGAAAGCGTATATAATCATTGCGTAGTCAATTTGTAATTCATGAGCAAATTTTAAAGAATACACACTTAAATATTTCATTAAAGCGGCTTCAGTGTTGCGTTTCTTCCTTCGTCCCTTCAGTCCAAAAATTGTTTAAGCAATTGCATTGGTTGTAAAGACGTTTTGAATTTTTTTCTATCAATCATGATATCGAAATTAAAAATATTCCAACCGAATGAAGAAGCGAAGGAAGGAACACAACGCTGACGACACATTTAGAGTTGCGAAATAGTCGTCTAATTGTCATTTCGGGTTTTAATTGACATTTTTAAATGAAAACGACATAAATTTACGTTTTGTGTTTAGTGAACCAATTAAAAATATCATATGCAATACTACAGGTGTTCTATTGAATAATTAAAGATTTGGGCGACATCGGTTCCTTTTGTTTATACAGGTATCCTAACAAATAAAGAAATAAAACAAGAAATACAAATCTGCTTAAAATGTTTTATTGATTTGAGTAATAATAATTATAACCCTTATAGAATAGTTTAATATATTATAAACTAACCCGCAAATCTATTAAATGTCATTGTTGAAAATTTTTCAAAAAAAAATTCTACTACTAATATATGAATAATATGTGTATTGAAATATAGGTATAATGTTGATTTATGATACACAATAAAATACTCTACACGGGTTTTAAATATCATTACTGAAACCTTAAAAAATAACAAATTTTAAGCTTATGTTTACTTTATTTTCTTGATTTTGTAAGATACCTGTATAAGCGATAAAACCTGATGACGCCCAAATCATTTGTTTTATGTAATTCTGCGCACTTATGAAATAATTAAATAAAAAGTGAAATAGAAAGTAGTCCAAACAACTTATGTAAATAATCGAAAGAAATTCAAAATGAATCGGCGTTTACCTAAATCTAAATATTTTTTCACAAAGAACCACCAAAAATATATATGACAAAGATCTGCGTGACATCTAGCTAAAATAAAAAAAATATTTTGTAGCGAAAGATGATCTAACAAATTTAATTACTCAGTTAAAATTATAAAACTAAGGGGTGTTGTGTTGATCTTCACACCGAGTGGACGTGTTTTTTTCCTCTCGGTGTTGTAAAATAAAATAAAATAAATTCGTTTGTGGTGTGTGTGTTTGTGTGTGGTTTTAAATCGGATCACAGATGAGTATCGCTATTATATTATTATATTATATTTTATTATGGTTGTAATTACATTACATATTATATTATATTGTGTTGTGTTGTATTTAATTATATTTTGTACGATACTATCTATTACATCTCCTACGCTATTACGCATTGACATCTCACAGGCAATGCTTTATACTAGTATTGGTATTGTGTTACATTCAGTTCTTGTTTCTCCGTTATATGTATAATATTGTAATATATAACGATTTGTCTTTGTGTCTTATATACATCAATTTTCAAATCACACGCACACCACAGTATTCCATTGAAAGCGATCGCATGCTTTGTATGTTTCGTCTTCTTTCGTTTGACTAGCACATCGCTCTTCATACAATTCTCTTATTCCCCTTTCCTTTAGATGTTTTTTTTTATATTTTGGTTTATGTATCTTTCAAAACCTACAGTAGTCGGAATTTTGTATATTTAAATTTTAACACGATCACTGCCATTGTGTGAACGTTGTGTAGGAAAATGTTAATATATTTAATGTAATTGGCGAATTACATTTTATTTTTATAAATTTTTGGATTGTGTTTGTGTTGTATATACATCATTATTTGATTGTTGAAAACGCAAATTGACACACGACTGTCTACATTTAAATGCTTAGGTATTCATAGAATACCGTATATAACAAAATTTTCGATTCGTCCATCAAAATTCTGTTCCCTATGTTTATTAGATTTTTTGTTTATTTTTATTTTATATTTTATGCAGGTGTTATATATACATATATACAGGCGATCCTTGACTTACGTCGTAGATTGTCATATACATATATACAGGCGATCTTTTGACCATGTTGATGATTTGATTTTGTACTTCAGCTGCATCTTCAATAGAACTGGTGGACTGATTCGACCAAGGCTTTTTCCACGAACCAGACATGGTGGTGCCGCTGACTTCATCCCAAGATTTGCTAATGTTGAGAACTGCATGTCATTTCGTGTAATTTTTCCATTGATCTATTGCAGTGACCTCGTTTTCTTCGGATCTTCGGTAAATTTCAATAAACATTTCAAATCAGTAAAGAGACTGGCGGTAACCCAAGCCTTTCTATAACTTCTTCAAACAACAATTAAACTTGTTTTGGTGATACCCTTTAAAGCTCTCGGGTTCTCCGAATGGTAAATCAGCAAAGGATTTAACTTGAAGTCGCTGACGGCATTACCACCAAGAAGAAGCGTCAAACGGTCTTTTGCTGCTTTAAAGCCGGAAGCATGTTTTTCTGCTGTGGCCAAATATGTTCGCGAGGGCGTTATTTTCAAGTACTAAGAAGCTGTTTCGTCGTTAAATAGTTGATCGCTTAAATGCCCATCTGCAACGATGCTTTTAATTGTTTGCAGAATGGCGTTTGCTGCAGCTGTGGCTGCGCTAGCTGACTCACCTGAAATTTTAATATTTAGGAATTCGTTGTGATTTTTAAAATGTTGGAACCAACCTCGACTATATTGGAAAGTATTTGTTTCTTCGTTACTTAGTTCGGCAAGAGGCTCGCAAATACTCCTAGCTTTGGTTTGGATGATCGACGTACTAAATGAAACATTTTTTGGATTGCGCCTTTTATCTAATCTATCAACAATGATTTCATTGTCTCGATTCTAAAATTAGCATAAATTTTCGCAATTTCTGAGGTTCTCGCTTTAGCATGATTTTGGTTCCGGCTTTAGCGAATATTTTTTTCTTGCGTAAAAATTGTTCTTTCAGTCTGGAATATTTAAATTTCTGGAAATTTGGTTTCTGTATTCCAATTCGAAATGTGTGTGACACATAGTTAATAAGGAAGGTGTACACATCCTCAGGGATTTTGTAGGACAGGAGTGTTTAGATTTGGTGCAGAACACGGGTATGTATCTTCCATTATCGGAATTACATTTTGGGATTGTGGTTGAGGGTTGTTTTAGACTGGAAGATTGTGACGGGTCGGGTGGGGATTTGATTCTAGTGGCGAGAATTTCGAACTATTTAAATGTTTGGGTGTCGGCGGGATTGTAGCAGTTTTGCAGTGGTGGTTTGGAGGCATTCAGTTTTACAGAGTAGTGGGAGGTTTTGATGTTATGGTTGGATTTTTGAAGGATGTCGGAAGCGGTTTTTGTAGGTATCCTGGTGATTTGTTATTTTACTCATGGTACTGCTGTGGTTGTTGGGGGAGGGGTGAAGGGGGTGGGGAGGTTCGAGACTGGATTTGATTGGGACGGGCATGAGGGTTGATCTAGTTGCGGTGGCGGTTGGGAGCCTCTGTTGGCATGTGGAATTTTGGACGCGAGTGAGATTTGTTGGGTGCTGGAGGATTCGCCGGAATGTGGGGTGTTTGGATTGATTTCGGTTTGTTGGATGTCAGTTGAGATAGGTCTGCACTTTCTAATTTTATTTTTATGTAGGTTGGTGTCCCGTTGTTGAGGGTGCTCTGAATGAGTTTGTATTTTGGATGCTTACGATTGGGTTCTCGCGTTAGAGTTTATTTGCTACTAATAGATGTATGATTGGTTGAATTTTGAGTTTGGATCGCGTTTGGTTTGCTTGAATAGGGTTCGCTCCGAGGGATGTCGATTTCCTCCACTTTTGGGGTGCTTCTGCTCCATACTTTCTGCATTATGTGGCATCCCTGCCTGCTTTATGGCCTGTGTGTCGTGCATACGTGCCTGTGGGTTATCCATGCGTAATTTCAATTTATTAAGTTTCGTATTTGGATTTAAGGGTACTTTTTGAAGACAATATCAATTGTTCTTTTTTGATTTATGAATGGTGAAGGTCGGGGCGGATCTACTACATTTGTAGTAAAGTGACATACCTGATCATGTCCATAATACGAGCATTGCATTACAATTACATTGTATTGCAGTAATATAAAAATAATAATAATAATTTATGGAAAAAGTTTGATTTTAATTACTTATATAAGTGTAAATATGATTATAGTTGGAGGGGGTTTACAAGGAAAGTTTATTTTATTTTAAAAAGATGTTGCATAATTTTGGAATGTAAAACGTTTTCACAGAATTATTTAATTTTCTGATAAACATATTCTAATATTATGGTATCATCAGCGTAATGCATATCATATTAATTTAATTTATGGTTACAGATTCAGGAGCCGTAAGTTAGTTAATAAAGAGTTTTGAATTTTATTTTAACTTTGATAGGTGTACGGACTGGAGTTTAAATAAATAATAAAATTAATAATAATTAAGTTACAGATTCCTATCTAGTAAATTTATTTTTATAATTTTATTAAATGATTTAATTTTAATACGTTAAAGTTAAGCTGCAGGTAATAGCTAGCTTACTCAATTATTTATTTAGATAAATAGTTTACTCTATTCACAAATTGACAGTTTATTAGGTTGCCATAATGTATGTATATGAAATGCTGTCGGGTCATAATATAAATAAATACTGCCGCTCGCGTTAGATGGTGGTGGATCTGAAAATATAGGGACGCAACTTTATATGCAGCATATGATGAGAAGATCTCAGGATAATTAACCTAAATACTCCAGTTTCAACTGTTGAGGTAACACAAATACATATGATGGAATAAGGAATGTCCTCTATCCTAATAAAAATAATAACGTTAATGTGAAAATGATATAGATTTTACTAACAAATTATATTATTGTACTAATTATGTAACAGGAAAATGGTTCTGCTGAAGATTGTCGCCCTATAGTCTATTTTGACTCTCTGATGAGCATGTTACAGTATTATGGTAACATTATCGTAATGGATGGCTTAAACTATCAAACTTAATTAATTCAATTGTTTCAGATACCTGAGCCATAATTAAAAAAAATTTCTTTCAGAGTTCTGCACTTATGTTCTAATTAGGTTAGTTGCGCGGATGGGAGTTAAAATAAATAATAAAATTAATTAATTAAGTTACAGATTCCTGAGTGAACTAATAAATTTACTTTAGAATTTTAATTTTAATTTAGCTTTAATTTTATTCAAAATACAGAAGAGCGGATAGGTGTTGCGGACTGGAGAATGCTGATTGGCAATTGCAGACTAGTAGATTAAAATTGTGATTGTCTTGTGATAATAGTAGTTTAGTACCGACTGTCATGGTGTCTGTAACCGGGTCGCTTTTCCTAACTAACATACCTTCCTATCCTTACCTATCGTTTTATGTAAACGGCTGTAGGAATAGGCCCGGCGTTATCCGGGAATCTTGCCTAGCGCTTGGTCTTACAGTCCTATCAATCAATCAATCAATCAATCAGTTAAAATTATAAAACTAAATAGGTTTGAGTACTGGATAAAATGAAACAAACTAAAATATCTTATTAGAAAAATCTAATAGGTATGATTATTACCTAAGACATTATCCAATATATTGTTGAAATTCATATTAAGAATTATCCAACAGACATGCATATTCAAAACCACGTATTAAATTGCATAATCTATCAAATAGTTGATTAAATTCCTTATCTAATGAGCATAAGTAGTGGTTTCCAACCCGGGATCCGTTCACAACTGCATATTTTAAAATGACATTGTTTAAAACGGCATATTCCAAAACGGCATAAGGTACAAAACGGCATATGGTTCAAAATGGCATTTTTTAAAGCGGCATTTTTCAAAACGGCATAAAGTTCAAAATGGCATCTTTCAAACAGGATAAGGTAGAAAATTAAATTCTTAATCGATGACAATGAAACTTAAGATGTTAGAAGAAAATGAACTTTTACTTCGATGTTTCGATTAAAATCTCAGTATGGACAAAAGAAAAGGAGTTGGATTCTTTCTTTATCGATTAAGGTCAAATTTTAAACGTTCTTAAGTAAGGGTTGAAATTCAAAAATGAGTTTGAAGTAAATGAAATAGACTATGGTATTATTGATTATAGCTTATTTATATGAAAGAAGAAAGTATTCCTTCACTAAATATATTAGATTTGACTTTTGATTCGGTACAATTATATTCTTTATAATTTTTTTATCGGTCTTTACAGGCCATTATTGGCCCGTACCGTGTCAACTATCTGGCTCCACCAGTTTCGATCACGAGCCAGCTCTTCATACTGTTGCAAGCAACCAGAAGATTGCTCTCTACGCCGTGGAGCCATCGTCGCCGACAGCGACCTCTTCGCCTACCGAAAGGCGGTTCTCCCTTTAAAGATCACTGTATCATTCGTTTTGGATCAGCACGCAGAACGTGTCCGAGCCAGCGTATTCGCTGTTCTTTGATTTCATGCACGATATCAGGAATTTGCATTAAATTCCTGATCTCGTGATTGAATAGAACTCGGTATGTACCATCAACGTCGCGTTTTGGGCCATATATCACACGCATGATTCTTCTCTCGAATGTTAGAAGCCATCTTTCGTACTCATCCGTCAAGGTCCAACTCTCACATCCATACATGAGAACGGGTCTGATCAACACTCTGTACAGTTTCAGCTTATCCGTATTTGCAAGATATTTTGATTTCAGCAGTGGACGTAGAGGATACAAAGCACGATTGCCAGCGGCAACCCGAACTTTGATATCCTCTCCCACATTATTATCATGAGTAATGAGAGATCCAAGATACTTGAATCTCATCACTCCTTCAAACGTGTGGTTTCCACTACTGAAATCACTTACGTCATGGTCGAAACCAGATATCAGATATTTGGTTTTGGACTCATTGATTTTGAGACCAACGGAAGCTGAAAACTGTTCCAGTGGATCAAGTATCTCTTTCGCTCCGTTGCCATTTAATCCAATCACACAGATATCATCTGCATACGCAAGAAGTTGATTGGATTGTCGGAATAAGATATTGTCCTGAGGTGTTGCACTTTTACGAAGGATGTATTCCAACATGAGATTAAAAAGTATCGGGGACAGCGCATCTCCTTGTCGAACACCAGAAGTAATTGCAAAAATTCTCGATAGCCTGTTCTCAAGTTTGACACAGCATTGTGACTGCGTTACTGTCATTTTACACAGATGTACATATTTTTGTGGTATTCCTAAATATTTAAGCGCATACCATAGCCTCTCTCGATTGATCGAGTCATAGGCTTGCTTGAAATCTAGGAGTACCTGGTGTACATCGCGAGATGTTTCGTAATACTTGGAAAGAATCATCCGCAGCGAAAAAACTTGATCAGTGACAGACCGATTTGGACGGAATCCTCCTTGGTAGTCACCGACAATTTCCTCCGCTAAGGGAGTAATTCTTCACAAGATTATGTAAGACAGTAACTTGTATGCTGTGCAAAGGAGAGCTATACCGCGATTATTCTCGCACTTCAAGCGATCACCCTTCTTGAATATTGGGCATAACTTGGCCACTTTCCATTCATCAGGCATAACTTCATTTCGCCATACCAATCGAACAAGGTCGAAAAGACAGTTCCACAAAGTTAGCCCTCCGAATATCAAGAGCTCTGAATTAATGCAATCAACTCCTGGTGAACGATTTCTCTTTAGTCTCTGCATGGCCATTGTGAATTCCTCATAGGATGGATCCTCAATGAACATCTCTGCGGTCTGTATTTGAGGGTTTTCAAATACAGCTTGTGATAAATGTGGAACATTAAGTAGATCAGAAAAATGTTCACGCCATGTATCGAGTACCGCATCGACGTTAACACAGAGGTTTCCTTCCTGGTCCCGAATGGCAGTTGACCGAGATCTTAAGGTATGGTGCAATTCGGTGATTCCTTTAAAGACACCACGCGAATTGTGCTCATTGCTGAGTTGTTGTACTCTTAAGACCTTGGCCTTCCACCATTCGCGCTTCTTCTGTCTACAAATGCGTTTAGCTGTCCTCCTAGCAAGAACTGCCTTGTTTTTCCTGGCAATTGTAAACCGAGTATGCGCTTCATTGTGGGCTATATTACGTTGCTCAACAGCAAGACGACACTCCTCATCAAACCAATCATTTTTGGGCTTAGTTTTCACTACACCGAGAATGTGCTGGGCAGCATCGACAACCGAGGGTTTCAATACTTCCCAGACACTGTTCACATCATCAGATTGGTACTTGGATTGCATAATGCTTTTGCTGACAAGATCTTGATATTTTCTTTGCGTTTCTTCGTTTATCAGACCTTCACAGGAGAATCGTGTTTTATATTCTCCTGTCCTTCTTGACTTGTACGAAAATTTCCATCGTAGCTTTGCAGTGACTAGATAATGGTCACTGCCTACGAATTTTGTTGACGACCGCTACGATCTCACGTCTTGGACAACCCGAGCCCGCCCTTTTGAAATCAACACATGGTCAATTTGGCTTCGGGATGTTTTACGTGGATGTGTCCATGTTTCTAAGTGGATGTTTTTATGAGGAAAGAATGTACTTGCCACTTTGAGATCATCAGCGATCGCAAAGTACATCATTCTTTCCCCATTCTCGGTCGCAGTTTCGTGACGAGAGTACGAACCTATGTTATTACATAAGTCGGTCTGATTTCTGCCAGCTCTAGCATTAAAGTCACCAATCACCAATCTGACATCGTGCTTAGGTATAGAGCCCATCAGATTATCCAAATTATTGTAAAATGAGTCTTTATCTTGGGGTTGGCTTACCTCAGTGGGCGCATGTACACAAACAATTTACAGGTTGGCTAATCGCATGTGCAAGCGAAGCTTACACATTCGATGATCGACTGCCTGGAAATCCAACACAGCCTTTTTTACCTGCGGCCCAATGAGAAAGCCAACTCCAAGATTTCCAAAGTCATCTCCACTGTGTAGCAACGTATAGCCTTGGGACACATGGTCTCCACTTTTAGGCCTTCGAGTTTCTTGGAGCGCTACGAGTTCCAGCCGATACTCCTTCATACATATGATAAGGCCGTTCAACGCGCCAGGTTTTCTTAATGACTGCACGTTCCACGTGCCGATCCTCATTCTCGTATCCGGGTATTTAAGCGGGGGTCATTCTTGTTTTGGCGGTATCCGACTTTGTTTTTATTGTTGACATTTTTAACAGTGATATTTTTTTACGGATGCGGGTCGTCAACCCAGCGATCCAACCAGATATAGTCGCCTCCTACGACAAGCTCTGGACACTGTGGTGGTATTCTATGGATCTCTTGTTTCGTTCTAAATATTTACGAAACATGTTTGCCAACCACAGGGCCAATTATTATTCTTTATAATATGTATTGTAATATATTGAAAGATATATTATACTCCTTCACTTAAATGTTTAAACAAGTCTCGGATATACTTCGAGGATATAAAAAGCAGAAGTTTTTAATTTCTTGTTGTATATTATTACTATACAGGTATATGAAAATAACCAAGGCGTAATAAAATACGTAATTATTTTTAATATCTTTTTAGTAGTTTTTGTCATAATCGTAATTATTGGCAACAATGCATCAAAATGTTTTTTATGAATGTAGTTGCTATTTTTATTGTATTATGAGGTTAGAAAAATGTTATTTTGTGTCTTATGCCGTTTTGCACCTTATGTCGTTTTGAAAAAGGCCATTTTGAACCATATGCCGTTTTGTACCTTATGCAGTTTTGAAAAATGCCGTTTCAAAAATGTCATATTGAACCTTATGCCGTTTTGTACCTTATGCAGTTTTGAAAAATGCCGTTTTAAAAAATGTCATTTTGAACCATATGCCGTTTCGTACCTTATGCAGTTTTGAAAAATGCCGTTTTAAAAATGTCATTTTGAACCATATGCCGTTTTGTACCTTATGCAGTTTTGAAAAATGCCGTTTTAAAAAATGTCATTTTGAACCATATGTCGTTTTGTACCTTATGCAGTTTGGAAAATGCCGTTTTAAAAAATATCATTTTGAACCATATTCCGTTTTGTACCTTATGCCGTTTTGAAAAATGTCATTTTGAAATATGCTATTTTGAAAAAAGACATTTTAAAATATGTCAGTGTAACCCGGACCGCTCCTAGCAACTTGGCCCAAAATTTTATTCGTTCAAATAAAATTTCGACTCCAACTGTTTGAAGGCCATTATCGGCTAATGCTAGAGATTTGAATCGGACAATGCTAGAGATTTGGACTCAGGTCGGGATAATACATCAAAAAGACCATTAAATTCCTCATCTAATGAGCATAAGTGGTGATCTCCCACCCCCGTAGCAAATTGGCCCCAAATTTTATTCTTTCAAGTACAATTTTGACTCCAACTGTTTGAAGGCCATTATCGGACAATGCTAGAGATTTGGACTCAGGTTGGGATAACACATCAACTAGGCCATTACATTCCTTATCTAATGAGTATAAGTGGTGGTTTCCAACCCCCGCAAATTGGCCCCAAATTTTATTCGTTCAAGTACAATTTCGACTCCAACTGTTTGAAGGCCATTATCGGCCAATGGTAGAGATTTGGACTCAGGTTGGGATAAAACAACAAATAGACCATTAAATTCCACATCTAATGAGCGTAAGTGGTGGGCTCCAACCCCCGTGGCAAATTGGCCCCACATTTTATTCGTTCAAGTTGTTCACTACTGCCTCATTCTCACCAAACAAACAAAGAAGACAACGCCTCAAACCATAAATAAAATTCCATAAAGGTAACTTTCGGGACACTTTGGCCAAATTATTATTTATCGAAGCATCCACAACCATAATTGAACTTCAAATTACCTAAAATAAGACATAATTATCCACTCATTCGTTTATTTAACTTACCATTATTATAAACATTCCAATGAATTTAATTTATAATGTTTAATAATTTTATAATTTCTTATCCATGATCGACACAACGAAACATGGATTTCGGTTTGACAGCCAATAATTTGTTTTATCAATTAACAATAATTTGTAAGTGATTGTACTATACAAAACACAAATTACTAGTGCGTTCAGTATACTTGTTTCAAATAAAATTGAATGAAATATGTTATAATTAATTTAAATCTGGCGCTTTTAAAACCTATGTTTTGTATAACACTTTTGGTCACTAACTTAGAATTTATAATAAGCTTATGACTTTTTTATTGTAAAATCAGAAGTCAAACTTAAATCATTAAAAATTTTCAAAAAATAAAATTATATTGTATATATTATAAAATATGGATTGAAATACAAAATTTTAGTTGGTTTTCATTATTGAACCATATTTTGAGATCACAGTTGTGTTATATTCACAAAGTCTACAATTCCAATCTTTATTCGCGGGAATTATCGCACAACCAACCAAGACCAGTCTTGAATTTTGATAATTGCTGGTTTGTGCCCCGTCATTTTGGTCCTTCGAGCCGGATATTGCTGATTTGTGAAATTGGATAAACATTTCGTGTATCATCAACACATGGAGTGATCTAGAAATTGGAAACCACATGTTGAGATTCATCAAGCATACGATAAGTAGCCATTTTAATTGATTCAAAGCTTCAATAAATTTATAATCTATAACATAACTCATGAACTTTACATTAATTTTCTACATTTATAAGTGCGCTTTACAAATTTTTTATTAAATGTAAAAAGTTTAAGAATTTATAAAATAATTTTATTTGATGAATAATCGATACATTTTTAAAAGGATCAATTAAAATTGTGTGTGTTGAGTGAGTTAAGTGTGTTAAGTTCCATAGACTTAATAGAAACAAAATGGCCGACAGTATTCTGGTACTAAAGAAACAAAGGGCAGTCAATAAAGGAAAGTTGACTTATATACTAAATACAGCTAAAAAAATCGAGTGAAATGTCTATAGAAGAGTGCAGGGTAAAAATAAGCAGCGGAAAAATTGATGGAGGAATTTACAGCACAAGGGAACAGTATTTATGCAATAGACCAAACTCAGGAACCAGATAACTACGAAGAGAACTACTACAAGGCAATTACAGAACTCAACCAAACCATTCGTAAATTGGGGCTTAGTACTGCTGTTGATGTTGTAAATGCCAGTTTTAATCAATAATTCAATAATACACAAACTGGAGCGGACGTTAAATTGCCGAAGTTAAACATACCATCATTTTCCGGCAACTACACGGAATGGCAATCGTTTTATGATTTGTATGTAGCCTCTATTCATGATTCTGCGTCACTATCAGCTGTCCAGAAATTCCAGTACCTGAAAGGTTTACTCCTCGGCGAAGCGGCAAGCTTATTGCGACACTTCAGCATTACCGATAATAATTATATTGAAGCATTAAAAAAGTTGAAACAACGTTATGACAGAAAGCGTCATACAATTAATGCCTTCATTAAAACATTTTTAGAGCAACCATCAATCAGTATTACCAACAATATAAATGTCAAACGATTACTTGATGTTTCTGACGAAACACTTAGAGGTCTAAAAGCTATGGGAGAAAAGGGTGAAGAGAAGGATCCTTGACTAGTATATATCTTAGTAACTATGTTAGATGATGAATCCAGAGGTTTGTGGGCGCAGCACATTGCGAATAAATATTTTCCGACAATTCAGGATCTCTTCGAATTCTTATTACAACGAAGCGATGCTCTAGAATTGATGCGCAGCACAACTAAACAAAGCCAAGGCATCAAGCAACCAACAATTCAGGGACATTGCGTTGTTAGTAATAAGATTATTTGTCCGATTTGCCAAGGATCTGACCATCTAATCTACCAATCCCATTTCATTAAACTTGTGATCAATATCACAAGTTTAATGAAATGGGAATTCAAATGCGTCGTGAGTGGACGAAATCTAATAAACGATGCTTTAATTGTTTTAGTGATCGGCACACTGTTTTCCAATGTTTGTCTAAACGACGATGCGCAACCTGTAGAAAGAAACATCATTCGCTTCTCCATTCATTGGAGTTAAGAAATGATATAGAACCTAATACTCAAGATCAGAGTACGATTTCAGGAGATTCTACTTACGAAATATTAACGAATCATAGTCAAGTATCTATTGTGCAATCAATTTTTCCAACTGCGATTATTAAAGTTGCAAGCACTTCTGGTAAACTTTTGCGTTGTCGAGCCCTTTTAGATTCAGGATCTCAAGTTAGTTTCATCACTGAATCTTGTATTCAACGCCTTGGGACCCACCGAACAAATGGGCGGATATCTGTACGAGGATTAGGTCACGTTGACGCAGGTACCACTAGAGGACTTACATCCATTTATATCATCCAGAAATAGGACAAAACATAGCAAAGAAGGCGTTCATTCTTAATCAAATTACATCCAGGCTGCCAGAATATAAAGGAGATACATTAAACTTAGCTGAATTGAATAAGGTGTCACTAGCCGATCCAGAATTTTATAAATCAAATGAGATTGACATTCTCTTAGGTGTTGATCATTTTTTCAATATTTTAATAGACGGCCAGATCCGAGGAATACATGATGATATTATACTTCAAAACACTCGCCGAAGTGCAAAACTTAAAATCCTCTATAACATCAATTTTAGCGACATATGGATTTAAATTGCGGAAATGGATTTCGAATTCACAGGAAATATTAAAAGATGTGCCACTAAGTGACAGAGAGCAGGAAATGAAATTGTTAGAGGATAACACTGATGCCACAGTGAAAATTCTTGGATTACAATATGATCCAAGAGATGATGTATTCAAAGTTAAACTACCAGAGAATTATCAGATTACAAAACGAAAAATACTTTCTGAAGCCGGCTAAATTTTTGATCCATTGGGTTGGATCGCTCCAGTGAACATAAAGATTAAAATCTTCATTCAACAACTGCGGGTTTTGAAGTTAGACTGGGATGATCCTTTGCCAACTGAACACGCTAACCAATGGAGACAAATACGAACTACCCTGCCAAAATTAGAAGAAATAACAATTCCACGATTTGAGCAGACATCAAACAACAGGAAAATAGAATTACACGGTTTCTGTGATGCCAGTCAAGTCGCCTATGCAGCAGTCATTTATTACCGTACGACGAATGAAGATAACGAAGTTCAAGTAAGCTTAATGACAGCAAAAACAAAGGTCGCGCCTATAAAGCAACAATCATTGCCACGTTTAGAACTATGCGGAGCGGTCCTATTGACCAACTTAATGAATGTAGTCAAGAAAGAAACAAATATAAATATTGATCAAATATTCATGTGGGCAGATTCGACCATTGTATTGGATTGGCTGACTGATCATCCACGTCGATGGCCAACTTTCGTGGCAAATCGTACCTCACAAATCTTATCATCATTCAGCCGCTCGCATTGGGGACACGTGAATTCACCAGAGAATTCGGCTGATGTTGGTTCTAGAGGACTAAGCCCGCACGATCTAAAATCTAATTCTTTGTGGTGGAATGGACCAGGTTGGTTAAACAAACCAAAGGTCATGTGGCCACAACAAAAAATGAATAATACCTCTGATGATCCTCCAGAAACTATAACTCATACTGCAATAATAAATGAAGAAACATATACCATTGATGAGATAATGTCCAAGTACTCTTCATTTCATAAGTTACAAGGAATAATCGCTTACGTTCTAAGATTCATCCGCCATACGAGACAACCTGAATTACCTAAGAGCATTGGAGTCTTCCTAAGTGGCAAAGAAATGTATGAATCCTTGTTCAAAATTTGTATTTATAATCAAAACAAATATTTTGCGGAAGATGTTAAAGACTTAAAGAATAAAAAACAAGTTAAGCCCACCAGTACACTAAAGTCACTTAGCCCGTTTATCGATGAGTTTGGATTGCTTAGAGTTGGTGGCCGATTAGAAAGTTGTGACGCTCCGTTTTCTACTAAACACCCGATCATACTGTCACCAAAAGCACCCATAACTACATTAATTCTTCAGGATATGCACAGCGAGCACAAGCACGCTGGCCCATCATTGTTATTGGCTCTTTCACGGCAACAGTATTGGATACCTGGTGCAAATGGTTTAATTAGAAAAATCGTTCATCTATGTGTTCCGTGTACACGACAACGAGCTACATGCCAAACGCAGTTAATGGGAAATCTCCCAAGTTTCCGTTTGGAATCAAGTCAGCCATTTCTAAAGGTCGGAGTTGACTTTGCCGGTCCAATACTCGTGTATTTGACAAGAGGACGAGGAAAAAAAAAATATAAAATGTACATTTGTTTATTCGTATGTGTTACTACTAAAGCAGTACATATCGAATTGGTCACCGACTTAAGCAGCGAAGCGTTTCTTGCTGCGCTCAAACGATTTATTGCACGACGAGGTTGCTGTCAAGAGATATTTAGTGATAATGGATCAAACTTCATCGGTGCGAATAACCAATTAAATAAAACTTTTGAAAATTGCATTAATACTGCTAATAATATCTCACATTTTCTTTCTAGTTTTACTATTACTTGACATTTTATTCCGCCTCATGCTCCTCACTTTGGAGGAATTTGGGAATTAGCAATTAAATCAACAAAGTTTCATATGAAAAGAGTAATTGGAGATTCAACACTGACTACGGAAGGAATGATGACGCTACTTACTGAGATAGAAAGTATATTAAACTCCCGACCATTATGTGTATTGTCAGCTGAAGACAGATGCCTTTACTCCGTCTCATTTTTTGATTGGGCGACCAGCAACAAAGCTACCAGAATATGACCACACTACTACCAAACAGTCACATTTATCACGATGGCAGATGATACAGTCTATGAGTCAACATTTCTGGAAGCGATGGCAATTTGAATATATTTCATCACTACAACAAAGACCAAAATGGATCAAAGAAACTCAATCTCTGCAACTGAATGATGTCGTGATTACTAAAGAAGACAATTTGCCTGTTAAAAAGTGGTTGCTTGGGAAGATAATACAACTGCATCCTGGATCGGACAGATTCACTAGAGTTGTCACTTTTAAAACTAAAACCGGTGAACTTAAGCGACCGATAACCAAAATTGTAGAGCTCCCAGTTGAACCTGATAGTTCAAGCGCACCGGAATGTTCACTACTGCCTCATTCTCACCAAACAAACAAAGAAGACAACGCCTCAAACCATAAATAAAACTCCATAAAGTTAACTTTTGGGACACTTTGGTCAAATTATTATTTATCGAAGCATCCACAACCATAATTGAACTTCAAATTACCTAAAATAAGACATAATTATCCACTCATTCGTTTATTTAACTTACCATTATTATAAACATTCCAATGAATTTAATTTATAATGTTTAATAATTTTATAATTTCTTATCCATGATCTACACAACGAAACATGGATTTCGGTTTGACAGCCAATAATTTGTTTTGTCAATTAACAATAATTTGTAAGTGATTGTACTATACAAAACACAAATTACTAGTGCGTTCAGTATACTTGTTTCAAATAAAATTGAATGAAATATGTTATAATTAATTTAAATCTGGCGCTTTTAAAACCTATGTTTTGTATAACACTTTTGGTCACTAACTTAGAATTTATAATAAGCTTATGACTTTTTTATTGTAAAATCAGAAGTCAAACTTAATTCATTAAAAATTTTCAAAAAATTAAAATTATATTGTATATATTATAAAATCTACACAATCTTACCCATGATCTACACAACGAAACATGGATTTCGGTTTGACAGCCAATAATTTGTTTTGTCAATTAACAATAATTTGTAAGTGATTGTACTATACAAAACACAAATTACTAGTGCGTTCAGTATACTTGTTTCAAATAAAATTGAATGAAATATGTTATAATTAATTTAAATCTGGCGCTTTTAAAACCTATGTTTTGTATAACACTTTTGGTCACTAATTTAGAATTTATAATAAGCTTATAACTTTTTTATTGTAAAATCAGAAGTCAAACTTAATTCATTAAAAATTTTCAAAAATTAAAATTATATTGTATATATTATAAAATATTGATTGAAATACAAACTTTAAGTTAGTTTTCATATTTGAACCACAAGCACAATTTTGACTCCAACTGTTTGAAGACTATTATCGGCCAATGCTAGAGATTCAGTCTCAGGTTGGAATAACACGTCTAATAGGCCATTAAATTCCTTATCTTATGAGCATAAGTGGTGGTCTCCAACCCCCGTAGCAAATTGGCCCCACATTTTATTTGTTCAAGTACAATTTTGACTCCAACTTTTTGAAGGCAATTATCGGCCAATGCTAGAGATTTGGACTCAGGTTGGGGTAATACATCAATAGGCCACAACACAAAATTTTCGACTCAAACTGTTTGAAGGCCATTATCGGCCAATGCTAGAGATTTGGACTCAGGTTGGGATAAAACATCAATAAGACCATTAAATTCCTCATCTAATGAGTATAAGTGGTGGTCTCCAACCTTCGTAGCAAATTGGCCCACATTTTATTCGTTCAATGATACACTTTCGACTCCAACTGTTTGAAGGCCATTATCAGCCAATGCTAGAGATTTGGACTCAGGTTGGGATAATACGTCTGAGCAATATGCGCATAAGTGGTAGTCTGCACCCCCGTAGCAAATTGGCCCCACATTTTATTAGTTCAAGTACAATTTTGACTACAAGTTTTTGAAGGCCATTATCGGCCAATGCTAGAGATTTGGACTCAGGTTGGGATAATACGTCAAATAGGACATTGAATTCCTTATCTAATGAGCATAAGTGATAGTCTCCAACCCCCATAGCAAATTGGCCTCAAATTTTATTCGTTCAAGTACAATTTTGACTCCAGCTGTTTGAAGGCCATTATCGGCCAATGCTAGAGATTTGGACTCAGGTTGGGATAATACATCAAACAGGCTATTGAATTCCTCAACTTATGAGCATAAGTGATGGTCTCCAACCCCCGTAGCAAATTGGCCCCAAATTTCATTCGTTCAAGTACAAATTCGACTCCAACTGTTTGAAGGCCATTATCGGCCAATGCTAGAGATTTGGACACAGGTTCGAATAAAACATCAAATAGGCCATTGAATTCCTCATCTAATGAGCATAAGCGATGGTCTCCAACTCCCTTAGGAAATTGGCCCAAAATTTTATTCGTTCAAGTACAATTTTGACTTCAGCTGTTTGAAGGCCATTATCGGCCAATGCTAGAGATTTGGACTCAGGTTGGGATAAAACATCAAAAAGGCTATTGAATTTTTCATCGTATGAGCATTAGTGGTGGTCTGCAACCTCCGTAGCAAATTGGCCCCAAATTTTATTCGTTCAAGTACAAATTCGACTTCAACTGTTTGAAGACCATTATCGGCCAATGCTAGAGATTTGGACACAGGTTGGGATAATACATCAAATAGGCCATTGAATTCCTCATATTATGACCATAAGTGGTGGTCTCCCACCTTCGTAGCAAATTGGCCCCACATTTTATTCGTTCAAGTAAAATTTCGACTCAAACTGTTTGAAGACAATTATCGGCCAATGCTAGAGATTTGGACTCAGGTTGGGATAAAACATCAATAAGCCAAAACATAAATTTTATTCGTTTATATACAATTTCGACTCAAACTGTTTGAAGGCCATTATCGGCCAATGCTAGAGATTTGGACTCAGGTTAGGATAATACATCAATTTGACCATTAAATTCCTCATCTAATGAGCAAAAGTGGTGGTCTCCAATCCCTATAGAAAATTGGCCCCAAATTTTATTCGTTCAATGATACACTTTCGACTCCAACTGTTTGAAAGCCATTATCGGCCAATGCTAGAGATTTGGACTCAGGTTCGAATAATACATCAAATAGGCAATTGAATTCCTCATCTTATGAGCATAAGTGGTGGTCTCCAACCTCCATAGCAAATTGGCCCCAAATTTTATTCGTTCAAGTAAAATTTCGACTCAAACTGTTTGAAGACCATTATCGCCCAATGCTAGAGATTTGGACTCAGGTTCGAATAATACATCGAATAAGTGGTCTCCAACCTCCGTAGCAAATTGGCCCCAAATTTTATTCGTTCAAGCTCAATTTTGACTCCAACTGTTTGAAGGCCATTATCGGCCAATGCTAGAGATTTGGACTCAGGTTCGGATAAAACATCAAATAGGCCATTGAATTCCTCATATAATGAGCATAAGTGGTGGTCTCCAACCCCCATAGCAAATTGGCCCAAAATTTTATTCGTTTCAGTAAAATTTTGACTCCAACTGTTTGAAGGCCATTATCGGCCAATGCTAGAGATTTGGACTCAGATTGGGATAACACATCAAATATGCCATTAAGTTCCTTTTCTAATGAGTATAAGTGGTGGTCTTCAACCCCCGTACCAAATTGGCCCCACATTTTATTCGTTCAAGTACAATTTTGACTCCAGCTGTTTGAAGGCTATTATCGGCCAATGCTAGAAATTTGGACTCAGGTTGGGACGAAAGATCAAATAGGCTTTTGAATTCCTCATCTAATGAGCGTAAATGGTGGTCTCCAACCTTCGTAGCAAATTGGCCCCACATTTTATTCGTTCAAGTACAATTTTGACTCCAACTGTAGAATGCCATTATTGGCCAATGCTAGAGATTTGGACTCAGGTTGGGATAAAACATCAAATAGGCCATACAATTCCTTATCTAATGAGTATAAGTGGTGGTCTACAACCCCCGTAGCAAATTGGCCCCAAATTTTATTCGTTCAAGTACAATTTTGACTCAAACTGTTGAATTCCAATACCGGCCAATGCTTACCAATGCTAGAGATTTGGACTCAGGTTCGGATAAAACATCAAATAGGCTTTTAAATTCCTCATCTAATGAGCATAAGTGGTGGTCTTCAACCTTCGGAGCAAATTGGCCCCAAATTTTATTCGTTCAAGTACAATTTTGACTCGAACTGTTTGAAGGCCATTATCGGCCAATACGAGAGATTTGGACTCAGGTTGGGATAATACATCAAATAGGCCATTGCATTCCTTATCTAATGAGTATAGGTGGTGGTCTCCAATCCTCGTAGCAAATTGGCCCCAAATTTTATTCGTTCAAGTACAATTTCGACTCCAACTGTTGAATTCCAATACCGGCCAATGCTAACCAATGCTAGAGGTTTGGACTCATGTTCGGATAAAACATCAAAAAGGCAATTGATTTCCACATCTTATGAGCAAAAATGGTGGTCTCCAACCCCCGTAGCAAATTGGCCCTACATTTTATTCGTTCAAGCACAATTTCGACTCAAACTGTTTGAAGGCCATTATCGGCCAATGCTAGAGATTTGGACTCAGGTTCGGATAATACATCAAAAAGGTCATTAAATTCCTCATCTAATGAGCATAAATGGTGGTCTCCAACACCCGTAGCAAATTTGCCCTAAATTTTATTCGTTCAAGTACAATTTATAATAAAAAACTGTTTAAAGGCCATTATCGGTCAATGCTAGAGATTTGGACTCAGGTTGGGATTAAACATCAAATAAGCCATTAAATTCCTCATCTTATGAGCATACGTGGTGGTCTCCAACCTCCGTAGCATATTGGCACCACATTTTATTCGTTCAAGCTCAATTTCGACTCCAACTGTTTGAAGGCCATTATCGGTCAATGCTAGAGATTTGGACTCAGATTCGGATAAAACATCTAAAAGAAGATTGAATTCCTCATATTATGAGCATGAACGGTGGTCTCCAACCTCCGTAGCAAATTGTTCCTAAATTTTATTCGTTCAAGCACAATTTCTACTCCAACTGTTTGAAGGCCATTATCGGCCAATGCTAGAGATTTGGACTCAGGTTCGAATTTAACATCAAAAAAGCAATGAAATTCTTCATCTAATGGGCATTTGTGGTGGTTTCCAACCTCCGTAACAAATTGGCCCCAAATATTATTCGGTCAAGTACAATTTTGACTCCAACTATTTGAAAGCCCATTATTGGCCAATGCTAGAGATTTGGACTCAGGTTGGGATAAAACATCAATAAGCCAAAACATAAATTTTATTCGTTTATATACAATTTCGACTCAAACTGTTTGAAGGCCATTATCGGCCAATGCTAGAGATTTGGACTCAGGTTGGGATAAAACATCAAATAAGCAATTGAATTCCTCATCTAATGAGCATAAGTGGTGGTCTCCAACCTCCGTAGCAAATTGGCCCCAAATTTTATTCGTTCAAGTACAAATTCGACTCCAACTGTTTGAAGGCCATTATCGGCCAATGCTAGAGATTCGGACTCAGGTTCGGATAATACATCAAATAGAACATTGAATTCCTCATCTTATGAGCATAAGTGGTGGTCTCCAACCTCCGTAGCAAATTGGCCCCACATTATCTTCTTTCAAGTAAAATTTCGACTCAAACTGTTTGAAGACCATTATCGGCCAATGCTAGAGATTTGGACTCAGGTTCGGATAATACATCAAATAGGCCATTGATTTCCAAATCTAATGAGCGTAAATGGTGGTCTCCAACCCCCGTAGCAAATTGTCCCCAAATTTTATTCGTTCAAGTTCAATTTCGACTCCAACTGTTTGAAGGCCATTATCGGTCAATGCTAGAGATTTAGACTCAGGTTGAGATAGTACATTAAATAGGCCAATAAATTTCTCATCCAATGAGCATAAGTGGTGGTCTCCAAACTCCGTAGCAAATTGGCCCCAAATTTTATTCGTTCAAGTACAATTTCGACTAAAACTGTTTGAAGGCCAATATTGGCCAATGCTAGAGATTTGAACTCAGGTTGAGATAGTACATTAAATAGGCCATTAAATTCCTCATCGAATGAGCATAAATGGCGGTCTCCAATCCCCGTAGCAAATTGGCCTCAAATTTTATTCGTTCAAGTACAATTTCGACTCAAACTGTTTGAAGGCCATTATCGGCCAATGCTAGAGATTTGAACTCAGGTTCGGATAATACATCAAAAAGGCCATTAAATTCATCATCTTATGAGCATAAGTGGTGGTCTCCAACCCCGGTAGCAAATTGTCCATAAATTTTATTCGTTCGTGTACAAATTCGACTCAAATTGTTTGAAGGCCATTATCGGCCAATGCTAGAGATTTGGACTCAGGTTCGATGAACATAATATTAATTATTTATTGTATTTAGAATTTCGGACGCTTAATTGATTTTTCATATCCTTTAAAGAAAATTTTTCCGAAAGTATCATTTTGAGAGAAATTAAATTTGACTCTTTATTCATTCATTTTCTTATGAAATCTTTGCCTTTGTATTCATATCTAATGCATTTAGCAACAAAAACATTTCTTATAAAGAAATTTTGCGTTTAGTACTCCATCTTTCACTCAGAAATTTCAATTGGAATTATCATTCTTCTAATTGGATTTTGCGTTAACAGTGTAAAACTAATACATGCCTAAAATCTGTAGATCTGTAGAAAACTTCACAGGCATCACCTGAAAAAGGTTCAATATTGATCTTTGGTAGCCAAACATCAATTAAATGCGCCATTGTTGCATTCATATTATTGTTGCCCGGACTTATAGTTTCATTTGGATTCTGGCCATTATACTCCCGTATATATCGGTTGAGTCGTGACTCAACAACAAAAAATTGTTCTGAGATGTCGATAATGGCAATTGCGTGACTTGGATCCTAGTCAAAAAGTAGGTTTTCAACATCTTCAAACTGCTTTAGTAACACCTTAGCTCGTGCCAGCTTAGATTGAAACCCATCGATGTCTTTTTTATCGACTGCTGCAAGGACATAATTATGGAGTTTGGTCATTTGTCCCTTTATTGATCTGCATTTGCTTTTCAGAGATTTCAATTTAGCTTCTGAGTCCATTTTAACTTCTTCGACGTCTATGATTTAACACAATTCACTTCACACTGCTTCACAAGATTTAATAACCGCACAATATTTTAGTTTCTGATGTAATATTGAGATAATAATATACTACCAATATCAAACGCACGCTTTATCAGAAAATAAATTCGTTTGTGGAGTGTGTGTTTGTGTGTGGTTTTAAATCGGATCACAGATTAGTATCGCTATTACATTATTATATTATATTTTATTATTATCTTAATTACATTATTGAGATATTGTGTTGTGTTGTATTTTATTATATTTTGTACGATACTATCTATTACATCTTCATACGCTATTACGCATTGACATCTCACAGGCAATTCTTTATACGAGTATTGGTATTGTGTTACATTCAGTTCTTGTTTCTCCGTTATATGTTTAATATTGTAATATATAACGATTTGTCTTTGTGTCTAATATACATTTTCAAATCACACGCACACCACAGTATTCCATTGAAAACGATCGCATGCTTTGTATTTTTCGTCTTCTTACGTTCGACTAGTACATCGCTCTTTATACAATTCTCTTATTCCCCTTTTCTTTAGATGTTTTTTTCGTTTCGTCCATCAAAATTCTGTTTCCTATTTTTATAAGAGAATTTTTTGTTCATTTTTATTTTATATTTTATGCAGGTGTTATATATGTATATATTATATACATATATGCAGGCGATCCTTGACTTACGTCGTAGATTGTGATATACATATATACAGGCGATCTTTGACTTACGTCGTGGATGCGTTCCTGAAAAGTGCAACGTTACTTGAAACGACGTAAGTCGAAAAAGTATTCAAATATATAATGAACAAATATGTTGGTTCTGTACAAAGTAAAGGGTCATCCAAATTTGACGCCTAGATGTCAGCAGTATATAATTTTTACACGTGACATCTTTTCAAATGACATAAGCCATTTTGTTTTATTAGAAGGTAGTACAGTTTTAACCATGGACAGGTGCACATTGCAACAACGCGTTTACATCATTAAAACTTATTATGAAAATGGGCGTTCTTTGAAAAATACCCATCGCAAAATTCGTTATTTTTTTGGTGTAAATAATCGGCCAAATCAATCTTCAATTCAAAGATTAGTGAAAAAATTCGATGAAACTGGTTGTGTTACTGATAAACCAAAAAGTGGAAGACCAAAAACTGTACGCACAAATAAAAATATTGCTGCTGTTAGTGAAAATGTAGAAAATGAACCGACAACATTAATTTCGCGTCGTTCGCAAGAATTGGACATATCTTATGGCTCCTTATGGAGGATTTTGCATAAAGATTTGCATTTACACGCTTACAAAATTCAATTAACCCAGAAATTGAAAGAAAGAGACCATTTACAACGTCGTAATTTCGCTAGTTGGATTATTGAACAACGAACGACAGATCCATTGTTTTCAAGCAAAATTTTGTTTAGTGATGAAGCTCATTTCACAATGGATGGATTCGTCAATAAGCAAAATTGTCGTATCTGGGGTGATTAAAATCCTCGTGATATTCATGAAAAATCTCTACACCCACCAACAGTTACTGTTTGGTGTGCAATTTGGGTAAATGGAATCATTGGGCCATTCTTCTTCGAAAATGATGCTGGAAATGCTGTTACTGTGAATGCTGAGCGATACCAATCAATGTTGAGAGACTTTTTATCGACACAGTTGAGTCATATTGATGAGTCTGACGTCTATTTCCAGCAAGACGGTGCTACATGTCACACAACTCGACAAAACATTACGTTTTTGCAATCAAAATTTCCTCAACGTGTAATTTCACGAAATTCAGATTTCAATTGGCCTCCAAGGTCATGTGATCTAACACCATTAGATTTTTTTTTGTGGGGTTTTTTGAAAAGTCGAGTGTATGCTAACAAGCCACAAACAATTAATGATCTAAAGAACAACATTCAAGTTGCAATTCGTGAAATAACACCAGCAACATGTCGGAAAGTCATTGAAAATTTCGATATTCGGATTGGTGCCTGCAGATGCAGTCGTGGTGGACACTTGAATGATATTCTATTCCACGTACAATTGTAATGGATCATACTTTTAATAAAAAAAACAGCTTGAAAAAATTGCAAATAGTTTGGGTTTTATTTAAAAGAAACATGTAGGCGCGTTTTTTGGATGACCCTTTACAATGTATTTAAATTCTAAAATCGTAAAAGTGGAATAAAATTAAATATAATTCAGTAGTATGTACGTGGATTGTTGCGTTATTTGTTTGAGTCTATAACTCTTCGAAATCATCAGATGATGAAATACTTTCATCATTTATCCTGCTAGGTTAATAAATTTTCGAGGCTGGATTTCATTGGGACGGGTATGAGGGTTGATCTAGTTGCGGTGGCGGTTGGGAGCCTCCGCTGGCATGTGGAATTTTGGACGTGAGTGGGTTCTGTTGGGGGCTGGAGGATTCGTCTGAATGTGGGGTGTTTAGATAGATTTCAGTTTGTTAAAAGTCAGTTGGGATAGGTCTGCACTTTCTATTTTTATTTTTGTGTAGGTTGGTGTCCCGTTGTTGAGGGTGCTCTGAATGAGTTTGTATTTTGGATGCTTACGATTGGGTTCTCGTGTTAGAGGTTATTTGCTACTAATAGATGTATGTTTGGTTGAATGTTGAGTTTGGATCGTGTTTGGTTTGCTTAAATAGGGTTCGCTCCGAGGGGAGTCGATTTCCTCCACTTTTTGGGTGCTTCTGCTCCATACTTTCTGCATTATGTGGCGTCCCTGCCTGCTCTATTGCCTGTGTGTCGTGCATACATGCCTAATTTCAATTATCCATGCGTAATTTTAATTTATTAAGTTTCGTAGTTGGGTTTAAGCGTGCTTTTTCAAGACAATATCAATTGTTCTTTTTTGATTTATGAACGGTGAAGGTCGGAGCGGATCTACTACATTTGTAGTAAAGTGACATGCCTGATCACGACCATAATACGAGCATTGCATTACAATTACATTGTATTGCAGGAATATAAAAATAATAATAATAATTTAGGGAAAAGGTTTGGTTTTAATTACTTATATAAGTGTAAATATGATTATAGTTGGAGGGGGTTTACAAGGAAAGGATTTTTTTATTTTTAAAAAAAATATTGCATAATTTTTGAATGTAAAACGTTTCCAGAGATTTATTTTGATTTTCTGAACTAATATTATGGTATCATCAGCGTAATGGTTGACGGGTACTTAACCTAGCATACCATATTAATTTAATTTATGGTTACAGATTCAGGAGCCGTAAGTTAGTTAATTAAGAGTTTTGAAAATTATATTTTACTTTGATAGGTGTACGGAGTGGAGTTTAAATAAATAATAAAATTAATAATAAATAAGTTACAGATTCCTATCTAGTAAATTTATTTTTAGAGTTTTATTAAATGATTTAATTTTAATACGTTATAGCTAAGTTGCAGGTAATAGCTAACTTACTCAATTATTTATTTATATAATAATTTACCCTATACACGAATGTTTGTATATGAAATGCTGTCGGGTCATAAAATAAATAAATACTACCTTTCGCGTTAGATGGTGGTGGATCTGGAAATATAGGGACGCAAATTTATATGCAGCGTATGATGAGAAGACCCCAGGACAATTTACCTAAATACTCCAGTTTCAACTGCTGAGGTAACACAAATACATATGATGGAATTGGAAATGTCCTTCCTATCCAAATAAAAATAATAACCAATGTTAATGTGAAAATCATATAGATTTTACTAACAAATTATATTATTGTACTTATTATGTAACAGGAAAATGGTTCTGCTGAAGATTGTCGCCCTATAGTTTATTTTGACTCTCTGATGAGCATGTTACAGTATTATGGTAACATTATCGTAATGGATGGCTTAAACTATCAAAATAAATTAATTAAATTGTTTCAGATACCTAAACCATAAGTTAAAAAAAATTTCTTTCAGAGATCTTATTACGGATAATTGTGCGGATGGGAGTTCAAATTAATAATAAAACTAATTAATTAAGTTTTCTAACTTAGATTCCTGAGCAAACTAATAAATTTATTTTAGAATTTTAATTTTAATTTAGTTTTAATTTTATTCAAAATACAGAAGAGCGGATAGGTGTTGCGGACTGGAGAATGCTGATTGGCGATTGCAGACTAGCAGATTAGAATTGTGATTGTCTTGTCATAATAGTAGTTTAGTACCGACTGTCATGGTGTCTGTAACTGGGTCGCTCTTTCCTAACTAACATACCTTCCTATCCTTACCTATCGTTTTATGTAAACGGCTGTAGGAATAGGCCCGGCGTTATCCGGGAATCTTGCCTAGCGCTTGGTCCTACAGTCCTATCAATCAATCAATCAATCAATCAGTTAAAATTATAAAACTAAATAGGTTTGAGTACTGGATAAAATGAAACAAACTAAAATATCTTATTAGAAAAATCTAATAGGTATGATTATTACCTAAGACATTATCCAATATATTGTTGAAATTCATATTAAGAATTATCCAATAGACATGCATATTCAAAACCACGTATTAAATTGCATAATCTATCAAATAGTTGATTAAATTCCTCATCTAATGAGCATAAGTAGTGGTTTCCAACCCGGGATCCGTTCACAACTGCATATTTTAAAATGACATTGTTCAAAACGGCATATTCCAAAACGGCATAAGGTACAAAACGGCATATGGTTCAAAATGGCATTTTTTAAAGCGGCATTTTTCAAAACGGCATAAAGTTCAAAATGGCATCTTTCAAACAGGATAAGGTAGAAAATGAAATTCTTAATCGACGACAATGAAACTTAAGATGTTAGAAGAAAATGAACTTTTACTTCGATGTTTCGATTAAAATCTCAGTATGGACAAAAGAAAAGGAGTTGGATTCTTTCTTTATCGATTAAGGTCAAATTTTAAACGTTCTTAAGTAAGGGTTGAAATTCAAAAATGAGTTTGAAGTAAATGAAATAGATTTTGGTATTATTGATTATAGCTTATTTATATGAAAGAAGAAAGTATTCCTTCACTAAATATATTAGATTTGACTTTTGATTCGGTACAATTATATTCTTTATAATTTTTTTATCGGTCTTTACAGGCCATTATTGGCCCGTACCGTGTCAACTATCTGGCTCCACCGGTTTCGATCACGAGCCAGCTCTTCATACTGTTGCAAGCAACCAGAAGATGCCAGATCGCTCTCTACGCCGTGGAGCCATCGTCGCCGACAGCGACCTCTTCGCCTACCCAAAGGCGGTTCTCCCTTTAAAGATCACTGTATCATTCGTTTTGGATCAGCACGCAGAACGTGTCCGAGCCAGCGTATTCGCTGTTCTTTGATTTCATGCACGATATCAGGAATTTGCATTAAATTCCTGATCTCGTGATTGAATAGAACTCGGTATGTACCATCAACGTCGCGTTTTGGGCCATATATCACACGCATGATTCTTCTCTCGAATGTTAGAAGCCATCTTTCGTACTCATCCGTCAAGGTCCAACTCTCACATCCATACATGACAACGGGTCTGATCAACACTCTGTACAGTTTCAACTTATCCGTATTTGCAAGATATTTTGATTTCAGCAGTGGACGTAGAGGATACAAAGCTCGATTGCCAGCGGCAACCCGAACTTTGATATCCTCTCCCACATTATTATCATGAGTAATGAGAGATCCAAGATACTTGAATCTCATCACTCCTTCAAACGTGTGTGTATGTGAAACTGGATGAAAACTCTGGATGGTGTAATTTTGATTTATTTATATTTAAGTTATGTTGTATTTGTATTTAAGTTTAGGAAGTAACAATTGAATACTCAATTCAGATAATTAACAATATAATATGTTTGATGTTGTACTATCGCCAGTTTGATTGAGAAGAACGTCATTTAGCTTTTTTGCAAATGACTTACAAATTTTAGGTTTAAAGATTTTTTAGTAGTGTACTAAAAGTACTTAAACTATAATTATAGATATAATATATTTACCTCAATATGATGAGATGATTCTATTTGAGTATAGATGGCTGAATAACTTAAGCTGTAACGCATTAAATCAACTCATCATAATATTGAGCTAAATATACCTGTACAATATATACATGCATAGATTTCATCTGTCAATTGTTTACAGGTAATTAATGTTGTGATTATTGGATGGCTACAAATATTACAAGATAAGTATTGATATTTACAATGCAATGTTCTCTAAATAAATATTAATATGAATGATTTTGATTTTAGGTACTACATAATTACAATTATACAATTCAAAGGTAAGTAAACAAACTAGTTTAAAATTATTTACAAAGATTTAAATATGTTCTAATGTTATTGTTTTCTTTTAGATGTGTGACGTAGGAACAGTTTGCCTTCAACTTACGCGATGTTTAAGTGTTTATTCAGAATAATATTGTTTGAATGTGTTATTAGTTTTGTGTCAAATAAATGAGTTAATAAATATTATTCGTGTTATTATTCTCGTCGAATTCCCAAACATACTCCCGCGCCTTAACGAAATTTATTTTTTGAGTAATTTAATTAATTTGATGGTAGTTCGTTTGATTTCATTTTTTGGTGTTTTGAGGGTTGCGACTCTGATGATTCCATCACTTCCGGCATGAACACCTGTTATTCTTGCAAGTGCCCATTGAGAAGGATACAAATTATCTTCTTTAAGAAGAACGATGTCATCGATGTTAAATTGATCGGCATTAGACTTCCATTTGTTTAGTTGCTGCAGTGACACCAGATAATAGCGATGCCATCTGTTCCAAAATCCTTGAAGCCGTTGCTGGATGTTTTGCCATTTCGACAATTTGTTTGATGATACTTGAGTTAAGCCTGGTTCCGGAATAACTGTCAATGCCTCTCCGATCAGAAAGTGAGCTGGTATGAGGATTTCTACATTGGCTGGATCGTCGTTTAATTTACATAACGGCCTCGAATTAAATAATGACTCAATCTGGATAGTCGTCGTTGTCATTTCCTCGAAAGTAAAATAAGGATTCGTCACACGTTTCGAAAGGTGCTTGAATGATAGAACGCACGTCTCCCATAATCTGCCAAAATGAGGAGCATGAAGTAGTTCGAAATAAAAATGAATGCCTTTCTGCAATAAAAAATCAGAAGTTATTCGATTATTTGTTTGAAATAATAATTGATGTTTGAGCTCTTTAAGGTCTCTGATGGCTACGATGAATTTGGCTCGATTATCACACCACATTTGTTCTATTATTCCACGACGTGATAAGAACCGTTTTAGTGCTACTAGAAATGATGTATCGAGTTCACTCGCTGCGTTCAAATAGACTGCCTTGACCACTAAACAGAAGACTACTGCTACATACGCCTTATCAGCTGGAGTGTTTCTACGTTTCCTTGTTATGATGTGTAGTGGTGCAAGATAGTCTAACCCAACCTTGAAGAATGGTTGGCTTTGTGTACACTGTTGTGCTGGTAAGTTTCCCATTTCCTGCTGTGACTTGTGGCCTCGATGTCGAATGTATTCTATCCGCGAATTGATATAAATTGAAGATTCTTTTAATCTTCCTCTGACCCGTAAAACTCCTGTACCCATCATTTCAGCTGGAGTGATCATGCTCGTATGGTTTGTATTTTTGATTCTTTTTTCAGGACACTTTATGAATTTTAGTTCCATCTCTAACAATCGCTGCTGGGCTGCTTGAAACGAACTGCCTAATGGATGTCTAGAGTTCTCTTTAAGTGGCAGTCTTACGATGCATCGACCAGATGAATCCTTTGTGATTGTATCTTCAACATATTGTTCAGGCAACCTGCTCATTGAATTTTGCCCGATATGATGACCAACGTTTTCAACCTCCCAAAATTTTGTTGATAGTTGATGTAGCTCGTCGTTTGGTTGATTGTCCGTATTAGTGATATGATGGCCATTGACTGATGAGACTTCTTTGTTTTGGTTGTTATACGTTCCAGCGACTAACCATCCAAATTTGGATGATTGTAATATTGGAAATCCGTTTATGATTCGCTTTTCAGGATTCAATATCTGGAAAAATATATCTGCTCCCAGTAAGATATCGATCTGACTAGGTTTAAAAAATTGTGGATCTGCTAAGTTTAACCCCGCAATTTTATGTTTAACATGAATTAATTCATTTGGTAGCATGTTTGTGATGTTACCGATGATATGAGCCTTTACAGCTAATTGATATTGGTTATCAATTCGTGAATGGATGGTCATATCGGTTTCTCCTCTAGTTTTGCCAGCTGATGATGATGCTAAGCCGTGTATCGAAATGGAACTTGATGTTCACTTGAGGCCTAGGCGTTGTGCACATGACTCGGTCACAAGGGAAGTTTGTGAGCCTGAGTCCAAAAGCGCTCGAATTAGCTGACGTTCTCCGGTACTTGTTTCGACGTATACAATCGCAGTTGGTAGTACCGTTGATGGCGATGAATGAAATGATTGTAATACATTGCTTGTTTTGTCTGGTTCTGTTACTTCTCTGTTGTACGTATCCGGCATCGTCTGACTGCTTGAAGATCCATTAGGAGTAGCGCGATGACTTGATGTTTTATCTGGTTTCCGCTGTGCTTCTGGTCGACTCTGACTCGAATGTAATAATGTGTGATGACTTGATGTTTTGACTGGTTTCTGCTGTGTTGCTGGTAGACTCTGACTCGAATGTAATAATGTGTGATGACGGCATTGACAAATCATGCAAGTGAATTTTGAATAGCATTTTGTGCTTAAATGACCTCCTTTTAAACAATTATGACAGAGATTATTTTTATTAATAAATTTTATACGAGTCTCAATATCGTCATTCTTAAAAATTGGACATTTAAACAATGGATGTGGCTGGTTGCAAGCTAGACACTGTGATGGAGAGTTAGTGTTAGAAATAAATGTTTTTGCAGTAGGTCTTGTGGTGATCTTCTTCGTTATATCTTAAACTTCCAATGCATCACATCTTTTATTTAAAAATTCTAAAAACTTTTCAAATTTTGGAAAGTTGTGACCGACGGATTCATGCGCCCACATTTGTTTTGATTCGCTGTCCACTTTTGTCAATAATATGTGTATAAGCCAAGGATCTCTTTCTTCTGCATTTGACCCCACTGCCCGGAGACCACGAATTATTTCATCAGCTGCTTCTGTAACACGACGTAATTCTTTACCATTGGTTTGAGAACATGGTTTTTGATCAAAATATGATTGAATTAATGATGACACAATCGGAATTAGTTTATTGTATCGACTACAGATTTTATCCCATGCTTCGGAGTAATTGTTTTGTGTAACTGGTATATGTCTAATTAGAGCCGCGGCTTCACCCGAAAGAAGTCCCTTTAGTATTTGTAGTTTATGTACTTCGGTGATGTTGTGGTTATCATGCACAGTAGTCGTGTATAAATCGTGAAATGAAGCCCAGTGCTTGTAATCTCCAGAAAACTGCTCGATTTGGATTTTTGGCAATCTCACGTGTTGAGACGTATTAACACCTTCGTAAAACGTCCTCTGCTGATCGATGAACTGTCCTAAGGTAGTGTTCAATTCCTGATTGTCCTTGACTCCACCATGAGTAGTAGCAGCTTTGGTTAGCAGTGCATGTGCCGTGTAATATATATCATCAGTATCGTTACTGATTGGCTCATACTTTGGATCGTCGCATAATTGATTTTCTAGCTCGTTCACCGTTTGGTATCGAGACTCTAATGTTTCCAGTCTGACCTTTATATCCTCAACTGCGGTATTCTCATTTATCGATTCACAAAATTGCTTTATGTACAGCATTTGATTAAGCGCTCGATCGCGCATTCGAATAATTCTATCGCTCATCTTTTCACTAAGTCACTTTATCACTGATCACTTGTTGCACACGCGGTTTTGATTAGCTCGACGACTGTTAATTTTCACCCAAATTTCAGGTTGTAAATTTAGAAAATTTAATAAGTAAGATAAATGTACTTATCTATTCTTGTGGGAAATTCCCGGGTTTCGGCACCAAAAAATGTATGTGAAACTGGATGAAAACTCTGGATGGTGTAATTTTGATTTATTTATATTTAAGTTATGTTGTATTTGTATTTAAGTTTAGGAAGTAACAATTGGTTTTGAGTATTCAGATAATTAACAATATAATATGTTTGATGTTGTACTATCGCCAGTTTGATTGAGAAGAACGTCATTTAGCTTTTTTGCAAATGACTTACAAATTTTAGGTTTAAAGATTTTTTAGTAGTGTACTAAAAGTACTTAAACTATAATTATAGATATAATATATTTACTTCAATATGATGAGATGATTCTATTTGAGTATAGATGGCTGAATAACTTAAGCTGTAACGCATTAAATCAACTCATCATAATATTGAGCTAAATATACCTGTACAATATATACATGCATAGATTTCATCTGTCAATTGTTTACAGGTAATTAATGTTGTGATTATTGGATGGCTACAAATATTACAAGATAAGTATTGATATTTACAATGCAATGTTCTCTAAATAAATATTAATATGAATGATTTTGATTTTAGGTACTACATAATTACAATTATACAATTCAAAGGTAAGTAAACAAACTAGTTTAAAATTATTTACAAATATTTAAATATGTTCTAATGTTATTGTTTTCTTTTAGATGTGTGACGTAGGAACAGTTTGCCTTCAACTTACGCGATGTTTAAGTGTTTATTCAGAATAATATTGTTTGAATGTGTTATTAGTTTTGTGTCAAATAAATGAGTTAATAAATATTATTCGTGTTATTATTCTCGTCGAATTCCCAAACAGTGTGGTTTCCACTACTGAAATCACTTACGTCATGGTCGAAACCAGATATCAGATATTTGGTTTTGGACTCATTGATTTTGAGACCAATGGAAGCTGAAAACTGTTCCAGTGGATCAAGTATCTCTTTCGCTCCGTTGCCATTTAATCCAATCACACAGATATCATCTGCATACGCAAGAAGTTGATTGGATTGTCGGAATAAGATATTGTCCTGAGGTGTTGCACTTTTACGAAGGATGTATTCCAACATGAGATTAAAAAGTATCGGGGACAGCGCATCTCCTTGTCGAACACCAGAAGTACTTGCAAAAATTCTCGATAGCCTGTTCTCAAGTTTGACACAGCATTGTGACTGCGTTACTGTCATTTTACACAGATGTACATATTTTTGTGGAATTTCTAAATATTTAAGCGCATACCATAGCCTCTCTCGTTTGATCGAGTCATAGGCTTGCTTGAAATCTAGGAATACCTGGTGTACATCGCGAGATGTTTCGTAGTACTTGGAAAGAATCATCCGCAGCGAAAAAACTTGATCAGTGACAGACCGATTTGGACGGAATCCTCCTTGGTAGTCACCGACAATTTCCTCCGCTAAGGGAGTAATTCTTCCCAAGATTATGTAAGACAGTAACTTGTATGCTGTGCAAAGCAGAGCTATACCGCGATTATTCTCGCACTTCAAGCGATCACCCTTCTTGAATATTGGGCATAACTTGGCCACTTTCCATTCGTCAGGCATAACTTCATTTCGCCATACCAATCGAACAAGGTCGAAAAGACAGTTCCACAAAGTTAGCCCTCCGAATATCAAGAGCTCTGAATTAATGCAATCAACTCCTGGTGAACGATTTCTCTTTAGTCTCTGCATGGCCATTGTGAATTCCTCATAGGATGGATCCTCAATGAACATCTCTGCGGTCTGTATTTGAGGGTTTTCAAATACAGCTTGTGATAAATGTGGAACATTAAGTAGATCAGAAAAATGTTCACGCCATGTATCGAGTACCGCATCGACGTTAACACAGAGGTTTCCTTCCTGGTCCCGAATGGCAGTTGACCGAGATCTTAAGGTATGGTGCAATTCGGTGATTCCTTTAAAGACACCACGCGAATTGTGCTCATTGCTGAGTTGTTGTACTCTTAAGACCTTGGCCTTCCACCATTCGCGCTTCTTCTGTCTACAAATGCGTTTAGCTGTCCTCCTAGCAAGAACTGCCTTGTTTTTCCTGGCAATTGTAAACCGAGTATGCGCTTCATTGTGGGCTATATTACGTTGCTCAACAGCAAGACGACACTCCTCATCAAACCAATCATTTTTGGGCTTAGTTTTCACTACACCGAGAATGTGCTGGGCAGCATCGACAACCGAGGGTTTCAATACTTCCCAGACACTGTTCACATCATCAGATTGGTACTTGGATTGCATAATGCTTTTGCTGACAAGATCTTGATATTTTCTTTGCGTTTCTTCGTTTATCAGACCTTCACAGGAGAATCGTGTTTTATATTCTCCTGTCCTTCTTGACTTGTACGAAAATTTCCATCGTAGCTTTGCAGTGACTAGATAATGGTCACTGCCTACGAATTTTGTTGACGACCGCTACGATCTCACGTCTTGGACAACCCGAGCCCGCCCTTTTGAAATCAACACATGGTCAATTTGGCTTCGGGATGTTAACTAACATACATTCCTATTCTTACCTATCGTTTTATGTAAACGGCTGTATAGGAATAGGCCCGGCGTTATCCGGGAATCTTGCCTAGCGCTTGATCCTACAGTCCTATCAATCAATCAATCAATCAACATTAAACGCACGCTTTATTAGAGTTTTCAGCTTCTTTTTGATACACAGTGTATAAGCTTTAAACTTTAATAAAAGCTTTCAATTAAATTGTATATTCAAAGAAATAACGTTTTACTTGTAATAAGTTGACCATGTGGTTATACTTAGCATCCAAAATGTCTAGCTTCCGGTAAGCTGCTTTCTCCTATTGACTAGTATTTACAGATAAATTGGTAATAAGAATATCCGGCTCGAAGAACCATGTATTTTACTGGGCTGAATTCCACACGTAGATCCCAGAACCACCAACGTTGAAATAAACTTCGTTGATAAATAAAAGATTTCCGGAACGTTAAACAATGATCTCTATTTTATTAAATAACTAAAGCTTATTTCTTTCTTGACATCTTTGCTTCTCTTCACTATACTTATATCTGTCCACCAAACCTAGTTCATTGTCTAAAACCGCGAAATTCCCAAAACCAATAACGAAACATTCATTTTATACAATAACGAAATTAAGGGTGATATTTACTGCACCATAATTTCCTAATTAAGCCTAATTACGATAAGTACCATAATCTTTTACATATTGTTTACTGTTTGAGTACTGAATTCATTGATTTGGAATTGATAAACATGACAAGTGGTACTATTATGTTTGAAGTTATAGAAATTAATATTAATTGTAATTGAATTTAGATAAGTATAAAGCTAAACTATGAACTCGATTCTTTGTGCAAATTTGTATCATTCTTTTCCTTTCAGGTTACATCCAGCTTCCCACAAATAATTTAAGGGAATATTTATGACGTATACCGTTATGCATCATCAGGTGTTATCATTATCTTGCTACTTGAGTTGATTTCAGGAATTCACTAAAAGAGATGACAGCGGTACCATAATCTGTTTCAGGCAAAGTACAGTCAATTATCTAGACTAACTGACGGAACACACATCCAAAATAGGAGAAGTAGCGTCTAGTTGCAATACCAGGTCAAACAAAGAATAAAATTAAAATAAATTAATAGATAAAAATTAATTTTAGTAATAGAATTGATTAAACTTTTAAATGTATAGCAATAAGAATAAAAATTTACTGCCTGGCTTTGAAGTGTCCCAAGGTGGAGACATCCACCAATAACTTACCATTTCGAAACAGATTATAAAATCTATATTCCTCTTAGAGCTGGAGCGCTGTAACGGGAATCGGCCATCTCCAGGAATTGATCATTCTATATTTCTTTGTCTCATTCAATTATGAATGGATGAGTGAAACATTGTTGAATTTGTATGTGGAGGGCAGATATTAAATGTTCTATATGTTTTTTTTGTTCAATTGAAAATTGTTGTACGTGGGCAAAATAAGTCGCTTTAGATTTCAATATTACATTGAATAAAACTAAAACTACGGCAAGCATCAAAACATGCTGCTACTCCAGTTTTACTCTGTTTTTTAAATTAGCACGTGTATTTATTGACCATGCAATTTTAATGAGTTTAGTAAATGTAAAATCAAAAAAAAGGGCGGTGTCTATAAAAAAAATGTACACGTTAATTCAGCGAAGAGATTTCCTATGATTTCTTCGATTAATATTTACTCTCGCTCAACTAACATTGGTCACTATTTATAATAAAAGTTATTTAGATAGATAAATGTTAAATTTAGTTATAGAATTAAATTAAACTGTTGAATTCCAATACCGGCCAATGCTAACCAATGCTAGAGGTTTGGACTCATGTTCGGATAATACATCAAAAAGAAATTGATTTCCACATCTTATGAGCAAAAATGGTGGTCTCCAACCCCCGTAGCAAATTTGCCCTACATTTTATTCGTTCAAGCACAATTTCGACTCAAACTGTTTGAAGGCCATTATCGGCCAATGCTAGAGATTTGGACTCAGGTTCGGATAATACATCAAATAGGTCATTGAATTCCTCATCTAATGAGCATAAGTGGTGGTCTCCAACACCCGTAGCAAATTTGCCCTAAATTTTATTCGTTCAAGTACAATTTCAACTAAAAAACTGTTTAAAGGCCATTATCGGTCAATGCTAGAGATTTGGACTCAGGTTCGGATAAAACATCAAATAGAACATTGAATTCCTCATCTAATGAGCATAAGTGGTGGTCTCCAACTTCCGCAAATTGGCCCCAAATTTTATTCGTTCAAGCACAATTTCGACTCCAACTGTTTGAAGGCCATTATCGGCCAATGCTAGAGATTTGGACTCAGGTTGGGATAAAACATCGAAAAAGCCATTGAATTCCTCATCTAATGAGCAAAAGTGGTGGTCTCCAACCCTCATAGCAAATTGGCCCCAAATTTTATTCGTTCAAGTACAATTTCAACTAAAAAACTGTTTAAAGGCCATTATCGGTCAATGCTAGAGATTTGGACTCAGGTTCGGATAATACATCAAATAGAACATTGAATTCCTCATCTAATGAGCATAAGTGGTGGTCTCCAACTTCCGCAAATTGGCCCCAAATTTTATTCGTTCAAGCACAATTTCGACTCCAACTGTATGAAGGCCATTATCGGCCAATGCTAGAGATTTGGACTCAGGTTAGGATAAAACATCAAATAGAACATTGAATTCCTCATCTTATGAGCATAAGTGGTGGTCTCCAACCTCCGTAGCAAATTGGCCCCACATTATCTTCTTTCAAGTAAAATTTCGACTCAAACCAGAGATCAATGAAGCCAATGCTAGAGATTTGGACTCAGGTTCGGATAATACATCAAATAGGCCATTGATTTCCAAATCTAATGAGCGTAAATGGTGGTCTCCAACCCCCGTAGCAAATTGTCCCCAAATTTTATTCGTTCAAGTTCAATTTCGACTCAAACTGTTTGAAGGCCATTATCGGCCAATGCTAGAGATTTGGACTCAGGTTCGGATAATACATCAAATAGGTCATTGAATTCCTCATCTAATGAGCATAAGTGGTGGTCTCCAACACCCGTAGCAAATTTGCCCTAAATTTTATTCGTTCAAGTACAATTTCAACTAAAAAACTGTTTAAAGGCCATTATCGGTCAATGCTAGAGATTTGGACTCAGGTTCGGATAATACATCAAATAGAACATTGAATTCCTCATCTAATGAGCATAAGTGGTGGTCTCCAACTTCCGCAAATTGGCCCCAAATTTTATTCGTTCAAGCACAATTTCGACTCCAACTGTATGAAGGCCATTATCGGCCAATGCTAGAGATTTGGACTCAGGTTAGGATAAAACATCGAAAAAGCCATTGAATTCCTCATCTAATGAGCATAAATGGTGGTCTCCAACCCCCATAGCAAATTGTCCATTAATTTTATTCGTTCAAGTACAATTTTGACTCCAGCTGTTTGAAGGCCATTATCAGCCTATGCTAGAGATTTGGACTCAGGTTCGGATAATACATTATAAAGGCCATTGAATTCCTCATCTAATGAGCATAAGCGGTGGTCTCCAACCCCCATAGCGAATTGGCCCTAAATTTTATTCGTTCAAGTACAATTTTGACTCCAACTGTTTGAAGGCCATTATCGGCCAATGCTAGAGATTTGGATTTAGGTTCGTATAATACATCAAAAAGGCCATTGAATTCCTTATCTAATAAGCATAAGTGGTGGTCTCCAGCCCCCGTAGCAAATTGGCCCCAAATTTTATTCGTTCAAGTACAATTTCAACTCAAACTGTTTAAAGGCCATTATCGGTCAATGCTAGAGATTTGGACTCAGATTCGGATAATACATCAAATAGAACATTGAATTCCTCATCTAATGAGCATAAGTGGTGGTCTCCAACCTCCGTAGCAAATTGTCCCCAAATTTTATTCGTTCAAGTACAATTTCGACTCCAACTGTTTGAAGGCCATTATCGGTCAATGCTAGAGATTTGGACTCAGGTTCGAATAAAACATCAAAAAGGCCATTGAATTCCTCATCTTATGAGCATAAGTGGTGGCCTCCAACCCCCGTAGCAAATTGGCCTCAAATTTCATTCGTTCAAGTACAATTTTGACTCAAACTGTTTGAAGGCCATTATCGGCCAATGCTAGAGATTTGGACCGAGGGTCGAATTTAACAGCAAAAAAGCAATTAAATTCTTCATCTTATGAGCATAAGTGGTGGTTTCCAACCCCCGTAACAACTTGGCCCCAAATATTATTCGGTCAAGTAAAATTTTGACTCCAACTGTTTGAAGGCCATTATCGGCCAATGCTAGAGATTTGGACTCAGGTTGGGATAAAACATCAAATAGGCCATACAATTCCTTATCTTATGAGTATAAGTGGTGGTCTACAACCGCCGTAGCAAATTGGCCCCAAATTTTATTCGTTCAAGTACAATTTTGACTCCAACTGTTTGAAGGCCATAATCGGCCAATGCTAGAGATTTGGACTCAGGTTGGGATAAAACGTCTAATAGGCCATTGCATTCCTTATCTTATGAGCATAAGTGGTGGTCTCCAACCCCCGTAGCGAATTGGCCCCAAATTTTATTCGTTCAAGTACAATTTTGACTCCAGCTGTTGAATTCCAATACCGGCCAATGCTAACCAATGCTAGAGATTTGGACTCAGGTTCGGATAAAACATCGAGTAGGCCATTGATTTCCACATCTAATGAGCAAAAATGGTGTTCTCCAACCCCCGTAGCAAATTTGCCCTAAATTTTATTCGTTCATGCACAATTTCGAATCCAACTGTTTGAAGGCCATTATCGGCCAATGCTAGAGATTTGGAGTCAGGGTCGAATAATGCATCGAAAAAGCAATTAAATTCTTCATCCAATGAGCATAAGTGGTGGTCTCCAACCCCCGTTAAAAATTGGCCCCAAATATTATTCGGTCAAGTACAATTTTGACTCGAACTGTTTGAAGGCCATTATCGGCCAATGCTAGAGATTTGGACTCAGGTTCGAATAATACATCAAAAATGCCATTGAATTCTTCATCAAATGAGCATAAGTGGTGGTCTCCAACCCCCGTAGCAAATTGGCCCCAAATTTTATTCTTTCAATTTCAATTGCGACTTAAACTGTTTGAAGGCCATTATCGGCCAATGCTAAAGATTTGGACTCAGGTTGAGATGAAAAATAGGCCATTGAATTCCTCATCCAATGAACATAAGTGATGGTCTTCAACCCTCGTAGCAAATTGGCCCCAAATTTTATTCGTTCAAGTACAATTTCGACATAAACTGTATGTAGGCCAATATCGGCCAATGCTAGAGATTTGGACTCAGGTTGGGATAAAACATCAAAAAATCTATTGAATTCCTCAACTTATGAGCATAAGTGGTGGTCTCCAACCCCCGTAGCAAATTGGCCCCAAATTGTATTCGTTGAAGTACAATTTCAACTCAAACTGTATGAAGGCCATTATCGGCCAATGCTAGAGATTTGGACTCAAGTTCGAATAAAACATCAAAAAAGCAATGAAATTCTTCATCTAATGAGCATAAGTGGTGATTTCCAACCCCCGTAACAAATTGGCCCCAAATATTATTCGGTCAAGTACAATTTTGACTCCAACTGTTTGAAGGCCATTATCGGCCAATGCTAGAGATTTAGACTCAGGTTGGGATAAAACATCAAAAGGGCCATTACATTTTTTTATCTTATAAGTATAAGTGGTGGTCTCCAACCACCGCAAATTGGCCCCAAATTTTATTCGTTCAATGATACAATTTTGACTCCAACTGTTTGAAGGCCATTATCGGTCAATGCTAGAGATTTGGACTCAGGTTGGGATTAAACATCAAATAAGCCATACAATTCCTCATCTTATGAGCATAAGTGGTGGTCTCCAAACCCCGTAGCAAATTGGCCCCAAATATTATTCGGTCAAGTACAATTTTGACTTCAACTGTTTACTCGGCCAATGCTAGAGATTTGGACTCAGGTTGGGATAACACATAAAAAAGGCCATTGAATTCCTTATCTTATGAGCATACGTGGTGGTCTCCAACCTCCGTAGCATATTGGCCCCACATTTTATTCGTTCAAGTACAATTTCGACTCCAACTGTTTGAAGGCCATTATCGGCCAATGCTACAGATTTGGACTCAGATTCGGATAAAACATCAAATAGAACATTGAATTCCTCATCTAATGAGCATGAACGGTGGTCTCCAACCTCCGTAGCAAATTGTTCCTAAATTTTATTCGTTCAAGCACAATTTCTACTCCAACTGTTTGAAGGCCATTATCGGCCAATGCTAGAGATTTGGACTCAGGTTCGAATTTAACATCAAAAAAGCAATGAAATTCTTCATCTAATGGGCATTTGTGGTGGTTTCCAACCTCCGTAACAAATTGGCCCCAAATATTATTCGGTCAAGTACAATTTTAACTCCAACTGTTTGAAGGCCCATTATTGGCCAATGCTAGAGATTTGGACTCAGGTTGGGATAAAACATCAATAAGCCAAAACATAAATTTTATTCGTTTATATACAATTTTGACTCAAACTGTTTGAAGGCCATTATCGGCCAATGCTAGAGATTTGGACTCAGGTTCGGATAAAACATCAAATAAGCAATTGAATTCCTCATCTAATGAGCATAAGTGATGGTCTCCAACCTCCGTAGCAAATTGGCCCCAAATTTTATTCGTTCAAGTACAAATTCGACTCCAACTGTTTGAAGGCCATTATCGGCCAATGCTAGAGATTCGGACTCAGGTTCGGATAGAACATTAAATAGAACATTGAATTCCTCATCTTATGAGCATAAGTGGTGGTCTCCAACCTCCGTAGCAAATTGGCCCCACATTATCTTCTTTCAAGTAAAATTTCGACTCAAACCAGAGATCAATGAAGCCAATGCTAGAGATTTGGACTCAGGTTCGGATAATACATCAAATAGGCCATTGATTTCCAAATCTAATGAGCGTAAATGGTGGTCGTCAACCCCCGTAGCAAATTGTCCCCAAATTTTATTCGTTCAAGTTCAATTTCGACTCCAACTGTTTGAAGGCCATTATCGGCCAATGCTAGAGATTTGGACTCAGGTTGGGATAAAACGTCTAATAGGCCATTAAATTCCTTATCTTATGAGCATAAGTGGTGGTCTCCAACCCCCGTAGCAAATTGGCCCCAAATATAATTCGGTCAAGTACAATTTTGACTTCAACTGTTTAATCGGCCAATGCTAGAGATTTCGACTCAGGTTGGGATAACACATCAAAAAGCCATTGAATTCCTTATCTAATGAGTATAAGTGGTGGTCTCCAGTCCCCGTAGCAAATTGGCCCCAAATTTTATTCGTTAAAGTACAATTTCGACATAAACTGTATGTAGGCCAATATCGGCCAATGCTAGAGATTTGGAGTCAGGTTGGGATAAAACATCAAATAAGCAATTGAATTCCTCATATTATGAGCATAAGTGGTGGTCTCCAACCCCCATAGCAAATTGGCCCCAAATTTTATTCGTTCAATGATACAATTTTTACTCCAACTGTTTGAAGGCCAATATCGGCAAATGCTAGAGATTTGGACTCAGGTTCGGGTAGTACATTAAATAGGCTATCAAATTCCTCATTTATTGAGCATACGTGGTGGTCTCCAGTCCCCGTAGCAAATTGGCCCCAAATTTTATTCGTTCAAGCACAATTTCGACTCAAACTGTTTGAAGGCCACTATCGGCCAATGCTAGAGATTTGGAGTCAGGTTGGGATAATACGTCTAATAGGCCATTAAATTCATAATCTAATGAGTATAAGTGGTGGTTTTCAACCTCCGTAGCAACTTGGCCCCATATTTTATTCGTTCAAGCACAATTTCGACTCCAACTGTTTGAAGGCCATTATCGGCCAATGCTAGAGATTTGGACTCAGGTTGGGATAAAACATCAAATAAGCCATTGAATTCCTCATCTTATGAGCATAAGTGGTGGTCTCCAACCCTCGTAGCAAATTGGCCCCAAATTTTATTCGTTCAAGTACAATTTTGACTCCAACTGTTTGAAAGCCCATTATCGGCCAATGCTAGAGATTTGGACTCAGGTTGGGATAAAACATCAACAAGCCAAAACATAAATTTTATTCGTTTATATACAATTTCGACTCAAACTGTTTGAAGGCCATTATCGGCCAATACAAGAGATTTGGACTTAGGTTGGGATAATACAACATATAGACCATTGAATTCCTCATCCAATGAGCATAAGTGGTGGTCTCCAACCTCCAGCCCCAAATTTTATTCGTTCAAGTACAATTTAAACTCAAACTGTTTGAAGGCCATTATCGGTCAATGCTAGAGATTTGGACTCAGGTTCGAATAAAACATCAAAAAGAAGATTGAATTCCTCATATTATGAGCATAAGTGGTGGTCTTCAACCCCCGTAACAAATTGGCCCCAAATATTATTCGGTCAAGTACAATTTTGACTCCAACTGTTTGAAGGCCATTATCGGCCAATGCTAGAGATTTGGACTCAGGTTCGAATACAACATCGAAAAAGCAATTAAATTCTTCATCCAATGAGCATAAGTGGTGGTCTCCAACCCCCGTTACAAATTGGCCCCAAATATTATTCGGTCAAGTACAATTTTGACTTCAACTGTTTAATCGGCCAATGCTAGAGATTTGGACTCAGGTTGAGATAACACATCAAAAAGGCCATTGAATTTCTTATCTAATGAGCATAAGCGGTGGTCTCCAACCCCCTTAGCAAATTGGCCCCAAATTTTATTCGTTCAATGATACAATTTTTACTCCAACTGTTTGAAGGCCAATATCGGCAAATGCTAGAGATTTGGACTCAGGTTCGGATAGTACATTAAATAGGCTATCAAATTCCTCATCTAATGAGCATACGTGGTGGTCTCCAGTCCCCGTAGCAAATTGGCCCCAAATTGTATTCGTTCAAGTACAATTTCGACTCAAACAGTTTGAAGGCCACTTTCGGCCAATGCTAGAGATTTGGACTAACGTTGGGAAAATACGTCTAATAGGCCATTAAAAACATTATCTAATGAGTATAAGTGGTGGTCTTCAACCTCCGTAGCAAATTGGCCCCATATTTTATTCGTTCAAGCACAATTTCGACTCCAACTGTTTGAAGGCCATTATCGGCCAATGCTAGAGATTTGGACTCAGGTTGGGATAAAACATCAAAAAGGCCATTGAATTCCTCATCTAATGAGCATAAGTGGTGGTCTCCAACCCTCGTAGCAAATTTGCCTCAAATTTTATTCGTTCAAGTACAATTTTGACTCCAACTGTTTGAAAGCCCATTATTGGCCAATGCTAGAGATTTGGACTCAGGTTGGGATAAAACATCAATAAGCCACAACATAAATTTTATTCGTTTATATACAATTTCGACTCAAACTGTTTGAAGGCCATTATCGGCCAATGCTAGAGATTTGGACTCAGGTTGGGATAAAACATCAAATATGCAATTGAATTCCTCATCTAATGAGCATAAGTGATGGTCTCCAACTTCCGTAGCAAATTGGCCCCAAATTTTATTCGTTCAAGTACAAATTCGACTCCAACTGTTTGAAGGCCATTATCGGCCAATGCTAGAGATTCGGACTCAGGTTCGGATAATACATCAAATAGAACATTGAATTCCTCATCTTATGAGCATAAGTGGTGGTCTCCAACCTCCGTAGCAAATTAGCCCCACATTATCTTCTTTCAAGTAAAATTTCGACTCAAACTGTTTGAAGGCCATTATCGGCCAATGCTAGAGATTTGGACTCAGGTTCGGATAATACATCAAATAGGCCATTGATTTCCAAATCTAATGAGCGTAAATGGTGGTCTCCAACCCCCGTAGCAAATTGTCCCCACATTTTATTCGTTCAAGTTCAATTTCGACTCCAACTGTTTGAAGGCCATTATCGGCCAATGCTAGAGATTTAGACTCAGGTTGAGATAGTACATTAAATAGGCCAATAAATTTCTGATCCAATGAGCATAAGTGGTGGTCTCCAACCTCCGTAGCAAATTGGCCCCAAATTTTATTCGTTCAAGTACAATTTCGACTAAAACTGTTTGAAGGCCAATATTGGCCAATGCTAGAGATTTGGACTCAGGTTGAGATAGTACATTAAATAGGCCATTAAATTCCTCATCGAATGAGCATAAATGGCGGTCTCCAATCCCCGTAGCAAATTGGCCTCAAATTTTATTCGTTCAAGTACAATTTCGACTCAAACTGTTTGAAGGCCATTATCGGCCAATGCTAGAGATTTGAACTCAGGTTCGAATAATACATCAAAAAGGCCATTAAATTCATCATCTTATGAGCAAAATAGTGGTCTCTAACCCCCGTAGCAAATTGTCCATAACGTTTATTCGTTCGTGTACAAATTCGACTCAAATTGTTTGAAGGCCATTATCAGCCAATGCTAGAGATTTGGACTCAGGTTCGATGAACATAATATTAATTATTTATTGTATTTAGAATTTCGGACGCTTAATTGATTTTTCATATCCTTTAAAGAAAATTTTTCCGAAAGTATCATTTTGAGAGAAATTAAATTTGACTCTTTATTCATTCATTTTCTTATGAAATCTTTGCCTTTGTATTCATATCTAATGCATTTAGCAACAAAAACATTTCTTATAAAGAAATTTTGCGTTTAGTACTCCATCTTTCACTCAGAAATTTCAATTGGAATTATCATTCTTCTAATTGGATTTTGCGTTAACAGTGTAAAACTAATACATGCCTAAAATCTGTAGATCTGTAGAAAACTTCACAGGCATCACCTGAAAAAGGTTCAATATTGATCTTTGGTAGCCAAACATCAATTAAATGCGCCATTGTTGCATTCATATTATTGTTGCCCGGACTTATAGTTTCATTTGGATTCTGGCCATTATACTCCCGTATATATCGGTTGAGTCGTGACTCAACAACAAAAAATTGTTCTGAGATGTCGATAATGGCAATTGCGTGACTTGGATCCTAGTCAAAAAGTAGGTTTTCAACATCTTCAAACTGCTTTATTAACACCTTAGCTCGTGCCAGCTTAGATTGAAACCCATCGATGTCTTTTTTATCGACTGCTGCAAGGACATAATTATGGAGTTTGGTCATTTGTCCCTTTATTGATCTGCATTTGCTTTTCAGAGATTTCAATTTAGCTTCTGAGTCCATTTTAACTTCTTCGACGTCTATGATTTAACACAATTCACTTCACACTGCTTCACAAGATTTAATAACCGCACAATATTTTAGTTTCTGATGTAATATTGAGATAATAATATACTACCAATATCAAACGCACGCTTTATCAGAAAATAAATTCGTTTGTGGTGTGTGTGTTTGTGTGTGGTTTTAAATCGGATCACAGATTAGTATCGCTATTACATTATTATATTATATTTTATTATTATCTTAATTACATTATTGAGATATTGTGTTGTGTTGTATTTTATTATATTTTGTACGATACTATCTATTACATCTTCATACGCTATTACGCATTGACATCTCACAGGCAATTCTTTATACGAGTATTGGTATTGTGTTTCATTCAGTTCTTGTTTCTCCGTTATATGTTTAATATTGTAATATATAACGATTTGTCTTTGTGTCTAATATACATTTTCAAATCACACGCACACCACAGTATTCCATTGAAAACGATCGCATGCTTTGTATTTTTCGTCTTCTTACGTTCGACTAGTACATCGCTCTTTATACAATTCTCTTATTCCCCTTTTCTTTAGATGTTTTTTTCGTTTCGTCCATCAAAATTCTGTTTCCTATTTTTATAAGAGAATTTTTTGTTCATTTTTATTTTATATTTTATGCAGGTGTTATATATGTATATATTATATACATATATGCAGGCGATCCTTGACTTACGTCGTAGATTGTGATATACATATATACAGGCGATCTTTGACTTACGTCGTGGATGCGTTCCTGAAAAGTGCAACGTTACTTGAAACGACGTAAGTCGAAAAAGTATTCAAATATATAATGAACAAATATGTTGGTTCTGTACAAAGTAAAGGGTCATCCAAATTTGACGCCTAGATGTCAGCAGTATATAATTTTTACACGTGACATCTTTTCAAATGACATAAGCCATTTTGTTTTATTAGAAGGTAGTACAGTTTTAACCATGGACAGGTACACATTGCAACAACGCGTTTACATCATTAAAACTTATTATGAAAATGGGCGTTCTTTGAAAAATACCCATCGCAAAATTCGTGATTTTTTTGGTGTAAATAATCGGCCAAATCAATCTTCAATTCAAAGATTAGTGAAAAAATTCGATGAAACTGGTTGTGTTACTGATAAACCAAAAAGTGGAAGACCAAAAACTGTACGCACAAATAAAAATATTGCTGCTGTTAGTGAAAATGTAGAAAATGAACCGACAACATTAATTTCGCGTCGTTCGCAAGAATTGGGCATATCTTATGGCTCCTTATGGAGGATTTTGCATAAAGATTTGTATTTATTCTGGGGTGATTAAAATCCTCGTGATATTCATGAAAAATCTCTACACCCACCAACAGTTACTGTTTGGTGTGCAATTTGGGTAAATGGAATCATTGGGCCATTCTTCTTCGAAAATGATGCTGGAAATGCTGTTACTGTGAATGCTGAGCGATACCAATCAATGTTGAGAGACTTTTTATCGACACAGTTGAGTCATATTGATGAGTCTGACGTCTATTTCCAGCAAGACGGTGCTACATGTCACACAACTCGACAAAACATTACGTTTTTGCAATCAAAATTTCCTCAACGTGTAATTTCACGAAATTCAGATTCCAAGGTCATGTGATCTAACACCATTAGATTTTTTTTTGTGGGGTTTTTTGAAAAGTCGAGTGTATGCTAACAAGCCACAAACAATTAATGATCTAAAGAACAACATTCAAGTTGCAATTCGTGAAATAACACCAGCAACATGTCGGAAAGTCATTGAAAATTTCGATATTCGGATTGATGCCTGCAGATGCAGTCGTGGTGGACACTTGAATGATATTCTATTCCACGTACAATTGTAATGGATCATACTTTTAATAAAAAAACAGCTTGAAAAAATTGCAAATAGTTTGTGTTTTATTTAAAAGAAACATGTAGGCGCGTTTTTTGGATGACCCTTTACAATGTATTTAAATTCTAAAATCGTAAAAGTGGAATAAAATTAAATATAATTCAGTAGTATGTACGTGGATTGTTGCGTTATTTGTTTGAGTCTATAACTCTTCGAAATCATCAGATGATGAAATACGTTCATCATTTATCCTGCTAGGTTAATAAATTTTCTACGTCAGACGGATCAGCATCTATGAAGCCAGGTTTTTTGGCCATGTTGATGATTTGAGTTTGTACTTCAGCTGCATCTTCAATAGAACTGGTGGACTGATTCGACCAAGGCTTTTTCCACGAACCAGACATTTTGGTGCCACTGACTTCATCCCAAGATTTGCTAATGTTGAGAACTGCATGTCATTGCGTGTAGAGAGATTGGCGGTAACTCAAGCCTTTCTATAACTTCTTCAAACAACAATTAAACTTGTTTTGGTGATACCCTTTAAAGCTCTCGGGTTCTCCGAATGGTAAATCAGCAAAGGATTTAACTTGAAGTCGCCGACGGCATTACCACCTAGAAGAAGCGTCAAACAGTCTTTTGCTGCTTTAAAGCCGGAAGCATGTTTTTCTGCTGTGGCCAAATATGTTCGCGAGGGCATTATTTTCAAGTACTAAGAAGCTGTTTCGTCGTTAAATAGTTGTTGGCTTAAATGATCATCTGCAACGATGCTTTTAATTGTTTGCAGAATGGCGTTTACTGCAACTGTGTCTGCGCTAGCTGACTCATCTGAAATTTTAATATTTAAGAATTCATACCGATTTTTAAATTTTGGAACCAATCCCGACTATATTGGAAAGTATTTGTTTCGTCGTTACTTAGTTCGGCAAGAGGCCCGTAAATACTCTTAGCTTTGGTTTGGATGGTCGACGTACTAAATGTAATATTTTTTGGATTGCGCCTTTTATCCAATCTATCAACAATAATTCCACTGTCTCGATTCTAAAATTAGCAAAAATTTTCGCACTTTTTGAGGTTCTCGCTTTAGCATGATTAAGGTTCCCGCTTTAGCGTATATTATTTTTCTTGCGTAAAAATTTTTTCTTTCAGTTGTTGGTGGAATATTTAAATTTCTGGAAATTTGTTTTCTGTATTCCAATTCGAAAGGGTGCGTGTGGTTCGAGGCTGGATTTCATTGGGACGGGTATGAGGGTTGATCTAGTTGCGGTGGCGGTTGGGAGCCTCCGCTGGCATGTGGAATTTTGGACGCGAGTGGGTTCTGTTGGGGGCTGGAGGATTCGTCTGAATGTGGGGTGTTTAGATAGATTTCAGTTTATTAAAAGTCAGTTGGGATAGGTCTGCACTTTCTATTTTTATTTTTGTGTAGGTTGGTGTCCCGTTGTTGAGGGTGCTCTGAATGAGTTTGTATTTTGGATGCTTACGATTGGGTTCTCGTGTTAGAGGTTATTTGCTACTAATAGATGTATGTTTGGTTGAATGTTGAGTTTGGATCGTGTTTGGTTTGCTTAAATAGGGTTCGCTCCGAGGGGAGTCGATTTCCTCCACTTTTTGGGTGTTTCTGCTCCATACTTTCTGCATTATGTGGCGTCCCTGCCTGCTCTATTGCCTGTGTGTCGTGCATACATGCCTAATTTCAATTATCCATGCGTAATTTTAATTTATTAAGTTTCGTAGTTGGGTTTAAGCGTGCTTTTTCAAGACAATATCAATTGTTCTTTTTTGATTTATGAACGGTGAAGGTCGGAGCGGATCTACTACATTTGTAGTAAAGTGACATGCCTGATCACGACCATAATACGAGCATTGCATTACAATTACATTGTATTGCAGGAATATAAAAATAATAATAATAATTTAGGGAAAAGGTTTGGTTTTAATTACTTATATAAGTGTAAATATGATTATAGTTGGAGGAGGTTTACAAGGAAAGGATTTTTTTATTTTAAAAAAAAATATTGCATAATTTTTGAATGTAAAACGTTTCCAGAGATTTATTTTGATTTTCTGAACTAATATTATGGTATCATCAGCGTAATGGTTGACGGGTACTTAACCTAGCATACCATATTAATTTAATTTATGGTTACAGATTCAGGAGCCGTAAGTTAGTTAATTAAGAGTTTTGAAAATTATATTTTACTTTGATAGGTGTACGGAGTGGAGTTTAAATAAATAATAAAATTAATAATAAATAAGTTACAGATTCCTATCTAGTAAATTTATTTTTAGAGTTTTATTAAATGATTTAATTTTAATACGTTATAGCTAAGTTGCAGGTAATAGCTAACTTACTCAATTATTTATTTATATAATAATTTACCCTATACACGAATGTTTGTATATGAAATGCTGTCGGGTCATAAAATAAATAAATACTGCCGCTCGCGTTAGATGGTGGTGGATCTGGAAATATAGGGACGCAAATTTATATGCAGCGTATGATGAGAAGACCCCAGGACAATTTACCTAAATACTCCAGTTTCAACTGCTGAGGTAACACAAATACATATGATGGAATTGGAAATGTCCTTCCTATCCAAATAAAAATAATAACCAATGTTAATGTGAAAATCATATAGATTTTACTAACAAATTATATTATTGTACTAATTATGTAACCGGAAAATGGTTCTGCTGAAGATTGTCGCCCTATAGTTTATTTTGACTCTCTGATGAGCATGTTACAGTATTATGGTAACATTATCGTAATGGATGGCTTAAACTATCAAAATAAATTAATTAAATTGTTTCAGATACCTAAACCATAAGTTAAAAAAAATTTCTTTCAGAGATCTTATTACGGATAATTGTGCGGATGGGAGTTCAAATTAATAATAAAACTAATTAATTAAGTTTTCTAACTTAGATTCCTGAGCAAACTAATAAATTTATTTTAGAATTTTAATTTTAATTTAGTTTTAATTTTATTCAAAATACAGAAGAGCGGATAGGTGTTGCGGACTGGAGAATGCTGATTGGCGATTGCAGACTAGCAGATTAGAATTGTGATTGTCTTGTCATAATAGTAGTTTAGTACCGACTGTCATGGTGTCTGTAACTGGGTCGCTCTTTCCTAACTAACATACCTTCCTATCCTTACCTATCGTTTTATGTAAACGGCTGTAGGAATAGGCCCGGCGTTATCCGGGAATCTTGCCTAGCGCTTGGTCCTACAGTCCTATCAATCAATCAATCAATCAATCAGTTAAAATTATAAAACTAAATAGGTTTGAGTACTGGATAAAATGAAACAAACTAAAATATCTTATTAGAAAAATCTAATAGGTATGATTATTACCTAAGACATTATCCAATATATTGTTGAAATTCATATTAAGAATTATCCAATAGACATGCATATTCAAAACCACGTATTAAATTGCATAATCTATCAAATAGTTGATTAAATTCCTCATCTAATGAGCATAAGTAGTGATTTCCAACCCGGGATCCGTTCACAACTGCATATTTTAAAATGACATTGTTCAAAACGGCATATTCCAAAACGGCATAAGGTACAAAACGGCATATGGTTCAAAATGGCATTTTTTAAAGCGGCATTTTTCAAAACGGCATAAAGTTCAAAATGGCATCTTTCAAACAGGATAAGGTAGAAAATGAAATTCTTAATCGATGACAATGAAACTTAAGATGTTAGAAGAAAATGAACTTTTAGTTCGATGTTTCGATTAAAATCTCAGTATGGACAAAAGAAAAGGAGTTGGATTCTTTCTTTATCGATTAAGGTCAAATTTTAAACGTTCTTAAGTAAGGGTTGAAATTCAAAAATGAGTTTGAAGTAAATGAAATAGACTATGGTATTATTGATTATAGCTTATTTATATGAAAGAAGAAAGTATTCCTTCACTAAATATATTAGATTTGACTTTTGATTCGGTACAATTATATTCTTTATAATTTTTTTATCGGTCTTTACAAGCCATTATTGGCCCGTACCGTGTCAACTATCTGGCTCCACCGGTTTCGATCACGAGCCAGCTCTTCATACTGTTGCAAGCAACCAGAAGATGCCAGATCGCTCTCTACGCCGTGGAGCCATCGTCGCCGACAGCGACCTCTTCGCCTACCGAAAGGCGGTTCTCCCTTTAAAGATCACTGTATCATTCGTTTTGGATCAGCACGCAGAACGTGTCCGAGCCAGCGTATTCGCTGTTCTTTGATTTCATGCACGATATCAGGAATTTGCATTAAATTCCTGATCTCGTGATTGAATAGAACTCGGTATGTACCATCAACGTCGCGTTTTGGGCCATATATCACACGCATGATTCTTCTCTCGAATGTTCGAAGCCATCTTTCGTACTCATCCGTCAAGGTCCAACTCTCACATCCATACATGACAACGGGTCTGATCAACACTCTGTACAGTTTCAACTTATCCGTATTTGCAAGATATTTTGATTTCAGCAGTGGACGTAGAGGATACAAAGCTCGATTGCCAGCGGCAACCCGAACTTTGATATCCTCTCCCACATTATTATCATGAATAATGAGAGATCCAAGATACTTGAATCTCATCACTCCTTCAAACGTGTGGTTTCCACTACTGAAATCACTTACGTCATGGTCGAAACCAGATATCAGATATTTGGTTTTGGACTCATTGATTTTGAGACCAACGGAAGCTGAAAACTGTTCCAGTGGATCAAGTATCTCTTTCGCTCCGTTGCCATTTAATCCAATCACACAGATATCATCTGCATACGCAAGAAGTTGATTGGATTGTCGGAATAAGATATTGTCCTGAGGTGTTGCACTTTTACGAAGGATGTATTCCAACATGAGATTAAAAAGTATCGGGGACAGCGCATCTCCTTGTCGAACACCAGAAGTACTTGCAAAAATTCTCGATAGCCTGTTCTCAAGTTTGACACAGCATTGTGACTGCGTTACTGTCATTTTACACAGATGTACATATTTTTGTGGAATTCCTAAATATTTAAGCGCATACCATAGCCTCTCTCGATTGATCGAGTCATAGGCTTGCTTGAAATCTAGGAATACCTGGTGTAAATCGCAAGATGTTTCGTAGTACTTGGAAAGAATCATCCGCAGCGAAAAAACTTGATCAGTGACAGACCGATTTGGACGGAATCCTCCTTGGTAGTCACCGACAATTTCCTCCGCTAAGGGAGTAATTCTTCCCAAGATTATGTAAGACAGTAACTTGTATGCTGTGCAAAGCAGAGCTATACCGCGATTATTCTCGCACTTCAAGCGATCACCCTTCTTGAATATTGGGCATAACTTGGCCACTTTCCATTCGTCAGGCATAACTTCATTTCGCCATACCAATCGAACAAGGTCGAAAAGACAGTTCCACAAAGTTAGCCCTCCGAATATCAAGAGCTCTGAATTAATGCAATCAACTCCTGGTGAACGATTTCTCTTTAGTCTCTGCATGGCCATTGTGAATTCCTCATAGGATGGATCCTCAATGAACATCTCTGCGGTCTGTATTTGAGGGTTTTCAAATACAGCTTGTGATAAATGTGGAACATTAAGTAGATCAGAAAAATGTTCACGCCATGTATCGATTAAATGCGTTAAGCTGTCCTCCTAGCAAGAACTGCCTTGTTTTTCCTGGCAATTGTAAACCGAGTATGCGCTTCATTGTGGACTATATTACGTTGCTCAACAGCAAGACGACACTCCTCATCAAACCAATCATTTTTGGGCTTAGTTTTCACTACACCGAGAATGTGCTGGGCAGCATCGACAACCGAGGGTTTCAATACTTCCCAGACACTGTTCACATCATCAGATTGGTACTTGGATTGCATAATGCTTTTGCTGACAAGATCTTGATATTTTCTTTGCGTTTCTTCGTTTATCAGACCTTCACAGGAGAATCGTGTTTTATATTCTCCTGTCCTTCTTGACTTGTACGAAAATTTCCATCGTAGCTTTGCAGTGACTAGATAATGGTCACTGCCTACGAATTTTGTTGACGACCGCTACGATCTCACGTCTTGGACAACCCGAGCCCGCCCTTTTGAAATCAACACATGGTCAATTTGGCTTCGGGATGTTAACTAACATACATTCCTATTCTTACCTATCGTTTTATGTAAACGGCTGTATAGGAATAGGCCCGGCGTTATCCGGGAATCTTGCCTAGCGCTTGGTCCTACAGTCCTATCAATCAATCAATCAATCAACATTAAACGCACGCTTTATTAGAGTTTTCAGCTTCTTTTTGATACACAGTGTATAAGCTTTAAACTTTAATAAAAGCTTTCAATTAAATTGTATATTCAAAGAAATAACGTTTTACTTGTAATAAGTTGACCATGTGGTTATACTTAGCATCCAAAATGTCTAGCTTCCGGTAAGCTGCTTTCTCCTATTGACTAGTATTTACAGATAAATTGGTAATAAGAATATCCGGCTCGAAGAACCATGTATTTTACTGGGCTGAATTCCACACGTAGATCCCAGAACCACCAACGTTGAAATAAACTTCGTTGATAAATAAAAGATTTCCGGAACGTTAAACAATGATCTCTATTTTATTAAATAACTAAAGCTTATTTCTTTCTTGACATCTTTGCTTCTCTTCACTATACTTATATCTGTCCACCAAACCTAGTTCATTGTCTAAAACCGCGAAATTCCCAAAACCAATAACGAAACATTCATTTTATACAATAACGAAATTAAGGGTGATATTTACTGCACCATAATTTCCTAATTAAGCCTAATTACGATAAGTACCATAATCTTTTACATATTGTTTACTGTTTGAGTACTGAATTCATTGATTTGGAATTGATAAACATGACAAGTGGTACTATTATGTTTGAAGTTATAGAAATTAATATTAATTGTAATTGAATTTAGATAAGTATAAAGCTAAACTATGAACTCGATTCTTTGTGCAAATTTGTATCATTCTTTTCCTTTCAGGTTACATCCAGCTTCCCACAAATAATTTAAGGGAATATTTATGACGTATACCGTTATGCATCATCAGGTGTTATCATTATCTTGCTACTTGAGTTGATTTCAGGAATTCACTAAAAGAGATGACAGCGGTACCATAATCTGTTTCAGGCAAAGTACAGTCAATTATCTAGACTAACTGACGGAACACACATCCAAAATAGGAGAAGTAGCGTCTAGTTGCAATACCAGGTCAAACAAAGAATAAAATTAAAATAAATTAATAGATAAAAATTAATTTTAGTAATAGAATTGATTAAACTTTTAAATGTATAGCAATAAGAATAAAAATTTACTGCCTGGCTTTGAAGTGTCCCAAGGTGGAGACATCCACCAATAACTTACCATTTCGAAACAGATTATAAAATCTATATTCCTCTTAGAGCTGGAGCGCTGTAACGGGAATCGGCCATCTCCAGGAATTGATCATTCTATATTTCTTTGTCTCATTCAATTATGAATGGATGAGTGAAACATTGTTGAATTTGTATGTGGAGGGCAGATATTAAATGTTCTATATGTTTTTTTTGTTCAATTGAAAATTGTTGTACGTGGGCAAAATAAGTCGCTTTAGATTTCAATATTACATTGAATAAAACTAAAACTACGGCAAGCATCAAAACATGCTGCTACTCCAGTTTTACTCTGTTTTTTAAATTAGCACGTGTATTTATTGACCATGCAATTTTAATGAGTTTAGTAAATGTAAAATCAAAAAAATGGGCGGTGTCTATAAAAAAAATGTACACGTTAATTCAGCGAAGAGATTTCCTATGATTTCTTCGATTAATATTTACTCTCGCTCAACTAACATTGGTCACTATTTATAATAAAAGTTATTTAGATAGATAAATGTTAAATTTAGTTATAGAATTAAATTAAACTGTTGAATTTATATATAGTAATAAGAATTATAAACTTAACGACTTTCAGCTGACTCAGGTTGTGAGGCATCCTCAACGTTAGGCTATCTATAAACTGATTTCCACACTAACATTTTCCCAATTAATTATAAAATCATTTTTCATCGTAGACAGTATCAGTTATCAATTGATAACTGAAACTTTGGCAACATTGAACATAGTTTGTTGAATTTTCCTGTCTAGATATATAGGCTGATATAAATGTTCATTTTGCGTTTTGTTTTGTTTAATCAAACATTGTTGTTGTACATGAACAAAATAATTGAACTTAGATTTCAATAATAGATTGAATAAACGTAAAAACCAGAAACGAGTATATAATGACTGTTTAAATTATTTAAACGAGTGTAGTAGAATAAAATTAAAAACATTTATGATGGGCGGTGCCTAACTAATGTTTTTACCGATTATTTGAGCGAAGAGATTTACTATCAAATGTTCTTCGATTTATTTCTCCTCTCGCTCAACTAACAAAATTTGTATAAATAACTTACAAAATACGAGTGATAGGGTACTTGAGTGGTGACCAGAGGAAGTAGAACGTGGTGAATAGAAAAACTCGAAAATCTGGACCGATTAAAAAAAAGTAACAAAGTAAAATTGTTTTGTTACATTTACACATCAAGTATTACAAAACAAACCGTTTTTAGTACAAAGGATAATTAAATTCGATGTAATTTTGAAAATATGTTACATTTATGCGTAAAAATATTTCCAAATGCCGAAGTTAAAAGTTGTCTCGGTTGTATGAATGGAGCATTAGTATTAGATCGAACGAAATGTACTGAATGAGTTTGGTAGAATATTTATTTTAACTCATTGTAAATATATCTATCACATGCCTTTATCTTCATTTTCGCATTGTGATCGCAATTAATGATATATTATTTCAGTACTAATTTAAATCCTGCCTGGAATATGTCAATTTTTTCGACAAGCACATTTTCTTACTATACAACTAGTTAAAATGCGTTACAATAAAATATTACGTATTATTATTTTACATTTCTACATAAATAATGTTTCAAATTTCTTATGTCTCAAATTACCAAATAATAACGCAGTGGTTAAAGTTTGCGTATATTGTAGCCGAAGGAGCCGGGTTCAACTTCATGGGCAGGATACCAAACGGATTTTTTACCATCTGATTAAGATCTATGGTATGTATAAACAAATCTATGACCCATCCCCCTTAGATTTCAGAATTCATTTATTCTAAAATTCTTTTGTTAACTAGATAAGCCAAAAATAAAAAATAAACAATGAATTTACTAATATATTTTACTCTTACACGAGACATAAAATTCAAGGGAAAGTGTATCGCTAATACTTCCTTTAAATATATCAAAAATAGCTTAACTATTAAAATTGTTTCTAAATTAAGAATCAGTAGCTAGGCGCAAAATAACTATTTAGCTGTATAAAATTTTATTAAATCTAGATTGATAATAAAAAAAACAGAAGAATCTATCACCACATTCAAAAAACTAATGGTGATACAACTTAAAATTAAAATATAATTAAAATGTTATTTAAAAGTACATTCAGATTATCGAAATATTTCAGTTGTATTATATTTGTTAGGGATACTAAACCAGTTTGAAAATGATTGAAATTTAGGTCTAAATAGTAAATAAGGGGATACTAACAAATAAACAACTTTTATGAAACAATTTAAAACAGGAGCCGAAAAGAGAGTAGAATTTCTGGTATTATTATTTTAATCGTTTAAGAGAATTCCGTGTATTATTAGTTTACTCTATTACCTTAATCTAATATTTAACCATCTTAAAGTTGTGAGATATTATACTTTTACCGCGTTTTAATAATACCACACATGAAAAACTTAAGATTTTTTAAATACCTAAATTAAAATCTACCGAAAATCAATTTTAATATTACCCTCATAAAATTTCACAATATGTAACAATTAAATCTATTTAACCCATCGTTCCCCTAAATATATAAGTAGTAAACAGTTTACTCAAATAATAATGTGTATAAAAAATTGTATTTTATTATATATTCTTCGGTTTTTTGCTCTTCGAACACACATATGCAACACAAAATGTATATACAACAATGTTGTTGCGGGAGTCGATTAACTTTTAGTATATATGTTTACTTTCCTCGATTAAAGCAGTTGTAAATTGACGTTTGAGTTATTATGTTAAAAATTTATTTATTGGTATTTAATATTTGAAATTGAATTTCATAAAACAAATTTAAATGTTTATATTATTTTGGTGAAATTTCGGTTTATACATTTTGTTTCGTTCTCGGGCGGTGATGTTTGGTTTTTCTGTGTCTTTACGATTATCATTCATTGTTATTATTATTGTAAAGTTCTTTTATTATATTATATTGCATACAATTAAGCACGCGCGCGTATGTAGTTATTTGTTTTTAATTTTATTATTCCGTCATGATTGTTGCATTTTTATTAATGATTTTTTAATTTTCTGAAACTCATAAAACCAAATTATAGATCATTTTTATTTATAAAATCACTCCTTTAAAATAATTAAAAAAACCAAAAAAGAAGAATTACTTTTGTGAGATTGTAAGACAATTTCAGATAAAATTAATTTTATCTGTGTATAATAATTTGTAAAACATACGACGGTGATTGATAAGTATTAATTGCTTATAAAACATATTGAAGTGAGTTTGTACAGTGATTCCTAGTAATTTTTTGGAACTATATGTATAAAAAAATAAATATATATATATATATATAAATATATATATATAATATATATATAAATATATATATATAATATATATATAAATATATATATATATATCTATATATATATATATATATATATATATATATATATATATATATATATATATTTATATTATATATATATATATATATAAATATATATATATATATATATATATATATATATATATATATATATATATATGTATATATATATATATATATATATATATATATATATATATATATATATATATATATAAATATATATATATATATATATATATATATATATATATATATATATATATATATATATATATATATATATATATATATATATATATATATATATATATATATATATATATATATATATATATATATATATATATATATATATATATATAATATATATATACATATATATATATATATATATATATATATATATATATATATATATATATATATAAAAAAATTATACTAATTATATACGAATTAGTTAAAAAAAAGTTATATACTGTATGGCAAAAAAACAATTAATATGCTACTGTTATATTGTTGATATAATAAACAATGGTTTTCGTTAAAATTAAATTTAACTGGATAATATGAAAGGTGATAAAAAATAATATTTAACTATGTATTATTAACTTTATATTTATATATGTACTATATTTTTAATTTTATTAATATATTTAATTTTAAAAATATGAGTTTTAAAAATTATAACAGATTATAACAGATCATTTATACCAGATTATATTATTCTTAAAATAATTAGTTTTGATATGTAAACTTTGTTCTATTTGTTTGTGTCATCTCTTAACGTTCAATTCAATACTCGGTTTTAGTATTTTAAATCTAATTTTTATCGAAATATCTTGTATTTTTCTTTTATTTATATATGTATAAATAAATAAATATATATATATATATATATATATATATATATATATATATATATATATATATATATATATATATATATATATATATATATATATATATAAATATATATATATATATATATATATATATATTTATATATATATAAATATATATATATAAATGTATATATATATATATATATATATATATATATATATATATATATATATATATATATATATATATATATATATATATATATATGTATATATATATATATATATATATATATATATATATATATATATATATATATATTTATATATATATACAAGGTGTCCCCGATTGCGATGCTGATCCGTAACGGGCTGATTCCTTGGTTCATTTCATGAACAAAATCGTGTGGCAGGGGGGGGGGTCAATTTTTGATATTCTTTGAGATACAGCGCGTTTAAAAAATTTGGTTCGGAAAAAAAGTACAAAGCGGATATTAAGCTGTAACTTACAAAATTTTTATCGGACAGCAACTAACAAAGTCTCATTTGACGGACAACTAAATAGGCTATATTTAAAATCTCATTGGCTATCTCGCATCTGTATCCATTTAAGAGTCGTGTGTCGTGTTTTCATTCTTCGTCTCATAAGTAAAAACTAAAACACGTGGGTACAAATAATGTATTGAGGGATTGTAGAAGAGATCATAGCGGATTAAAATTAAGTAAAAAAAAAAATTTATTAGGGCATTTTTTTGAGAAAAACTCAAATTTATGAAAAAAAATATCATTTTTTTTTTATTTTTTTAACTTTAAAACGCCATAGCTATTAAATGGATACAGATGCGAGATAGCCAATGAGATTTTAAATATAGCCTATTTAGTTGTCCAAGGAATCAGCCCGTTACCGATCAGAATCCCAATCGGGGACACCCTGTATATATATGTATATAAAAATATATATTTATATATATATATATATATATATATATATATATATATATATATATATATATATATATATATATATATATATACATATATATATATATATATATATATATATATATATATATATATATATATATATATATATATATATATATATATATATATGGTAACGTTTTACCCTATTAGCGATTCAAACCACTCCACGGTTCGATCACTGGATTGTGAATAATTCAAACCACTTGCTTGTTGTTCACTATATCTTTATTTATCAAACACCACAATTCAATTTCACAGTACTTTATTTACACTGTTACTTTTACTATTTCACTATTTCACGTCTTATTCCTTTTTCCCGATTTTAATTTATCGCTTTCCAAATTCAGACTGAAAGTCTATGCTATCTACTCGCGTATTTATACTCATTTTGCCCGCTTCTCGGTCATAGTAGAATTTTCCATTTATTTATTATTTCGCCTGTATACTGCGATTCATGCTGGTTTCCAAATACGAGCTTAGTACTTCTATTCAATCAAAGATGTCGCCCGTGTCCGTAACACTACCCTCCGCCCAAACCTGTTCGTCCCGAACAGGATCCAATTCCCTTTCTCTATAGAAAGCCAACCTTTCCAAATGGTGCTCCGCTATTATACTGCTGCATTTTCCCATGGCTTCGTTTTGCAGGACCCTTAACTGCCATGCATTGATCACATTTGACACCATTCTGCGACCGATTGTCTGCATTCTGGCCAGTAAAATCTTTCGCGGACTTTGGCCAGAGTCTTATTGATGCCTAGATGGCCACCATTTGTTCACCCGTGATATTCCCTCAAAATTTCTTGAATTCGGATTCTCGGTACCACCACCAATGATTGTCTAATTTTACCATCGGAACTTTCCCAAACTCGTTTTAAACAACCATCTTCGATTACCAGACTATCCCATTGAGCCCAATATGCCTTAACTATAGGGCTCTTATCAGCTATCTCTTTCCATAGTGGTCTGTGCTGATCTTCCACGAATTTGAATATGATTGATAGATCAGGATCTTCTGATTGCTCCTTTCTGATTTCTTCGTTGGTCCACTCATCGGATGGTAACACTTGCATAAGTCTTACGTCAATGACATGTTCCTTACTCTCCACTCGACCACAATGTTTGCAATCGATGGGACATGGTCGTCTTGACAGAGCATCTGCATTACCGTGAACACTTCCTTTCCGATGTTGGATGGTATAATCGAAGCAACCCAATCTCTCGATCCACCGGGCTATCTGTCCTTCCGGATTCTGAAACTGTAACAGCCATGTTAGAGCACCATGATCTGTCCTTATGAAAAATGACTGGCCATAAAGATACTTCCGGAAATGCTCTATACATTGTACTATGGCCAACAGCTCTCTCCTTGTTACACAATAATTTCGCTCCGGCTTTGATAAAACTTTCGAAAAATATGATATAACCCGTTCTTTCCCATCTATTTCTTGAGACAAAACCCCTCCAATAACATTATTACTTGCATCAGTATCCAAGATGAATCGTCGATTTGGTACTGGGTATGCAAGTATTGGCGCTGTACACAACCGCTTCTTCAGCTCGCTGAACGCTCCTTCATGCTGTTTATTCCATTGGAATGGCTTGTTCTTTTGCGTTAATTCATGTAAGCTTTTCGCTTGAGAGTTGAGATTTTATCCTCATCTGTATGTATACCACTCCTTGTTATCTTGTGTCCCAAATATTTAACTTCGTTGCGGAACAAGGCACACTTCTTTGGACTCAATTTTAACCCTGCTGAATGAATCCGCTCGAACACTTCGCCCAGGTTTTGCAGATGTTCCTTGAAGTTTTTACCCATAACTATGATGTCATCTAGGTACACCAAGCACGTTTTCCAATGTAACCCTTTCAGCACTCGGTCCATTAGCCTTTCAAACGTCGCAGGAGCGTTACATAATCCAAACGGCATAACGTTAAATTGCCACAATCCGTTACTCACACTGAACGCCGTTTTCTCTTTATCTTTTTCTGCGACTTCCACCTGACAATATCCACTTTGTAGATCTAAAGTGGAAAATAATCGTGCACCCGCCAACGTATCCAATGTATCATCAATTCTCGGTAACGGATAACTGTTCTTCTTAGTGATCGAATTGAGTTTTCTATAATCGACGCAAAATCTCATGCTGCCACCTTTCTTCTGCACCAATACCACAGGTGAACTCCATGGACTAGTCGATTGCTCAATCACCCCTGCCGTTTGCATATCCGTTACCATGCGATCCACTTCCGACTGTTTTGCCAATGGTAATCTTCTTGGAGTTTTTCGAATTGGCATTGCTGTCTCGGTGTCGATCCGGTGTTTAACTAAGTTCGTTCTACCATTATCTTCGGGAGCACCACAGAAAATGGACGTGTATTTTTCCAACAACACTTTTGCAGCTTCTTTTTGTTCTGGACTTAGTTGTTCTGTCCATTTCTGTGTCAATTCTTCCACGATTTTCTGCTGCCGTTGAACTTTAGCCTTTACACTCGGATTCGTTTCTTCACATTTGACTATAGTGGATATTTCTTCGCATTTACCGATAATAGTCCCCTTTTTGATGGTTTTAGTCTTGTCCGATAAGTTGAGAACCCTCAATGATACTCTATTGTCATGATCCGGTCTTATCAATGCTTTACCAAGCATTATTTCTCTTACTGGTTGGTCTTCGTCACTGGCTTCTACAACCCACAACTTTCGTGTCCCAGGACCTCCATCCAATTTACCCCAAATTACTGTTTCTGAGCGTGGTGGCAGCTTTGTTCGATGGTCCAACATAACTCGCCTGACGATTGGCTCCTTGCTATCCAATTGTAACGGCAGCTCAACATTACCAAAACTTAGTGTTTCTTTTCCCACATCCAACACGAATTGGTTCTTCTTCATGAAGTCCATACCCAAAATAACTTCATCTACAATATCGGCCACCAAAACTTCGTGACAGAAGTTTCTGTTTCCAATTCGTATGGTCACTTCCTTTTTTCCTTTGATTTCTGCACATTCGCCGGTTGCTGTTTGCAGTTTTAACCCGCCAATTGGATGAAGTTCATTATCTATTAAATCAGTCCGCACAATCGTCCGCGTTGCCCCCGTATCTAACGTTATCACACTAGATTTGCCATCAATTTCTCCACGTATTGTCAAAATCTCCACCCCTCGCCAATCGGGAAACAGGGATGAAGGTCATGGAGCATTCGGTTGTGGGAGTCAGCTTTCGCTCCTTAAAGCTGACTCTCTTACTCGTTTAACGCCTGCGATCTTGCAGGACTCGCATTCTCTTCTACTCTTTTGTTGTCCTCATTGGACCTTCGATACATAGGCGACGGTGTTCTTGCTCGCTTACGTCGAATTTCCCAGCAATCTCGTGATATATGACCTAGTTTATCGCAGGCCCAACATCTGATCTTATGGCTGCTATCCCGGAACCTCGTTGAAGTTTCATTTACTGCTCCTTTCAAATTATATCTCGAGCTATAGTTCTCTGGTTCTACTTCGACCCGTCGCATTTTAACTGCCGGTTTGATTATGTTAAAGGCAGTTTCGTTTGTTAAGGCACAAACGATGGTCTCCGCAAATGTGGTCTTTGATGCTAACACTACCGCTCGTCTGGTTTCTATGTCACGAATTCCATCAGTAAACGCATCAATTTTAATTCTTTCCGTGTATTCGGGAGCCATATTAAAGTGGGTGAGGTGCACCAATCGCTCAATGTCTGCTGCAAACTCCTGTAGCGTTTCACCAATTCTTTGAAAACGACCCTTGAGCTCCATCCTGTATAGCTCTCGTTTATGGTCAGCACCATATTTTCTTTCCAAGGCTAGCATTATTCGATCATAGTCCCCGCGTTCGGTTTCTGGAACGATCTGCAACATATCTGCCGCACCGCCTTTTAACGCCACTATGAAAGCTGCGACTTGGTCTTCCTTACACCAATTATTTCTTACAGCTGCCGTTTCAAATTGCAATTTGAAAATGTTGAACGACGTTGTTCCGTCGAATGTCGGAGGCTTTAATTTAATTCCGCTGACTGGTTTCTGGATTTGAGTAGCACCGCCATTAGTTTTAATATCTATAATCTCTTTTTCTAGTTTCAAAATCCTTTCATCAGTCGCTTCAAATTTTTCGTTCATTTCACATTTAACTGTATCCACTTTGGCATTAAACGAGGTGGACATTTCACGGAACTTTTCACTCACTTCGGATATAAAATGCCGTTGAATATTTTCTTGTTCTTCCAACCGGTCTAGCACAGTTTCTTGGCCGGTTCTCATTTC
>OZ010736.1:79468053-79730553 GCA_963932295.1 Tipula lateralis | reverse complement strand
CCTAGTTAATAGTTGTGATTTCAACTGCAGTGGTTTGTCGTCTGGTGGAGCAAGCATTGGGTTCCCTATTAAAAAATGTCCTGGTGTGAGACATTCAAGCTCGCTGGGATCCTCCGTTAAAGGACATAGTGGTCTGAAGTTTAATGATGCCTCGATTTGATATAATAACGTAGTTAATTTTTCGAATGTTAACAATGCGGGTGAAATACTTTTCTTCATGTGTTGTTTTACTAATTTCACTCCTGCTTCCCATAAACCCCCAAAATGTGGAGATCCTGGAGGGATGAAATGCCATTGTATTCCTTGAATTGATAACATATTTGCAATATTGTTTGAATTGTGATAGATGGACTGCAGATGTTTATTCGCTGCAACAAAATTTGTCGCATTATCACTATATAAGTTTGCAATATTTCCTCTACGTGCTATAAAGCGTTTGAGGGCAGCAAGAAATCCTTCACATGTTAGGTCACTAACTAGTTCTATATGTATCGCTTTTGTTGTTAAACAGATGAAAATTGCGATGTAACCTTTCTGGTTTTTAGATCCTCTACCCTTGGACATCCGAAAATTTATTGGGCCGGCATAATCTACCCCCGTATTGGTAAATGCTCTGGATGGTGTGACCCTTGGTGATGGTAAGCTTCCCATTAGTTGCGTTGCACGACCCGCATTAAATCTAAAGCACTTGTGACAGTGGCGGTTATGTTGTTTCGTAGCTCTTTTGCCTTGAAGAATCCAAAATTGCTTTCTAATTAAAGCAAGTGTTAAGTCCACACCCCCATGTAGAGTACTCTTATGCGCCCAATCGAGAATCAAATTAGTGAGATGGCACTTATATGGTAATATAATAGGGTGTTTCTCGTTATAGTGTAGAATTGAGCGTTGTAAGCGCCCTCCTATCCTTGAAACTCCGTGTTTGTCCAAAAAGGGATGTAAAGACAGAATTTTGCTTTTACTGCTCACTGCTCCTCTTTCATTTAATTTTTTAATATCTTCGGCGAATGAGGTAAGTTGTGTAATCTTTACAATGCTGATTTTCGCCTCCTCTATTTCTTGAACTGTTAAAGGACCCTTGCTCTGTTTATCCTTATGACAGATGTTCCAGTAAAAGCGCCTACAATATGCGATGACTCGTATTGTTTTCGTGAAAGAAGAGAATTTGTCAGTTATAGTTGAATCCGGTATTATTGTGCTTATTGTACAAACAGGAAGATGTTGTTTCTTTTCTATCTCCGTTTCTGCTATTACTGTTTGGAATGTATCATTAGCATTGCTTATAAGCCAATCTGGGCCCAACCACCATAACTTATGATCGCACAGCTTGTCAGGGTCTATTCCGCGTGTGGCACAGTCCGCTGGATTTTCTTTTGATTTTACATGTTTCCATTGTGTGGGGCTGAGGATAGAATGAATCTGTGAGATTCTGTTTGCAACAAAAGTTTTCCATTTACTGGGGTGTCCTTGTAACCAGGCTAGCACTATTGTTGAATCTGTCCAGACATGCATTCTAATATTTGGGATACCAAGAGCCTCAGCAACAGTCCTTAGTAGCTTCGCTAGTAACAAAGCCCCACACAGTTCTAGCCTTGGAAGACTCTGCCTTTGAATGATTGGTGCCACCTAAGTTTTTCCCGATATCAAAATTACAGTAGTTGTTCCTGCCCTTGTAACCTTGCAATAAACAGCTGCAGCGTATGCTAATTCGGACGCATCGCAAAACCCATGCAGCTCCATATCCTGACAATTGTGATCCGTGTTGATCCAACGTGGAATTTTTATTCTTTGAAGCTTGTGGAATGTTGTCTTATATTTTATCCATTTATCCTTTATTTCCTCAGGTAGTTCTTCGTCCCATGATACTCCTTTTATCCATAATTCCTGAAACATGAGTTTCCCAAGAATAATTGTTGGGGCAAACCAACCTAGTGGATCGAAAATTTTAGCTATTTCTGATATTACGGCTCGTTTCGTTGGTAGTCCTGTATCAGAACTCATGTTGACTTGGAATTCAAATTCGTCATTTTGTGGATTCCACATAATGCCCAAAGTTTTAATAGATTCATGTTCCTTACATGTGATGGTTGGTTTAGTTTCCCTATGTTCTTCTGGTATTCCTTCCATAACCGAGTTATTATTCGATGCCCATTTTCGTAGCTTAAAACATCCAGAATTCAGCATACTTCGTAATTGTTGCTGACATTTTATTACATCTTATATCGTATCAGCACCAGAAAGAACGTCATCAACATAAAAGTCTCTCAGCAGAATTTCTGAAGCCATAGGATATTTGTTTTGCTCATCTAACGCGAGTTGTCTAAGTGTTCTTATGGCCAGGTATGGAGCAGATGATGTACCGTATGTTACTGTTCGTAACTTGTAAACTTTTATTTGTGCATCTGGATCAGCTCTCCAAACTATTCTTTGTAGATTTTGTTGGCTTTCGCTCACCAAAATCTGTCTATACATCTTCTCGATGTCTGCAATAAATACATATCTGTGCTTCCTCCACCTTGTCATTATCGATGGTAGATCCTGTTGCAGTGTTGGGCCGACTAATTGGATGTCATTAAAACTTAGTCCATTTGATGTCTTTGCCGATGCGTCAAATACTACTCTTAGCTTAGTAGTTGTACTAGATTGCTTGATCACTGCATGGTGCGGTAGATAGCTTAAGTTGGTTTTACATGTATCGTCACCTGTATTTATTGGAACCATGTGTCCTAGTTCGATTTACTCATTCAGAAAGTTGTGATATTCTCGTTTTAATTGTGGATTCTTCTCTAATCTCCTCTCCACTTGTAGCAATCTTGCTATGGCTTGATTCTTGCTATTTCCTAAAGTGAGTTCATCCTTTATTGGTATAGTGACTTCATACCTTACATCGGCTAATCAATTAGTTGAGTCTTTGTATAGCCGTTCGCATAGCTCTTCGTTTTCTGAGTTTTGGTTACATCTGCTTATTTCTTCAATTTCCCAGAATTTACGTAGTTCTAAATCCAAATCAGTATGAGATGTCAGAGTTAAAGATATTGATTTTGTTGTCGGTTGGTTTTGTGTCATCCCCATAAGATTCCATCCTAACTCCGTTCTTTGAGCTACTGGATGATCTGACGAGACCTTAATTACTCCGTCTACTAAAATATTTGCATATACATCCGCACCTAGAATCATGTCAATAGATGCAGGTGTCTCGTAATTCGGATCTGCTAATGTAAGATCTGCTAATGTCTGTCATCTCGTCTTCTTCTTCATTCATTGTATCGTATTCTTGATTTTGAAAATACGGAATGAACCTATGTTGTTCTTCTGGAATTTCTAACAGAAGCTCTTCATGTAGCTGATCCATCATGCCTCTATTGTTGTCTAGTTGTTTAATTTTCTGCGCCAAATGGGGACTAGAACGTCTTTCAGTCAAGCATAATTGAGCTTGGTGTAGTAGAGTTCTGATATGGTTTACTTTAATTTCTGCCCTTTTCACCAATTTTCTTTTCTCCGGTGGTATCTCTTCTTCTGAGTTATCGTTATCCATCAGATTAGTTTTCTTCAGAGGTTCCGGAAAATTAAAACTTGTTGATGCCTGAGTGTCGATTGTCACCGTGGGCGTTGATGGGGATCCATGCAAACGCTGCCGCATCTCATTTATGAACGCATCGTATGTTTGTTGTGTAGATCTTCGTTCAATGAAGTAACCATGTGAGGGCTCTAATGTGGCAGAGGCAACAATTTTTTCATGATTGCTCTCATATTGCAAAAATAATCCTTTTAGAATTTGAATTTTTCTTTCGAACTGTCTTTTTGAATGCCTTTCTGCCTCATTAAAACCTTTCTGCAGGATTTGGATTTTTTCTACAATCTCCTCTTGTTCTTTTAGTAGTACATCGATCATGGCGCCAGATGTTGTAACACTTATGTTGTAAATCTAAGTGTTATTTGTTAAATTTTTTGTTGTTGTTGGATAGACTGCTTCCGATTGTAAAACTAAGCGATGCTGGTAGTTGTTTTCGAGCTGTCAGTTGATACCGTGGAATAAACTTTGTAGTTGTTATTTGTTTAAAGTTCCAAATTTATTGCCGCCAGTTGTTTTGGTGGCTCGAAGGACCAATGTTATATCTCGTTCTCGGATATAATATTATGAATTTTAATTAGTTAGGTTACCACTGGTGAGGCCTAACTAATTATTGAGTCAAAACACCGTTGATTTATGTGTAAAAAGAGACTAACTTTTATTTCCATTTATTTTAACTTATATACAAGAAATATTACTTATAAAATTACTGACTATGCATATTATCATTGTTTTATATCAACGTATAATAAAAATTGTGCATTAGTCAAAAGTAAATATGAAACTATTAATATAGCTGTATATGCGTATATTATTTCTTTACATATACATGTTATATTCCATAACATATATATATTTATATATATATATATATATATATATATATATATATATATATATATATATATATATATATATATATATATATATATATATATATATATATATATATGTTAAGATAAAATTCTTAATAAATATTATTTCTATTTCCAGATAATATGCATGAATCGGATGACGAATATAGTAGTAATTTCGAATTACAATTTGATGTATCAAAACTCGATTCATCCTTGAATTTAAAATTAAACAGTTTATTTAACGATTGCGAGAATATTTGCAAATCATCATTGAAACATAAAAAAGGAAACGTAAATCTTAAACAATGTGGTCGTCCTTTAACAACACCACCGAATAATTCAATGTCTCCGCTACGATATTTAAGGACAAATTCCTACTCAGAACCTACATTATCATATTATTTTAAAAATAATAGTATTGTTAATAATACTCGTATGCTAACTCATTCCGAGAAAAATGAAGATCATACTGTAACTAAAGAAGAAAACAATGTTATAAGCAATAATAACAAGAAAAATAGGGACCAAAATAAATCAATGCAGATTAATAAACTGTTGATTGCTTCGAATGAAACTAAAGAGTTAAATAGTGCAATTAGTTGCAGGACAACAAACATAAATTTTCTACAAAGTGATAATGTTACAAATCTAGTATTAGTAACCGAGTCAACAAAAAACAGTTATTATAATTCAACATGGCACGCACATGTGTACGCCAAACCACCAAAAATACCAACCCCTCATTCGATCGGTGACATTCTTGGATGGACTTTAAGTGATGGAGAAATGGTGGATAAACCAAATACAACGAACTTATTGGTGAACAAATCAAATGTACAAAAGTCACTCTACGATCGACAAAATGATTGTTTACATGCTGTTGATGCAGATACAAATCTTACATTCAGACAAATTCTTAGTAGTGCTAGAGAAATAAAAGTAACAGCGAAATGCAAAATAAGTGATGAGTCTAATGAATCAAAATTAAGTATGTGCAATGAACATTATATACCGTGTAGTAGTTCTTCATGTGACAGTAGTGAAGATGGTAGTGAAATATGTGATCGACCATTGAATTTGAGTATAATAAAATCGGAAGACGCTTCGCTTAGTCCTAGTTTATTAAATCCTGCAGCAAAAATGAAAAAAGGTTAGTGGGAATACGTTTTTCTAGAAGTATTATGATTTTTATTTGACTAACTCCTCGTGTTAATATTGCTAGGACAGATTGGTCATGATACTATTATTTTATGTAATACAAGCCTTAATTACGTTTCTGCTTTAGAAAGTCTTACACATCAGTTCTAACCATTCGTTATAGACTTTAGGAGACCATCATCCAATATATATATATATATATATATATATATATATATATATATATATATATATATATATATAACGGCAGCAGATGCAAGATAGCTACTTAAACCTTAAATTAAACGTAGCCTATACAATTACTAGTCTAATAAGACTAAGCTGGTTGCTCTCGAATAAGTATTTCGGAAGTTACAGTTCAATATTTGTGTGTATCTTTTTTTTGGGCCGAATTTTTTAAACACCCTGTATATCAAAGGATATCAAAATTGTTCCTCCCCTCCCAATACGATTTTTTTCTCAGAACGAACCAAAAAATCACGCAATAACGGATTAGCATCCCAAACCGGATCACCCTATATATTGATGATTGATTGATTGATAGGACTGTAGGACCAAGCGCTAGGCAAGATTCCCGGATAACGCCGGGCCTATTCCTACAGCCGTTTACATAAAACAATAGGTAAGGATAGGAAGGTATGTTAGTAAGGAGAGAACGACCCGGTTACAGACACCTGGCAAATCGTTTACTAAACTACTATTATCAGACAATCACACAACATCACAATTCTAATCTACTAATCTGCAATCGCCAATCAGCATTCTCCAGTCCGGAACACCTATATGCTCTGCTGTATTTGATTAAAATTTTAACACAATTTAAAATAGATTTATTAGTTTGTCGCTCAGTAGTCTGTAATTTAATTAATTGGTTGGTTTTATTATTTATCTAATCTCCAATCCGCACGCTGGCTTAATTCTATCTATGTACAAACACTGAAAGAAAATTTATTAATTTAATTTATGGCTCAGGAATCTGAAACAATTAATTTAGTTTATATGGTATGATAGCTTAGCCCCAGCCAATCGTTTCCATTCTGTTGCTATTCTGGGACAGGCTCATCTGAGAGCCCAAGTAAACATCTGAAAACTTACATTCTAAAAGTATGCATTAATTATGCCATTTACATTATAAAGCTGAAAATTTCAAGAAATGTTAGTTTGAGAATCGGCTGATTCTACAATATGCAGATCTATTTTCCTAATACATAAATAGTGAGTAAGAATTAATATAATTGTTAGTAATAAAATCTATATTGTTTAATCGGGTCTTTTAGACTTTGGTTATTACTATTGTTTGTGTAGGTGAGGACGTTTCTTGTTCCATCATACGTATTTGCGTTATCTTAACAGTTGAAATTGGAGTATTTAATTAACTTAGGGTTATATGTTGTAAGTAATGTTGCGTCCTTTTATTCCCAGATCCATTACCATCTAACCTGGGTTTTATTTATTTCTTTTGTGTTTCAACTGCCTTTTCGTACATTATGGTATATAATTTATACCTACATTCGTGAATAGGGTAAGATAAGATATTTAAGATATTTATGTAAATTAATAAATGGGTAAATCATATTTCGATACAATCTAAAATTTAGCTATAACCTATTGAAATTAGACTTTGATACAACATCATAAGAATTCTACAAATAAATATATTAGTTTTTCGTTCCGTGATCTGTAAACTTAACAAATCTTTCCTGGTCTTGACTACTAAGATCTTTTATTCCCTTTAGATAGTTTTTTTTTTTTTTTTTTTTTAATTGTTAATATAAGTTATGTTCCTTATGTATAACTACTGAAAATCCTATATTTTTTGTCTACCCAACCACCTCCGTGGTTAATTCCCGAGTAATACTCAGATACACTCCCATACACACACATATACACATATATACACACACATATACCTACACCTATACCTATATTCCAAATACACACCCATATGCATATATAACATACGCATACATATACATACCCACCCATACATGCGTACACATATACATACACCTACAGTCATTTGTTCATATACACCCATACACGTACATACATATATACTCACATATATACATACATATATACATATACTCTCATATATCCATACATACCTTCATATACACACACATATGCACATACGTACACGCATACATATACAACTTGCCTATACACCTACCTATACCTACATAGACCTACTTACATACGCGTTCCTACATACACATAAATCGTATGTAGAAATCAGTGTTCCTTTTCGCTCATAGATGACTCTGTCTGAATGTAGGTTTGTCATATCAGATCACTATTCTTCTATTTTATTCAGCATTGCTGACCCTATTCTCATTCCGCATAACCGTCGTTTTTGTTACTTTTTACTATACTTAACACTTTTTAGTTAATTCGCAACCAACCGTGTTAGTGACCAATCGTGTTTGCATTACTTGCGCTTTTATTTAGAGTGGAAGCAATTTTTTGATCTAAAATAAATCTAAGCTCTAAAATAAATATAAAATAAATATAAATAAATAAGTGGGTGATATATTAATAGTGTTTTAATAAGATAAAGTGTTTATACTATTATTCTCCGTACTTGGTGGTTTACTTACAGAGAAATTACTGTAGTACCTGTAAAACAAGTAAGTCATAATTTAATTAATTTCACTCCACCTCTCCCGACCCTCGCTAATTTCCCGGTGTGGAATGGAAGCCTATAGGATTCCAGGTGATGGTAATTGCCTTTTCAATGCAATGCGACATCAGTTGTTATTAAGAGAGCCCCTCACTCCACCCTGCTCTGTTACTCAAATTGTTGAGCATATTCGCAATAATCTAAGCGAATATAAACCAACTATATTACATTCATGTAATTTAATATATTCATCCCATGCCCAATTGAACGAAAGTGACTTGGTATGGAAATATTTGAGCGATCTACAACAGGATGGCTTTTGGGGAGGTTCAGAATGTTTGTCTGCTTTTTCCAAGATAAAGAATATCAAAATAAGAGTATTTTCCACCAATTCCTCTCAAGAGACAACCTTTGTTCCTGATAATTTGGATTATTTGTATGACATAAACTTACTGTTCTCAGGCAACCACTACGATAGTTTAATACCGTCTTCAACTCAATCCTCCTCATCTAATTCGTCTTCCCAACAATCCTCCTTTCGATATATCACCAACAATATACAACGTTCCCTCCATGCTTCTGTTAATCCTTACAGTCTAATTGACGAAACACCACCCAAACTTAGTAGCCCTCTTAATTCCGTGTCACTTAGTTTTGGCACCTGGAATATTCGTGGACTTAATAATTCCCAAAAGCGTGAGGAAGTAGATTACATTTTAAGTACAAATAGTATTGATATTTGTAGTGTCCAGGAAATAAATATGGGTTCCGGTGGTTGTTCCTCTAAAAGTTATATATGGTATCTTTCCAATAAGGCTAAAACCAGACGACTCGGTGTAGGAATTGTTATTCGGAAGAACACGTCTATAACTACTATCCGGGTTAAGAGTTATTATGGGTCTATCATAACTTTATTAGGGTCTTTACTCGATTTAGGTGAAATCCTCTTTATATCCGTTTATGTTCCACCCCAGAATTCGGCATGTAATAGGCGTCTTTCAGCCCGAATATTCCAAACTTTATTTCGGATAATTGACCGGTATCCGAAATCACGGGATATTGTTTTATTGGGTGACTTTAACGCTCGTATTGGTTCCAATGACAACTTAAGTTCTGTCAATGTTGGTCGCTATTTGTACCATAGGGAATCCAATGAAAATGGAATTGCTCTAGGTCTTCTTGCCAGTTCCACCCAGCTGTTTATTCATAGTACGGCTGGGCGACGAAAGAAAAGTTATTACACTTGGACAGATGGGAGTAATTGCTCGCACATTGATCATATATTGACTAGACAAAAGAAACAGTTTATTTACGTAAGATCTTTCAATGTTTTGCCCTTCTATTCTAAAATAAGCGATCACTGTCTTATTTTAATTATTTGTTCTCCAAGAGGAAAAACCCCTTCCTGTATTACCCCTGCCAGAATTTTACCTACTTCTATTCCCACTGCCAGCATTTTACCTACTTCCAATTCTATTTTGTCTCCTGCTACCTATGCTTTTAACTCTATCCACCTTGGGTTATTGCAGGATGAGCAATTCCGAGCTGAGTATCAGAAACAACTCGACAATGCTTATGCAACTATTTCTTTTGGTGATAGAATCAATGTTCAATGGAAGCAAATTGCGGATTGTTTTAAAATTGCATCCCTTCAAGTGTTAGTCGCCAAGACCCCGTCGACTCCAGAGCAGCCACGGGCGCTAGCCAGTTTTAAAAGTGCTATACATTACAAGAATCAACATCCTAGCGACCCGGGGGCTTTAATCCGGGTTAAGAGTGCAAGACTAGCTATGAGAAAGCTATATCTTGACCGTCAATCACTCGAATGTCAGGAATTTTTCAGGAGTATTACTGCTTTTAGGCCCTCAGATCGTTTGCGCAAGACGTATAACTTTTTCAGGCGCCATAGAAGAGAGAATAATGGAACTTCCTCCTATTATATTCCTATCTCCTCTTAGCTACAAGAGCTACGCAAATCCGAAGGTGATTGGCCTGCTCTTATTGCTGAGACCGATTACCACCCATTAGGACCACCACCAAGCGAGGAAGAGATTTCCTCTATAATTAAGTTTATCCGGTCCGGTACTGCTCCTGGGAGCGATGGGCTACCTATCGAGCTGTTTAAATGCGCAACTCCCAATGTTATTCGGGGGTTTCAGGAATTACTTGAGAAGGTATGGATACATAATGACCCTCCATCTGAGTGGCTTGAAACTATACAGGTTCCCATTCCCAAGCTAAGTAGACCACGAAGCGTTGATGATTACCGCAGAATAACTTTGTGTAACGTAGGGTATAAGATATATTCCAAAGTCTTGCTCAATCGATTAGATGACTTCTTGAGTTTGCCTCACTCTTATCAAGCCGCTTTCCTAGCCAATCGATCCACTGAGGATCATATGTTTACGATAAGACGTATTCTAGATGAAGAGTGGCGAGCGGGTCATCGTGTTTCCGTTTTTTCGCTTGATTTGTCCAAAGCTTTCGATACTGTGTATCAAACCGGATCACCCTATATATATATATATATATATATATATATATATATATATATATATATATATATATATATATATATATATATATATATATATATATGTGTGTGTGTGTGTGTGTGTGTGTGTGTGTGTGTGTGTGTGTGTGTGTGTGTATTTAAGCTTAGGCTGAGTGCCTGCTACAGCACACTTAGCCGGCAATGCTCCGTTGGGATCCTACTAAGTATAACAAAATTTGACTTTTTCGTCATATATCGAACTAAAAACTTATTTTTAGTTTCGTCTTTGACTTAGTTTGGTTTTTGACTTACAAAAAGATTTCGTATGGAACGTGTCACGATAGGTCGAATTTGGACGAAACTCAATATAATAAAATTTCACGTTCAAATGTCAAAAATAAAATTGGCGGGAATAGTTTGTTGCATGCATATGTGAAACGTCAAATTCTAATTTTGGTGGTTAAATTAAATATATCTTAAATAAAACTACAAATTTTAATGGTATAGAAACAATAACATTATTTTTCTTAATTTGTAATTGTACAAATAGTAAAAAAAATTAGTTTGTTTATATTTTAATTACCAAATTATCTAAACGATTCTTAATCTTCCATTATGTTTTTATCAAAACGTAAAAATAAATAAATTCCGAAGTATAGTCTTCTGTAAACCACGTTTAATGAATTATCTCCAGAAGCGTTTACAGAGAATGCAACAAGATGCGTTAATGTCGCATACTCTGTAAACACTTCCGGAGATAATTCTTTTATTCTGGTGTCTTAACACAGAGTGTTAAGTGTCTATCACCTTAATAAAAAAATAATAATAACAAGAGTACAAATATTTTGTTTAAGGAATATTTTTAAAATATTACCAAATCTAAGCTCACAAAAATTACTGTACTCGAACTGTGAATCGTATATTTTAATGATACAAAATAATTAATATTGTTCAAGAATACATACTTTCAATAAAATCTTCTGAATTAACAACATTGTTTGTTATTCTGCCGGAATTCATTTTTTTATGCTCATTTCATGGAAATTCCAAATATGATATGATATGATAGGAGAAGTACAAACCGACCAGTTATGGTGATCCTAGGTTTGTTACGATAATCCTGTAGTATATTCAGCAGAGTTCCAAATGGATATCTGATAATTATTTATTCCAAAAATATGCGGGCCCAGGCCATGCCTGCTTCTCAACATATAAGGTTTAGGAAAAAAGATGTTAATCCTAAAATGTTGTTAGTATATTCATTTTCACATTTGGATTTGAATTTGTTAGTTTTGTTAGTTATTTAGTTGGATAGGATAGGAATGTTCTAGGTTCATCATATACATGTAAATGTCTACGACAGTTATTACTGGAGCGTTTTATCTTTATTTGGGTCATCTCATCATATGCTGTTAGTTATTGTTATCCCTATTTCCATCCATATTATGATGATCTATTTAAGCTCAGTTATTTACTTGTGTGAAATTATAAATAAATCGATTTATTGTTGTCATTATTAGCTACCTATGTGTCATTCACTCTTGTCTGTTAATATTGGGATATTATAAATTCAGTTCCATCCATACCATTATTAGTTATACGAGTATATCAATATTACTACCATTATTAGTTATAAGAGTATATCAATATATATATATATTAGGATCCCTATTTAGATAGCCGCTATTATGGTGAACGATTCAAACGATTCAAGATATTTATTTATTTATTAATTATATATTAATTGTATTATTCTTTAAGCAAGAGTATCGTTTGATCGTAAATACAATCCAGCAGTTATCCTTTTAGTTCTCTATTATGTTTAAAAAAAAATTGAACAATCTTAAATAAAATTCGAAGTAAATTATCGAATATTCCTCTCAAATAAATTCCCCTCTGAGATATACATCTGAGCTACAAACAAAATTATCAGCAATTATTTATATGCAATATCATTAATTCCTAACTTTATGATTATCTTCCCCATTAATCTCATCTGATATGATATTATATGATAGGAGAAGCACAAGCCAACCAACCACAGTGATCCTAGTACGTTACCACAATCCTGGACCAACTCAACAGAACTCTTAATAGACATCGGAGAGCTCCTACTCCAAAACTATACGGATCTAGTTCCTGTCCGCCTCTCAACATACAAGGCTTAGTAAAAGGAACGCTAATCACATACACGATCAAGGTAATAATCCACATTAGATTCACCGCTAACTACACCATTGGAAAATCATCACATATTGTTAGTACAATCACTTTCACATTCTGAGCTCGCTAGTCCTGTTACTATTGTCAATTGGATAGGTGAGGACCATTCCAAACTCATCACACGTATTCGCATCTCCTCAACAATCAAAACTGGAGTACTTTAAAAACATCTTTGGGCCATCTCATCGCATGCTGTATTCAAAGGTGTGTCCCTACAACTCGCAATCCACCACCATCCAACACTTGGTAGCTTATAAATTTCCGCTATGACCCGACAGCACTTCCATATACGACCCGATGATCCAGTTGTAAATTAAACTTTCTGGTCAAGACCACCGGTCAAGTATTCTTCATCCAATCTTAAGCATGTCTTTCAAGAAATCCTATTCGTATGAAGTACATACTGTATATCTAGTATATACTAATAGGATATACAAAGGACATATGCCATATAGTGGAGTTTATTGACAAAATAAAATCAAAAGAAATAAACGCGATTCGTTAAAACACAATTTTTCTGATACAGAATATGCTAAATCGAACTTCAACATATTAGCCAATTAAAATGTCATCAATCAATAAGTAATTTATAATGATCATATATATGTACGAGTATTATCGTCAATATGGTGATCGTATAATGGTCGTGATCGTATCAAAACAATCTTCAACCCCTTCTACCAATAATACACATGGCATTTCATCAAAACCACAATAGTCTTACAGATATTCCAATTTAAGTTTCATAAAGAATTCAAAAATTAAAGGATTATGTATATGTAAAACGAATGAATAGCTAAAACCGATATATATGTATATAACACCTACCCAAAATATAAAATAAAACAGCCTCATGTATTATACAGGAGATTTTGAAATAAACAAGAAATTCTCTTTCATACATAGGAAAGAGAATTTTGATGTACTAAACGAAAACCGTGTTATATACATAATATGAGCAGCGTTGTCGTTAAAAAAAACCCATTTCTTTTTTATGTCAGCTCCAACGGGCGCCAGAAACAAAATTTTAATAGAAAGTCCTTACATGATTATATTAATTATTTATATGCATCTATTTATACGCATTAAATGTATTTCAATTATTTCAGTTATTGCTTAAAATTAAAAAATCACAACAGGTGTAAAAAGGCTTATATATACATATAAAACCTTATATAAAGCTGATATACATAACTTAAATCTAAATAATAATTAATTTGTAAATAATAAAATAACTAAATATCGTAGGGAATACGTTTTTCTAGAAGTATTATGATTTTTATTTGACTAACTCCTCGTGTTAATATTGCTAGGACAGATTGGTCATGATACTATTATTTTATGTAATACAAGCCTTTATTACGTTTCTGCTTTAGAAAGTCTTACACATCAGTTCTAACCATTCGTTAAAGACTTTTGGAGACCATCATCCAATATATATATATATATATATATATATATATATATATATATATATATATATATATATATATATATATATATATATATATATATATATATATATATATATATATATATATATATATATATATATATATATATATATATATATATATAAAGGGTGATTTTTTAAGAGCTTGAGAACTTTTTTTTAAAAAAAAACGCATAAAATTTGCAAAATCTCATCGGTTCTTTATTTGAAACGTTAGATTGGTCCATGACATTTACTTTTTGAAGATAATTTCATTTAAATGTTGACCGCGGCTGCGTCTTAGGTGGTCCATTCGGAAAGTTCAATTTTGGGCAACTTTTTCGAGCATTTCGGCCGGAATAGCCCAAATTTCTTCGGAAATGTTGTCTTCCAAAACTGGAATAGTTGCTGGCTTATTTCTGTAGACTTTAGACTTGACGTAGCCCCACAAAAAATAGTCTAAAGGCGTCAAATCGCATGATCTTGGTGGCTAACTTACCGGGCCATTTCTTGAGATGAATTGTTCTCCGAAGTTTTCCCTCAAAATGGCCATAGAATCGCGAGCTGTGTGGCATGTAGCGCCATCTTGTTGAAACCACATGTCAACTAAGTTCAGTTCTTCCATTTTTGGCAACAAAAAGTTTGTTAGCATCGAACGATAGCGATCGCCATTCACCGTAACGTTGCGTCCAACAGCATCTTTGAAAAAATACGGTCCAATGATTCCACCAGCGTACAAACCACACCAAACAGTGCATTTTTCGGGATGCATGGGCAGTTTTTGAACCGCTTCTGGTTGCTCTTCACTCCAAATGCGGCAATTTTGCTTATTTACGTAGCCATTCAACCAGAAATGAGCCTCATCGCTGAACAAAATTTGTCGATAAAAAAGCGGATTTTCTGCCAACTTTTCTAGGGCCCATTCACTGAAAATTCGACGTTGTGGCAGATCGTTCGGCTTCAGTTATGAAATGTCAAAGCATACTGAGCATCTTTCTCTTTGACACCTTGTCTGAAATCCCGCGTGATCTGTCAAATACTAATGCATGAAAATCCTAACCACAAAAAAATCACCCGTTATATATATATATAACGGCAGCAGATGCAAGATAGCTACTTAAACCTTACCTTAAATTAAACGTAGCTTATACAATTACTAGTCTAATAAGACTAAGCTGGTTGCTCTCGAATAAATATTTCGGAAGTTACAGTTCAATATTTGTGTGTATCTTTTTTTTGGGCCGAATTTTTTAAACACCCTGTATCTCAAAGGATATCAAAATTGTTCCTCCCCTCCCAATACGATTTTTTTCTCAGAACGAACCAAGAAATCACGCCTTAACGGATTAGCATCCCAAACCGGATCACCCTATATATATATATATATATATATATATATATATATATATATATATATATATATATATATATATATATATATATATATATATATATATATATATATATATATATATATATATATATATATATATATGTGTGTGTGTGTGTGTGTGTGTGTATTTAAGCTTAGGTTGAGTGCCTGTTACAGCACACTTAGCCGGCAATGCTCCGTTGGGATCCTACTAAGTATAACAAAATTTGACTTTTTCGTCATATATCGAACTAAAAACTTATTTTTAGTTTCGTCTTTGACTTAGTTTGGTTTTTGACTTACAAAAAGATTTCGTATGGAACGTGTCACGATAGGTCGAATTTGGACGAAACTCAATATAATAAAATTTCACGTTCAAATGTCAAAAATAAAATTGGCGGGAATAGTTTTGTGCATGCATATGTGAAACGTCAAATTCTAATTTTGGTGGTTAAATTAAATATATCTTAAATAAAACTACAAATTTTAATGGTATAGAAACAATAACATTATTTTTCTTAATTTGTTATTGTACAAATAGTAAAAAAAATTAGTTTGTTTATATTTTAATTACCAAATTATCTAAACGATTCTTAATCTTCCATTATGTTTTTATCAAAACGTAAAAATAAATAAATTCCGAAGTATAGTCTTCTGTAAACCACGTTTAATGAATTTTCTCCAGAAGCGTTTACAGAGAATGCAACAAGATGCGTTAATGTCGCATACTCTGTAAACACTTCCGGAGATAATTCCTTTATTCTGGTGTCTTAACACAGAGTGTTAAGTGTCTATCACCTTAATAAAAAAATAATAATAACAAGAGTACAAATATTTTGTTTAAGGAATATTTTTAAAATACTACCAAATCTAAGCTCACAAAAATTACTGTACTCGAACTGTGAATCGTATATTTTAATGATACAAAATAATTAATATTGTTCAAGAATACATACTTTCAATAAAATCTTCTGAATTAACAACATTGTTTGTTATTCTGCCGGAATTCATTTTTTTATGCTCATTTCATGGAAATTCCAAATATGATATGATATGATATGATAGGAGAAGTACAAACCGACCAGTTATGGTGATCCTAGGTTTGTTACGATAATCCTGTAGTATATTCAGCAGAGTTCCAAATGGATATCTGATAATTATTTATTCCAAAAATATGCGGGCCCAGGCCGTGCCTGCTTCTCAACATTTAAGGTTTAGGAAAAAAGATGTTAATCCTAAAATGTTGTTAGTATATTCATTTTCACATTTGGATTTGAATTTGTTAGTTTTGTTAGTTATTTAGTTGGATAGGATAGGAATGTTCTAGGTTCATCATATACATGTAAATGTCTACGACAGTTATTACTGGAGCGTTTTATCTTTATTTGGGTCATCTCATCATATGCTGTTAGTTATTGTTATCTCTATTTCCATCCATATTATGATGATCTATTTAAGCTCAGTTATTTACTTGTGTGAAATTATAAATAAATCGATTTATTGTTGTCATTATTAGCTACCTATGTGTCATTCACTCTTGTCTGTTATATTGGGATATTATAAATTCAGTTCCATCCATACCATTATTAGTTATACGAGTATATCAATATTACTACCATTATTAGTTATAAGAGTATATCAATATATATATATTAGGATCCCTATTTAGATAGCCGCTATTATGGTGAACGATTCAAACGATTCAAGATATTTATTTATTTATTAATTATATATTAATTGTATTATTCTTTAAGCAAGAGTATCGTTTGATCGTAAATACAATCCAGCAGTTATCCTTTTAGTTCTCTATTATGTTTTAAAAAAAAATTGAACAATCTTAAATAAAATTCGAAGTAAATTATCGTAATATTCCTCTCAAATAAATTCCCCTCTGAGATATACATCTGAGCTACAAACAAAATTATCAGCAATTATTTATATGCAATATCATTAATTCCTAACTTTATGATTATCTTCCCCATTAACCCCATCTGATATGATATTATATGATAGGAGAAGCACAAGCCAATCAACCACAGTGATCCTAGTACGTTACCACAATCCTGGACCAACTCAACAGAACTCTTAATAGACATCGGAGAACTCCTACTCCAAAACTATACGGATCTAGTTCCTGTCCGCCTCTCAACATACAAGGCTTAGTAAAAGGAACGCTAATCACATACACGATCAAGGTAATAATCCACATTAGATTCACCGCTAACTACACCATTGGAAAATCATCACATATTGTTAGTACAATCACTTTCACATTCTGAGCTCGCTAGTCCTGTTACTATTGTCAATTGGATAGGTGAGGACCATTCCAAACTCATCACACGTATTCGTATCTCCTCAACAGTCAAAACTGGAGTACTTTAAAAACATCTTTGGGCCATCTCATCGCATGCTGTATTCAAAGGTGTGTCCCTACAACTCGCAATCCACCACCATCCAACACTTGGTAGCTTACAAATTTCCGCTACGCTATTTCCATATACGACACGATGATCCAGTAGTAAATTAAACTTTCTGGTCAAGACCACCGGTCAAGTATTCTTCATCCAATCTTAAGCATGTCACTCAAGAAATCCTATTCGTATGAAGTACATACTGTATATCTATTTATTTATTTATATATTTATATATTATATATTGCTTATAATTTTGATTAAGAAGGAAAAGCGCATATGGAAGTAACTTGTAAAAAAATTATTACTTCCATTAGGCATAAAAACCTCTTAAATTTTTTACTACAAAAGGTCAACACCAAGCACGCACATCCCATTTTGAGTACAAGCTCATTTACAATAGGATGAGCAGCAGGGATCAGACAATATATAAAAAAAAATCTTAATAATTAACTTAAACTAATTATATTGTCATTCAGACACGCCATTCAAGAAACCTCGATTTAAACGAATCGGTAGATCTCAAGCTCCTAATACTGTATGGAACAGAATTCCATAGAGAAATACCTCTAACAAAAAAAGATGAATTTAAAGACCTAGAAGAATTTCTCGCAGGAAGCAATCGTAGATTGGCGTAATGCGACCTGCTAAATAATAATTTTTTGAATAAATAATTTGGTTCTTTAGTTTTAAGTAGCTTCCTAATAAAAGCGCAAATCCGAAACTCATAAAAACTATAGTTAAACTACAACCATCTAGTATATATCTAGTATATACTAATAGGATATACAAAGGACATATGCCATATAGTGGAGTTTATTGACAAAATAAAATCAAAAGAAATAAACGCGATTCGTTAAAACACAATTTTTGCTGTATGCTAAATCGAACTTCAACATATTAGCCAATTAAAATGTCATCAATCAATAAGTAATTTATAATGATCATATATATGTACGAGTATTATCGTCAATATGGTGATCGTATAATGGTCGTGATCGTATCAAAACAATCTTCAACCCCTTCTACCAATAATACACATGGCATTTCATCAAAACCACAATAGTCTTACAGATATTCCAATTTAAGTTTCATAAAGAATTCAAAAATTAAAGGATTATGTATATGTAAAACGAATGAATAGCTAAAACCGATATATATGTATATAACACCTACCCAAAATATAAAATAAAACAGCCTCATGTATTATACAGGAGATTTTGAAATAAACAAGAAATTCTTTTTCATACATAGGAAAGAGAATTTTGATGTACTAAACGAAAACCGTGTTATATACATAATATGAGCAGCGTTGTCGTTAAAAAAAACCCATTTCTTTTTTATGTCAGCTCCAACGGGCGCCAGAAACAAAATTTTAAAAGAAAGTCCTTACATGATTATATTAATTATTTATATGCATCTATTTATACGCATTAAATGTATTTCAATTATTTCAGTTATTGCTTAAAATTAAAAAATCACAACAGGTGTAAAAAGGCTTATATATACATATAAAACCTTATATAAAGCTGATATACATAACTTAAATCTAAATAACAATTAAAATGTAAATAATAAAATAACTAAATATCTATGTTTTATAAATACGTAACACGTTAGGTCAACTTAAAAATCCACAAAACGATTAAGCGTTTTTTGGTTTTCTTTCAGGTTAAGGATTTCACACCATCAATATTAAGGTTTAGGTCGCTCTCGTGGCAGAGAAGGTAGCGTACTTGCTCTGTCATTCGGGGGTCTCGGGTTCGATTCCCGGGGTGGTGACGATTCATCAATCACGATTGGGTGTTTTTAATCTGTATGTGTATGTGGGTTGAACCGTGGGCCTCTAGTGGCATTGAGTTCTGGAATTATTTCCGCCTTCTTCAATTATTTTTAAGGTTTAGATTAAACAATAGTGAAATCATGAATTATTAAAATGAACTTATTTTTTACGACGCTAGTTTATAATTTTTTAATAAATTTCTTGATGGCGTCCATTCTAATAGTAAACAATTTTTTGTTAATTGTTTACATATTAACAATGAGTTTAGTGTAGTAGTTTTTAAACTATTTCGTTTTTTTTGGGGATCTAATTTTTGTAATTCTGTTAATGTTTCATCCTTAAAATTAAACCGACTGAAAATTTGATTGCAAAGTTTTATGTAAAATTTTTTGCAATATTTCTTGATTTCTATAAGAGTTTCTTCAGGCAGCAAGTTTATATTTCATTCGTTTTCCGCGTTTGGTCCTAAGTAAATGAATTTGTCTGCAATGAATATATTATTTGTAAATTTCAAATCGTTTAAATTAGATTCTTCAATACTTTCTAGTTAAATAAAATTGTGTAAAACTGACAGTATAAATGTCTTAACTGAAGGAAGAAGTTTATAATTTTTTGGAGACTCCCTTTGAAAAACCTTATTTAAATTATTGTTTTATTTTAATGCGTATGCTAAAAACAGAAAATAAATCAGATAAGTGTCATTTAGGTTTTCCGATATTTGTGCGCATAAATCTGAATTATTATGAAATTTATTGATTAAAAAACATGTTGCAAATGTTTCCATTGCTCAATAATTCTATTGATTACTCCCTCCAAGGAAAGCCATCGGGTATTAGCTACTTTTAATATTTTGTGAACTGGCACATTAAAATACTCTTGGAAACTGTGGAAAAAAGAAGTTAATGTTATGGCCCATTTTTTCACATTCTTAGGAAGCTTTTTGGCGGCCGCTGCCGCACATAAATAGAGAGAATGACACGTACATCCCAGCGTGAACAAATAAGGGTTTGTTGCTTTTAATAATGCTTGAACACCCCCTTTTTTTCAATCATAACACTAGCATTGTCAGCTTCAAAACCGAAACAGTTTTCAAACGGAATTTAATGTAAATCGAAAAGTTTTTGTATCTGGTTATTCACGGACTTGGCATCACTGTTTTCAAGTTCGAGAAAGCACAAGAAACTATCGATAGTTTTGTTTATCAAATCAAAATACCAGGCTACTAATGTTAAACATTTCTTAGAACTGCAATCAGTGGTTTCATCAACTATGATAGAGAAATGTTGTATTTTTAAAATTTCGACACTTGTACTCTCCTCGCTTAATATACTACAAATTTCGTAGCTTTCGTCCCAGCAAATTTAATGTTTTGCAGTATTTTTGAATTGAATCTACATATTTTACCATCTCCATAATTTCTCCAATGATTGAAAATGGTAAATTGTTTCTAACAATAATGTTTATTTTTATTGTTAGAATTTGCGGTTTTATACTTATGGGTGGTTGTATTTAATTCAAAAATTCTCTTAAAATCATCGATGTGCTGTTGGTTCTTTAAATTTAAGGAATTAAATTTGGCTAAGTGACTTAAAGACGAGCCATGTCTTTTGAGGTTGTGAAAATGATTCGGTAAAGATTGTTCATATAGATTACAAAACGATCGGCCTACCTTCTCTTCCAGCCATGGAAATTACTTAATCCATTTTGAATTGAATTTCTTAATTCCGGAAGTATTTTTTTTTGCTGAAAAATTCATAAATATGAAATTTAATATTTAACACAAAATTTTTTGCACATTATTAATAAGATTTTCATTTTTACCTGACATTTGATGTTAAATAGATTGAATCAGCTTGATTGAGATTTTATTGTTGTATCTGTACATGTCGTGGTTTCAAAAATTACATGTTTTCCTAAATTTGTAGATTAACTAGTTCCTAGTGAGCAATGCGGGACAGGTGTAATATAAGCTTCGATTGAATTTGTTGTTCTAATGAGGTGACAGAAAACTATCGTTTAGTTGGGTGCTCAAAAAATATAAATACGACACATATTTACCTTTCATTTGAACTTAATTCGAATTCACCAGATTCGGTTCCGGTATCGATTTCCTTATCTTTTGACGATGCTTTTCTTTAAAAAGGTACAGGCGGCATTGACAACATATCTGGTTTGTATGGGATCGACGATCTAAAACATGTACGTCGTTTATGTAGTTTCACCACACAAAATTAAGATTGTGCAAGTATTTACCTGTCATTTGTTCTCAAACCGAATTCATCAGTTTCTTTGTCTTTCTCAACACTTAATGGTGTACCACTGTCAATTGTAATTACCGGCGAGGGCTGGAATGTATCAGCCGCGAATGAATTGGATGTTCTTATAAAATGTATATAGAAATAAGTTATAATGTATAAACTTTATTAGGAATAAATTATTAATGTATAAGGCTCCAAAAATATTTCAAAGCTCCAATTTGGAGCCAAAGCGCGAAGTTCGACAGCGCTGAATATGAGTAGGAGTTTGAAATGTACACTGTAATGTGTATATTGGCGTTTTCAACATTTAAACATTAAATGATGTATATGCACCACACAATGCAAACATATATAAAATAAAATGTACCAACGCTCAAAATACATTGAGTGTACATATATAATTGCCAATATATACAACGATTGCACAATGGCGGTGATAGCGTTCAAATTTAAAAATCTCTAAAATTCCTTCTACTGTATGCCTTGTTACATACAAAAAACAAAACACGAAAACGGTCCAAAGGAAAGGGAAGTATATAACGTTTATTTAGTTAGAAATTAAGAATTATATGAAGAGCAAATTATGGGATGGGGTAACCAAACGAGACAAAACGAAAGACACGTGCATGCGATCATTTTCAACGGAATATTGAGATGTGATATAAAAATACAGTATATAAGATACAAACACAAATATGTTATTATATTCTAATACATAAAAAGCAAAAACCAAACTAAATTTTATATAAAAATATAATATAATATTTTAAAATTATATAAATATAACAATATACTATAATGATGCGATCGTTTACTCATTGCGATCGTTTACAATGATACTCATCTGCCAATCAGGTTTTAAAGTCACACATGACATACACACAACTAACGCATTTATTTTATTTTATTTAATATAAACAAACACCGAGCGGAAAAAACACGTCCACTCGGTATGAAGATCAACACAACACACCCATTTCATGGAAATTCCAAATATTTAAATAAGCAAGCAAACTTTTAAACACGTCAAATACGCAGTTTACTAAACACAACGCATGATACATATACGCACCACTACTATGCTATTTATATTTAGACTATTTTCGCATATTTCGAAGGCAAATACGATAGCTCGTTATTGAGTTTAGTTTTGTTATACTTGGGATGAGAACCAGTTTGAGCTACTTATGTAGTGTGATAAATCTCGTATCTTACAGTTTTCGAGATCAGAGAGGCAGGCCATTAGGAACTTACCCAAATATTCATGTCTTTTGTGTGCCAAAGCCGGGCATGACCATGGAAGGTGGACTACCGTCTCTCCCTCCTCCTCGTCCAAACAGCTTCTGTAAAAGTCATTTGCTTCTAGTCCTAGCCTCCTCGCATATTCTCCAAGTAAGCAGTGTCCTGTGAGTCGTTTTTAATGTTATGGCCCATTTTTTCACATTCTTAGGAAGCTTTTTGGCGGCCGCTGCCGCACATAAATAGAGAGAATGACACGTACATCCCAGCGTGAACAAATAAGGGTTTGTTGCTTTTAATAATGCTTGAACACCCCCTTTTTTTCAATCATAACACTAGCATTGTCAGCTTCAAAACCGAAACAGTTTTCAAACGGAATTTAATGTAAATCGAAAAGTTTTTGTATCTGGTTATTCACGGACTTGGCATCACTGTTTTCAAGTTCGAGAAGGCACAAGAAACTATCGATAGTTTTGTTTATCAAATCAAAATACCAGGCTACTAATGTTAAACATTTCTTAGAACTGCAATCAGTGGTTTCATCAACTATGATAGAGAAATGTTGTATTTTTAAAATTTCGACACTTGTACTCTCCTCGCTTAATATACTACAAATTTCGTAGCTTTCGTCCCAGCAAATTTAATGTTTTGCAGTATTTTTGAATTGAATCTACATATTTTACCATCTCCATAATTTCTCCAATGATTGAAAATGGTAAATTGTTTCTAACAATAATGTTTATTTTTATTGTTAGAATTTGCGGTTTTATACTTATGGGTGGTTGTATTTAATTCAAAAATTCTCTTAAAATCATCGATGTGCTGTTGGTTCTTTAAATTTAAGGAATTAAATTTGGCTAAGTGACTTAAAGACGAGCCATGTCTTTTGAGGTTGTGAAAATGATTCGGTAAAGATTGTTCATATAGATTACAAAACGATCGGCCTACCTTCTCTTCCAGCCATGGAAATTACTTAATCCATTTTGAATTGAATTTCTTAATTCCGGAAGTATTTTTTTTTGCTGAAAAATTCATAAATATGAAATTTAATATTTAACACAAAATTTTTTGCACATTATTAATAAGATTTTCATTTTTACCTGACATTTGATGTTAAATAGATTGAATCAGCTTGATTGAGATTTTATTGTTGTATCTGTACATGTCGTGGTTTCAAAAATTACATGTTTTCCTAAATTTGTAGATTAACTAGTTCCTAGTGAGCAATGCGGGACAGGTGTAATATAAGCTTCGATTGAATTTGTTGTTCTAATGAGGTGACAGAAAACTATCGTTTAGTTGGGTGCTCAAAAAATATAAATACGACACATATTTACCTTTCATTTGAACTTAATTCGAATTCACCAGATTCGGTTCCGGTATCGATTTCCTTATCTTTTGACGATGCTTTTCTTTAAAAAGGTACAGGCGGCATTGACAACATATCTGGTTTGTATGGGATCGACGATCTAAAACATGTACGTCGTTTATGTAGTTTCACCACACAAAATTAAGATTGTGCAAGTATTTACCTGTCATTTGTTCTCAAACCGAATTCATCAGTTTCTTTGTCTTTCTCAACACTTAATGGTGTACCACTGTCAATTGTAATTACCGGCGAGGGCTGGAATGTATCAGCCGCGAATGAATTGGATGTTCTTATAAAATGTATATAGAAATAAGTTATAATGTATAAACTTTATTAGGAATAAATTATTAATGTATAAGGCTCCAAAAATATTTCAAAGCTCCAATTTGGAGCCAAAGCGCGAAGTTCGACAGCGCTGAATATGAGTAGGAGTTTGAAATGTACACTGTAATGTGTATATTGGCGTTTTCAACATTTAAACATTAAATGATGTATATGCACCACACAATGCAAACATATATAAAATAAAATGTACCAACGCTCAAAATACATTGAGTGTACATATATAATTGCCAATATATACAACGATTGCACAATGGCGGTGATAGCGTTCAAATTTAAAAATCTCTAAAATTCCTTCTACTGTATGCCTTGTTACATACAAAAAACAAAACACGAAAACGGTCCAAAGGAAAGGGAAGTATATAACGTTTATTTAGTTAGAAATTAAGAATTATATGAAGAGCAAATTATGGGATGGGGTAACCAAACGAGACAAAACGAAAGACACGTGCATGCGATCATTTTCAACGGAATATTGAGATGTGATATAAAAATACAGTATATAAGATACAAACACAAATATGTTATTATATTCTAATACATAAAAAGCAAAAACCAAACTAAATTTTATATAAAAATATAATATAATATTTTAAAATTATATAAATATAACAATATACTATAATGATGCGATCGTTTACTCATTGCGATCGTTTACAATGATACTCATCTGCCAATCAGGTTTTAAAGTCACACATGACATACACACAACTAACGCATTTATTTTATTTTATTTAATATAAACAAACACCGAGCGGAAAAAACACGTCCACTCGGTATGAAGATCAACACAACACACCCATTTCATGGAAATTCCAAATATTTAAATAAGCAAGCAAACTTTTAAACACGTCAAATACGCAGTTTACTAAACACAACGCATGATACATATACGCACCACTACTATGCTATTTATATTTAGACTATTTTCGCATATTTCGAAGGCAAATACGATAGCTCGTTATTGAGTTTAGTTTTGTTATACTTGGGATGAGAACCAGTTTGAGCTACTTATGTAGTGTGATAAATCTCGTATCTTACAGTTTTCGAGATCAGAGAGGCAGGCCATTAGGAACTTACCCAAATATTCATGTCTTTTGTGTGCCAAAGCCGGGCATGACCATGGAAGGTGGACTACCGTCTCTCCCTCCTCCTCGTCCAAACAGCTTCTGTAAAAGTCATTTGCTTCTAGTCCTAGCCTCCTCGCATATTCTCCAAGTAAGCAGTGTCCTGTGAGTCGTTTTTAAATCACGTCTTCGTAGGGCGATCATTGTCTTTGGGCGTTTCAAGTCCAGCTTTGGCCAGACTTGCCTTGCTACCCAGCAAGAGTGTGTTCGTCCACCTATCGTTTGCTGAGGCTGCCGCCTCCTATTTTAGCACAGTCTTGAGTTCCTTAATGGGTCTTCCCAACTTTGCCGTTTCCTGTAGCAATTGTACCACGCCTCGCCAGTTTGTCCGCCCTGCAGCTTCGCATGACGTCCGAGTGGCTGGAGATCCAGACTATCTGAATGTTAAAATGCTATCTCATCTCATTCAAAGACAAGTGTCAACGCAACGCAACTGCAGACGTTAGAGAAACAGAGTCCAGCGACTTGATTACCGCCTTATTAATCGCTATCCCCTCTGCCTGGTACACGCTGCAGTGATCATGGAGGCAAACTGATATATTTACTTTCAAGATAGCATCAATTCCGCAACCGACCCGTTCCTCGAAGATTCTCTTGAGGGACAGGAAGTTTGGAACCTTTTCTTGAAGCACAAATTCAGTGTTACGTAGTTAAGATTCACCAGTTCCTTCATCACAGATTTAATTATCGTTGAGTGTCCTGCAGTGTTGTGCCGTATTGTCTACATGACGTAGACAATTCATTGTCTACACGTGTCGACAATGTATGTCGACAATTAAAAAAGTTGTGTCTACAATGTAGACAATGTCGACAAATCGTAGACAATGTCGACAATTGATAAAATATTGCGTACCATACCGAATAATATGTTAGTTTATTATAACTATAGATGATGAAAATATTTAAAAAGTTATATGGTTTGTTTATTTTAAGATTTCAGGTATATAGCACTCGATATCTGATGTTTAGCCACGCTTTGAAACATTTTGATAAAAATAAACTTTTATTGTTTGATTTGGTCATTTTTCATGTGACAAAATCAAACAAAAAAAATTTAAGCAATCAATTAAAAATAACATAGTTTCTCGGGCTTTTCACGTTTACAGTGGATAACCGTCAGAGATACTTTATACATTTCTTAATGATCATTATATTCTACAAACTAAAATGGTTTTATATGGGTATAAGTTGTGTTCATTAAGGTGCGTCATAAAGCTTTCGAAAACAATTCTTACTTTTTTTACTCGAACATGCTTGCAATTCTGATTAGTTCAAAATAACGCTTAAAAAGTTATTAAATGATGATTTCTAACATTTACTTTATTTTAAGGTTTAAGCTAGTTTAAATGATTTAAGCTATCGACATTATAAATTGTTGTGTAATTTAAATATGTAATTCGATTTCCATACATTTTATCAGTACTATGCCTGATATTTAGATTTAATATCTTTTGCATGTATTTATTATACAAAATGTCTAATGTAGTGGTTCGACTAGTTAAACGAATTATAATAATTAACAAATGAACTTTATAGCATTATGCGTATATAAATCAAATAATTTAAGTAGCTGAAATAAAATTAACTAAATTGATCGATCAAATTACAATATCTCATGAGTTGTTCAAATCAAATTGATTTTATTAGTTCAAAAATAAATAATAATATTGTGCTCTAAGGGTGCTCTAGACAAATTTTTACTGTAATAATCAACTGATTTTCGAATATTGTTTTTAGAAAGTTTTTGATTTAGATTTCACTTTGAATAAACTTTAGTTTAGTGAATCTTTTGCTTAAAGCGCCAATTTTTATTATGAGGGTCATTTTTAAGAACTAAAATTGTGCTACTGTTTTGAGTTCAAAATTCAGTCAATTTTTCAAAAGAACTGCTTTTGCGCATTCGATTGAACTTAAAACTTGCACGACACCTCTCGATTCATGAAAACCACAAAATTTCATAAATAAATACGATTATTAGAGTGTTTTCCAATCAACGACTTATTTCAAAGTTATTGACTTATTTGACGCCATCTTGAATAAGTCAGTGTCAGTCAAGCTGTTCCAATTTATTTTGGTGACTTATTTAGACAACCACTAATCAAACCAAATTTTACAAATTAGTTTTTAATTGAATACAATGTTGTACTGTTTTCTTTTCATATCGAGAACAAATGTTTGAATTTAACTATAGAAAATGATCAAATAAGTATTCTTCTGAAAGAAAAAGATAGAAAATAAGCTACCTCGATAGCAGACTTATTTGAATAAGTCGATATAAGCAAATAAGTCGGTGTATGGAAAACACCCTTAGATATGAATAAGGTAAATGATAGTACCACTATCGGTGAGCTTTTAGATTGTGATAATGTAAATGTAAATGTTTATAACGCCAATTTCAGTAATCAGCTGCAACACAAAACAAAAATCGTATTTCTGTCCTAAAAATATAATTCGTATCGTTGGTACATTGTTTTCCGATACACAAATATGTATGTTTTTTACTTAAACACGGTCTAGTTTTCGCCGACGATATGTCGCCTACAGTTTTGTTGGATTGTTTGCGTTTATTAAAGAATAATTGGAAATATAGATCTTAGCAAGCGTTTAGAGGGAAGTAAGTAGAAATATATTTATTGTTTTATGAATGACATTTGAAAAAATATAGTTTTTGAGTTATAGAACGCGATTTTTTTTGTTTTAGTTTTAAACTGTTTTTGTACACACGAAAATTATGATCATACTTATACAATACATTAATGTTAGAAAAAGGTAGACAGATATAATTAAAAAATCTATTACAAAAGTTACACCAACAAATTGCATAAAATATATTTATTTTATATTGGGAATTTTCTTACTTATCTCTATTGTAATTTTCTATGACATTATTCAAAATTCGTAAGAATTTTGATTTTAAATATAATAATATTATTTTCGCTAATCTGTATAATTATAATAAGCTAACATATTTGGTATACTTCGGAATTGTTTATTAAACGTCGACATTGTCCAACAATTATCGACATTGTCTACGAATTGTCGACATTGTCTGCGAATTGTCGACATTGTCTACGAATTGTCGACATTGTCTACTAATTGTCGACACTAATATGTCGACTATATTAAAATACGCGTAATCGCACAACACTGGTGTCCTGTCTGAAGACATTTCCACTGAGATATGGCTGAAAGTCGGGCGAAGCGTAATCTGTTTACCATAAATATCGACGGGGAGATTGTGAAACATGACCTCCAAGGCACGTGTAAGTGTTGTCATCAGTGCCCTGCTTGTAAGCATACAGGCCGTTCTTTGCACCTTCTCAATCTTCTTTTTGTACGTTACTTTATCAATAGCTGGCACCACAAGCTCACTCCGCACAACAAGTACAGGTGTTACTACGGAAGTGAATAATCAGTGTCCTCGTCTCTTTCCGATGTCGGTATTGCACGAGTTCATGGCTATATTAGCCTTGTTTACTCTTTCCAAAATGTTGGACTTCCAACTTAGCTTACTGTCCAAGTTTACGTCTAGAAATCTTGCCTTGTCATTAAACGCTAGTCCATTTAAGAGAGGTGGATTTACTATAGGGATTTTATATTTCCTAGTAAATAGTACCAGTTTGGTTTTGGACGAGCTAATTGCCAGTCCACATTTGATGGAGCACCTCGTAATGATAAGGAGATCATTTTCGATTACCTCTTTCACCGTGCTTAAATATTTTTCAAAAACAGCTATCGCTACATCATCTACATAAACAATCACTCCGATCCCCTCTCTCTCCAGCTCATACAGCAACCCATTGATTGCTATGTTCTAGAGAAGGGAAATAGGACACCCGCCTCCTGATTGTGGATTCCCCCAGCTCTGAGTTAAATATGTTGCATCCAAGCATGTGATTTATAAACCCACTTACAGGGTAATCCACCGCTAGGAACGAAAATCCCTTCAGAATTGCCTCCGTCCTTACAGTTTTTACGGCGAACTCAATACCAAGGAACGCCACCATACACAACTCTTGCAAGAATATTGATTTATCATATGCTGAGCCTGGGCTCAGTCACTAGGCTTTATATTTGAACGTTTAGACATCCATCAGCCTTTCCAAGGTTATCAGAAGAAAGGATGGTGGAGTTAAGGCTCTTAAGTCCTTTGGGTAGCCATGTTAGCATTTACCCGCTTTCGAAATAAAGATCACTCTGACCTCTGCCCACCCCCGCGAAATAAAGACCAGTTTTATGCACTCGTTTTAGATTACTTCCAGCCCGAAGAGAATAATCCTAGAGTTGTTCTGAATCTCCACAGGAATAATTCAATTAGAACCAGCCAATTTATAAGTTTTGAAACTTTCAAGTGCCCATAGGATCCGGTTTTTGGTTACGATATCCTCTACGTGCATTGAGTGTGTTTCTCAATGAGTACTAGTCTCTATCGAGTAGCCAAAGCTTCCTGGTTTCGATGAGAAGTTTTAAAGATTCCTCACTAGAAGTAGTCCAAGATCCATCCGGTTTAAATGAATAACTGGGAATGGAAAGATTAGTACACAGTATCTTCCTAAGACGATAGGTCTCGGAGATTTCCTCTATTTTTTCGCAGAAGAGTTTTCATGACCTTCTGTTTGCCTTCATCAATTCTTTGTTGTATACTTTAAGGTCTTCCTGATAGAAGTCCCAGTCTTGAGCCTTTCTCGTACTGTTGGTTCTATTAAAAGCTATCCTACACGCCATCCGGTAAGTCCCCAGTTCCTTGGACCACCATGCCGGTTTTTCCTTACCTCTGGGCTAAACTAATGGGAAAACAGCGTTAAAGGGCCGATTTGTTTTTTCTGTTAAGCTTTAATCCCACGGAACTCGTCTGGTAGCAGGGACTGGCAGCTGCCCATCTCCTAGCCAAGTGCAGTCATCTCAGAGAGCTCCATTTGTTGGGCTGTCTCTCCTCTTCGCTCAACTGTTACTTGTGTGAACGGACTGCCGTCCTCACCAAGTTCCTCCCTGTGGACCTAGGTCTTTAAATTTTTATAGACTCTGAGAGTAATAAATAATTTGAAGCCCGCTGGTGCGGTTTGGTTATTATTGTGGACACTTGATTAAAACACTTATAGTTATTTTTCTTCCAAATATATTTACTGGACTGTGTCTATTTCAAATTTGCATTTATATATGGTTTTAGACCGGTGTAAAGTTTCTAACAAAATTTGTTAATATCAAAATATATAAATATGTATTAGTATCACTCAAATGATATTCTAAGTAGACAATTTTCTTTCATTCAGTTGATGTTTTTATATGGTTTTCATCTCTTTCATTCAGTTGATGTTTTTATATGGAAAATCTAAATTCTATCTCCTTTTTTAAAATATTTAAATATAATGCCAAAATTATGAAAATGAACGAGCCTGTGAAGTATTCCACAATTCTTCCACACGTATATATATACTAATCCAATTGGAATAGTTACTAATTCTGATTGCTTTCATTTGTAGTGGTAATTTACACTGTTATGATTATTAAATTGTATGTTTTTCAGTAAAAATTGTAATTCAATCAATAATAAATAACAAAGATAGTTGAATAATTTTAAATAAAAATAATATAAAACAGATATATTAGTTGTAACATTTATCACCATTTACAAAATATGAATGTACCCTTTAAGACTGATAAAATAAATCTTTAGAAAACAATGTGGCACATATACGATTTTCAAACTTTAGTTAATGTGACTATCCAACTGACTTTGCTTAAATTATAACATAAAAATGTATTATTATTATCTGTCGTACTAAATTAAATTAAACCTTGTAAATAAAATCAAATTGGAGTTGAAATCAAATAGTCATGAATGAACACATAAAAAGTAAAAAATATAATTCCAAATGGAATATTCCACAAATATAATATGTTATTGTTAATTATTTGCACGACCCAGCCTTTTAAATTTTAGAGTGAAATTAAATAATTATAATAAATATAATAAACAAAACCCAACATCTATAGGGATTACCGTATTGTGTTAATAAATCGAGCGTATTTCGTTATTTAAGGAAATAAAATTCTATGTAACTACATATTTCCACACATAAAAAATCACACTCAATTTTTCCACATTCCATAGCCATTATCGGCCATCCCTATAGATGTTGACTCAAGTTAAGCTTCGGATTTGTATAGATGTTGAAATTATCTGATTATACACAAAAATTCAAAATGTTTGAGCGTTCAGATATTTTGATATGGAATTATTTCCACTATTTGTGAATCACACTCAATTTTTCCACATTCCATAGCCATTATCGGCCATCCCTATAGATGTTGACTCAAGTATAGCTTCGGATTTGTATGGATATTGAAATTATCTGATTATACACAAAAATTCAAAATGTTTGAGCGTTCAGATATTTTGATATGGAATAATTTCCACTATTTCCGAATCAAACTCAATTTTTCCACATTTCATAGCCATGTTCGGCCATCCCTATAGATGTTGACTAAAGTTTAGCTTCGGATTTGGATAGATATTGAAATAATCTGATTATACACAAAAATTCAAAATGTTTGAGCGTTCAGATATTTTGATATGGAATTATTTCCACTATTTCCGAATCACACTCAATTTTTCCACATTCCATAGCCATTATCGGCCATCCCTATAGATGTTGACTCAAGTATAGCTTCGGATTTGTATGGATTTTGAAATTATCTGATTATACACAAAAATTCAAAATGTTTGAGCTTTCAAATATTTTGATATGGAATTATTTCCACTATTTCCGAATCAAACTCATTTTTTCCACATTTCATAGCCATTATCGGCCATCCCTATAGATGTCGACTAAAGTTTAGCTTCGGATTTGCATAGATATTGAAATAATCTGATTATACACAAAAATTCAAAATGTTTGAGCGTTCAGATATTTTGATATGGAATAATTTCCACTATTTCCGAATCACACTCAATTTTTCCACATTCCATAGCCAATATCGGCCATCCCTATAGATGTTGACTCAAGTATGGCTTCGGATTTGTAAAGATATTAAAATGATCTGATTATACACAAAAATTCAAAAGGTTTGAGCGTTCAGATATTTTGCTATGAAATTTATTCCACAAAAACCAAATCACACTCATATTTTCCTCGATCCATGGCCATTATCGGCCATCCCTATAGATGTTGACAAAAGTATGGCTCCTGTTTATTATAGATAATGATATTATCTACTTAAACAGTAAAATTCAAAAGGTTTGAGCGTTCAGATATTAAGCTATGAAATTTATTCCACAAAAACCATATCACACTCATATTTTCCTTGATCCATGGCCTAAAATATGAGTGTGATTTGTATTTTATGGAAAAAATTTTATAGCAAAATTAATTTTTTAATAAACAAAAGCCAAACTTGAGTCAACATCTATAGCGATGGCCGATAATGGCCATGGATCGAGGAAAATATGAGTGTGATTTGATTTTTATGGAGTAAATTTCATAGCAAAATATCTGAACGCTCAAACCTTTTGAATTTTACTGTATAAGTAGATAATTTCAATATCTATAATAAACAAAAGCCAAACTTGAGTCAACATCTTTAGGGATGGCCGATCAAGGCCATCGACCGAGGAATAAATGAGTGTGATTTGGTTTTGTGGAATACATTTCATAGCAAAATATCTGAAAGCTCAAATCTTTTGAATTTTACTGTATAAGTAGATAATTGCAATATCTATAATTAACAGAAGCCATACTTGAGTCAACATCTATTGGGATGGCCGATAATGGCCATGGATCGAGGAAAATATGAGTGTGATTGGTTTTTTATGGAGTAGATTTCATAGCAAAATATCTGAACGCTCAAACCTTTTGAATTTTACTGTATAAGAAGATAATTGCAATATCTATAATAAACAGAAGCCATACTTCAGTCAACATCTATAGGGATGGCCGATAATGGCCATCGATCGAGGAAAATATGAGTGTGATTTGTTTTTTATTGAGTAACTTTCATAGCAAAATTAATTTTTTAATAAACAAAAGCCCTACTTGAGTCAACATCTATAGGGATGGCCGATAATGGCCATGGATAGAGGGAAATATGAGTGTGATTTGAATTTTATGGAGTAAATTTCATAGCAAAATATCTGAACGCTCGCACCATTTGAATTTTACTGTATAAGTAGATAATTTCAGTAACTATAATAAACAGAAGCCATACTTGAGTCAACATCTATAGGGATGGCCGATAATGGCCATGGATCGAGGAAAATATGAGTGTGATTTGTTTTTTATGGAGTAAATTTCATAGCAAAATTAATTTTTTAATAAACAAAAGCCATACTTGAGTCAACATCTATAGGGATGGCCGATAATGGCCATGGATCGAGGGAAATATGAGTGTGATTGGAATTTTATGGAGTAAATTTCATAGCAAAATATCTGAACGCTCAATCCATTTGAATTGTACTGTATAAGTAGATAATTGCAATAACTATAATAAACAGAAGCCATAATTGAGTCAACATCTATAGGGATGGCCGATAATGGCCATGGATCGAGGAAAATATGAGTGTGATTTGTTTTTTATGGAGTAAATTTCATAGCAAAATATCTGAACTCTCAAACCTTTTGAATTTTACTGTATAAGTAGATTGTTTCAATATCTATAATAAACAGAAGCCAAACTTGAATCAACATCTATAGGGATGGCCTATAATGGCCATGGATCGAGGAAAATATGAGTGTGATTTGTTTCTAATCAAGATAATTTCATAGCAAAATATCTGAACGCTCAAACCTTTTATATTTTGCTGTTTAAGTAGATAATTGCAATATCTACAATAAACAGAAGCCATACTTGAGTCAACATGCATAGCGATGGCCGATAATGGCCATGGATCGAGGAAAATATGAGTGTGATTTGTTTTTTATGGAGTAGATTTCATAGCAAAATATCTGAACGCTCAAAACTTTTGAATTTTACTGTATAAGTAGATAATTTCAATATCTATAATAAACTAAAGCCAAACTTGGGTCAACATCTATAGGGATGGCCGATAATGGCCATGGATCGAGGAAAATATGAGTGTGATTTGTTTTTAATGAAGTTAATTTCATAGCAAAATATCTGAACGCTCAAACCTTTTGAATTTTACTGTATAAGTAGATAATTGCAATATCTATCATAAACAGAAGCAATACTTCAGTCAACATCTATAGGGATGGCCGATAGTGGCTATGGATCGAAGGAAATATGAGTGTGATTTGATTTTTATGGAGTTAATTTCATAGCAAAATATCTGAACTCTCAAACCTTTTGAATTTTACTTGGCTTTTGTTTATTATAGATATTGCAATTAGATAATTGCAATATCTATAATAAACAAAAGCCAAACTTGAGTCAACATCTATAGGGATGGCCGATCAAGGCCATCGATCGAGGAATAAATGAGTGTGATTTGGTTTTGTGAAAAGTATTTTGCTGTATAAGTAGATAATTGCAATATCTATAATTAACAGAAGCCAAACTTGAGTCAACATCTATAGGGATGGCCGATAATGGCCATGGATCGAGGAAAAAATGAGTGTGATTTGTTTTTTATGAAGTAAATTTCATAGCAAAATATCTGAAAGCTCAAACCTTTTGAATTTTACTGTACAAGTAGATAATTGCAATATCTATAATAAACAGAAGCCATATTTGAGTCAACATCTATAGGGATGGCCAATAATGGCCATGGATCGAGGAAAATATGAGTGTGATTTGTTTTTTATGGAATTAATTTCATAGCAAAATATTTGAACGCTCAAACCTTTTGAATTTTACTGTATAAGTAGATAATTGCAATATCTATAATAAACAGAAGCCAGACTTGAGTCAACATCTATAGCGATGGCCGATAATGGCCATAGATCAATATCTGTATAAGTAGATAATTGCAATATCTATAATAAACAGAAGCCATACCTGAGTCAAAATCTATTGGGATGGCCGATAATGGCCATGGAACGAGGAAAATATGAGTGTGATTTGTTTTTTATAGAGTTGATTTCATAGCAAAATATCTGAACGCTCAAACCTTTTGAATTTTACTGTATAAGAAGATAATTGCAATATCTATAATAAACAGAAGCCAGACTTGAGTCAACATCTATTGGGATGGCCGATAATTGATCGAGGAAAATATGAGTGTGATTTGTTTTTTATGGAGTAACTTTCATAGCAAAATTAATTTTTTAATAAACAAAAGCCATACTTGAGTCAACATCTATAGGGATGGCCGAAAATGGCCATGGATAGAGGGAAATATGAGTGTTATTTGAATTTTATGGAGTAAATTTCATAGCAAAATATCTGAACGCTCAAACCATTTGAATTTTACTGTATAAGTAGATAATTTCAATAACTATAATAAACAGAAGCCATACTTGAGTCAACATCTATAGGGATGGCCGATAATGGCCATGGATCGAGGAAAATATGAGTGTGAATTGTTTTTTATGGAGTAAATTTCATAGCAAAATTAATTTTTTTAATAAACAAAAGCAATACTTGAGTCAACATCTATAGGGATGGCCGATAATGGCCATGGATAGAGGAAAATATGAGTGTGATCAAACCTTTTATATTTTTCTGTATAAGTAGATAATTTCAATATCTATAATAAACAGAAGCCATACTTGAGTCAACATGCATAGCGATGGCCGATAATGGCCATGGATCGAGGAAAATATGAGTGTGATTTGTTTTTTATGGAGTAGATTTCATAGCAAAATATCTGAACGCTCAAACCTTTTGAATTTTACTGTTTAAGTAGATAATTTCAATATCTATAATAAACAAAAGCCAAACTTGAGTCAACATCTATAGGGATGGCCGATAATGGCCATGGATCGAGGAAAATATGAGTGTGATTTGTTTCTTATGAAGTAAATTTCATAGCAAAATATCTGAACGCTCAAACCTTTTGAATTTTACTGTATAAGAAGATAATTGCAATATCTATAATAAACAGAAGCCATACTTGAGTCAACATCTATAGGGATGGCCGATAATGGCTATGGATCGAAGGAAATATGAGTGTGATTTGATTTTTATGGAGTTAATTTCATAGCAAAATATCTGAACTCTCACACCTTTTGAATTTTACTGTATGAGTAGATCATTGCAATATCTATAATAAACAAAAGCCAAACTTGAGTCAACATCTATAGGGATGGCCGATCAAGGCCATCGATCGGAAATAAATGAGTGTGAGGTTTTGTGGAATAAATTTCATAGCAAAATATCTGAAAGCTCAAATCTTTTGAATTTTGCTGTTTAAGTAGATAATTGCAATATTTATAATAAACAGAAGCCATACTTGAGTCAACATCTATAGGGATGGCCGATAATGGCCATGGATCGAGGAAAGTATGAGTGTGATTTGTTTTTTATGAAGTAAATTTCATAGCAAAATATCTGAACTCTCAAACCTTTTGAATTTTACTGTACAAGTAGATCATTGCAATATCTATAATAAACAGAAGCCATACTTGAGTCAACATCTTTAGGGATGGCTGATAATGGCCATGGATCGAGGAAAATATGAGTGTGATTTGTTTTTTATGGATTAAATTTCATAGCAAAATATCTGAACGCTCAAACCTTTTGAATTTTACTGTATAAGTAGATTGTTTCAATATCTATAATAAACAGAAGCCAGACTTGAGTCAACATCTATTGGGATGGCCAATAATGGCCATGGATCGAGGAAAATATGAGTGTGATTTGTTTTTTATGGAGTAAATTTCATAGCAAAATATCTGAACTCTCAAACCTTTTGAATTTTACTGTATAAGTAGATAATTTCAATATCTATAATACACAAAAGCCAAACTTGAATCATCATCTATAGGGATGGCCGATAAAGGCCATCGATGGAGGAATAAATGAGTGTGATTTGGTATTGTGGAATAAATTTCATAGCAAAATATCTGAACGCTCAAATCTTTTGAATTTTATTGTATAAGTAGATAATTGCAATATATATAATAAACAGAAGCCATACTTGAGTCAACATCTATTGGGATGGCCGATAATGGCCATGGATCGAGGAAAATATGAGTGTGATTTGTTTTTTATGGAGTAAATTTCATAGCAAAATATCTGAACGCTCAAACCTTTTGAATTTTACTGTATAAGTAGATAATTGCAATATCTATAATAAACAGAAGCCAGACTTGAGTCAACATCTATAGCGATGGCCGATAATGGCCATAGATCGAGGAAAATATGAGTGTGATTTGTTTTTTATGGAGTAAATTTCATAGCAAAATATCTGAACGCTCAAACCTTTTGAATTTTAGTGTATAAGAAGATTATTGCAATAACTATAATAAACAGAAGTCAGACTTGAGTCAACATGTATAGCGATGGCCGATAATGGCCATCGATCGAGGAAAACATGAGTGTGATTGGTTTTTGTGGAATAAATTTCATAGCAAAATATCTGAAAGCTCAAACCTTTTGAATTTTACTGCATAAGTATATAATTTTAATATCTATAATAAACAGAAGCTAGACTTGAGTCAACATCTATAGGGATGACCGATAATGGCCATGGATCGAGGAAAATATGAGTGTGATTTGATTTTTTATGGAGTAAATTTCATAGCAAAATATCTGAACGCTCAAACCTTTTGAATTTTACTGTATAAGTAGATAATTTCAATATCTATAATGCACAAAAGCCAAACTTGAATCAACATCTATAGGGATGGCCGATCAAGGCCATCGATCGAGGAATAAATGAGTGTGATTTGGTTTTGTGGAATAAATTTCATAGCAAAATATCTGAACGCTCAAATCTTTCGAATTTTATTGTATAAGTAAATAATTGCAATATCTATAATAAACAGAAGCCATACTTGAGTCAACATCTATTGGGATGGCCGATAATGGCCATATCGAGGAAAATATGAGTGTGATTTGTTTTTTATGGAGTAAATTTCATAGCAAAATATCTGAAAGCTCAAAATTTTTGAATTTAACTGTATAAGTAGATAATTTCAATATCTATAATAAACAGAAGCCAAATTTGAGTCAACATCTATAGGGATGGCCGATAATGGCCATGGATCGAGGAAAATATGAGTGTGATTGGTTTTTTGTGGAGTAAATTTCATAGCAAAATATCTGAACGCTTTAATCTTTTGAAATTTTTCTGTTTAAGTAGATAATTGCAATATCTATAATAAACAAAAGCTATACTTGAGTCAACATCTATAGGGATGGCCGATAATGGCCATGGATCGAGGAAAATATGAGTGTGATTTGTTTTTTATGGAGTAAATTTCATAGCAAAATATCTGAACTCTCAAACCTTTTGAATTTTACTGTATAAGTAGATTGTTTCAATATCTATAATAAACAAAAGCCAAATTTGAGTCAACATCTATAAGGATGGCCGATAATGGCCATGGATCGAGGAAAATATGAGTGTGATTGGTTTTTTGTGGAGTAAATTTCATAGCAAAATATTTGAACGCTTAAACCTTTTGGAATTTTACTGTATAAGTAGATTGTTTCAATATCTATAATAAACAGAAGCCATACTTGAGTCAACACCTATAGGGATGGCCGATAATGGCCATGGATCGAGGAAAATATGAGTGTGATTTGTTTTTTATGGAGTAAATTTCATAGCAAAATATCTGAACTCTCAAACCTTTTGAATTTTACTGTATAAGTAGATAATTTCAATATCTATAATAAACAAAATCCAAACTTGGGTCAACATCTATAGGGATGGCCGATAATGGCCATGGATCGAATAATTTGTTTCTTATGAAGTAAATTTCATAGCAAAATATCTGAACGCTCAAACCTTTTGAATTTTACTGTATAAGTAGATAATTGCAATATCTATAATAAACAGAAGCCAAATTGGAGTCAACATCTATAGGGATGGCCGATAATGGCCATGGATCGAAGGAAATATGAATGTGATTTGATTTTTATGGAGTAAATTTCATAGTGTTTTATAAAAAGATTGTTGATTTAAATCAGAATGTTTTATAAATGAAATGTTTTGTTGTATGTATTATGTTGGTTTTGATTTAATTGTGTAACTTGAATTAAATGATTTATATAATTGGAAGTGATGAATGATTTATAAATGAATGGATTTATAATAGAAATGTTTAATAAAAATATATTAGTTTTATTTATATGAGTAAAGATTGTATTGAAAGTAGTTGATTGTTTTGTTTAGCTATTAAATAGCTTTTGTTAGTAAGTAGGTTTTATTGTTTGTGGTTATGATACTAATTGCTCTCCCTTTGTCTTAGGTATGTGAGGGAACGTTATTCAGTTATTCCCTGAACTTTCGTATCAGTTATATAATTATTTTACTTACCGGTAGTTGATTATCCTTTCAATTTTCTGATTTTAAAAGAACTTGTTTTTACTCAATTTGATGTATTTGGTATCTCGATTAACACTGATTTTTCTTATAATAATTTTGTCCTTATATACTAAATTTTTATATGAAGTGAGGATAAAAAGAAACATATGATTAATTTCAAATGCTTGTTGATATAAAAAATGACATATGATAAATTTCAGATTAAAAAAGATTTTATGATTTATGATAAAATGACATGTGTTTAATTTCAAAAATTATTATTTATCTTAAATTGTTTAATTTAACTTTTGGGATTGATATTATTAAAATACGTATGTTTGATTTCAGATCAAAAAGGGATTTTTGATTAGAGGACATGTGTTTAATTTCAAAATATTATTTATCTTAAATTTAATTTTTTTGATTGATATTTTGCTTTATGCTATTTTATTATTAAAAGACATATGTTTAATTTCAGAAATTATTGCTTATCTTAAATTGTTTAATTTAGTTTCTAGGATTGATATTATTAAAATACATATGTTTAATTTCAAATTAAGAAATAGGATTTTATGATTAAAGGACATGTGTTTAATTTCAAAATATTATTTATCTTAAATTGTTTAGTTTGATTTTGGGATTGCAATTTTTACGATGTGTGATTTTATTATTTAAAGAAAGGTTTAAATGATTTATGGTTTAAAGATTGTAAAATTAGAATGTGATTATAAAACTATTAAGGAAGGCGACAATAAACAATAAAATATGGTCTACTGTCAGATGTTTGGTTTCTTGATGAGAAACACAACATAACTTCCCTTTTTGATTAGAAAGATTTTAGGGTTTTTTCGGTAAATCTTAAAATCTTTCGTTATAAGTATAGGTGTATATATAACATATAATGCTGTTTTGTGTATTATATAAAACGTAGTGTGCTGTCTGTCTGGTTATCTCCTTTGGATTTGGAGTTGCCGTGTGGTCATCTTGCGTTTTGGGGTTATCTTGATGATCTCATCTTAGCATTTTTCTTTTAATTTTGACTGCATAAACTGATCCTTGTGGGAGTCGGACATTAATTAGGTTCTAATAATTTTTATTTATATATATGTACCTATATATTACAGCAAGTCTTGTGATGTACATAATTTATGCATATAAGTTTACCTCATTATAACATTTTATAATATTATAATTATTGAAATTTTTTTTTTTTTTTTGTAATTTTTATTTATAATAGGAATTGATAAATTTGTTTTTTTTTTTTTTGCTTTGTAATATTAATTTTCTTGTAACATATATTAGCTTAATTTTAATTTAAAGTAGATTTTATTTTTCATTTTCTTAATATAATATTTGGTTTTTTATTAGTGGTTAATTATTAGTTAGTTATCTTTTTCCTTCTAATGTTTTTGTTATTAATGTTAATTCTTCTTAGAAGTAAAAAGTTTGAGGTATTGTCGTCTCAAAAAAAAATATTGCTTGAAGGGCTGTTAGTTTTTTGGAATTACCGAAAAATTGTAGATTGAACTTGTTCTTTTCCAATGGTTATTTGTTAGGTGTACTTGAAAAAGGAAAAGTTAATCAATTAGCGTTTGGATTTAAAAAATAATTTGAGTTTTCTAAACTACTGGTAAAGGATGTTTAGTTTTTTCCCTTCTGTATACTATTTCTTTTTTGTATACTTTTTGTTTATATTTTTTTTTGCGTTCTTTTATTTGTTTTATTTTAATTTTTTTTTTTTTTTTACATCTTTAAAATTTTTTATTTAGTGCATCTTTATGATGTCTTTTATTGTAAACATTTTTTTTTGTTTTCAGAATGTTTTTTTTTTTTTTGATATATATGTTTATTTAAATTTTTTTTGTGCATCTTTATGATGTCTTTTAAATTGTTGTTTAAATTTTTATTTAGTGCATCTTTATGATGTCTTTTCTATTTTATTTTCGGGTGTAATTTTTTATTTATTTATTTAATAAGTCTATTGTTCTGAACTTTGACGTGTCTGTTTTTTACTTTAATTGTTGTATTGGTGTCTGAATCAACACTTATAACTCTGTATGGGCCTAGCCATAGCGGATCTTGCTTCGTTTTCCGGGCTTCGTTTCTTACCCATACTAGGTCGTCTGGTTGTATGTCAATTTTGTTGAGGTTTTTGTCGTATTGACGTTTGGTTATTTCTTTCTTTTTAATAAGGGTTTCTCTAGCTATTGCGTGGGCTATTCTTAGTTTTGTTTTAAGTTCGTTGACGTAGTCGTTGTAATTATATGTTGGTTCTGGGTCTTTTTTAATTGCGCTTGGTATTAGTGCTGGTCGTCCATAAATGAGTTCATGAGGAGTATAATTTGTCGAGCAGTGAGGAGTAGTGTTGTATACAAATATAGCATAGTGACACATTTCGTCCCAATTGTTGTGGTCCATATTTGTGAAATTTCTTAAGTATTCTTTGAGAAAGTTGTGAAATTTTTCTAATGCTCCATTTGTTTCAGGGTGGTATGCTGTCGTGGTGATATGTTTGAGTTGTAGAAGTTAGCATATTTCTTGAAATGTTTTACTCATGAAATTACTGCCTTGGTCTGTTAGTATTTTTTCTGGAATGCCGTATTTGGTTATGTAATGTTCGCATAGGGCTTTTGCGACTGTGACTGAGTTTTGATTTGGAATCGGGATTGCTCCTGAAAATTTTGAGAGGTCGTCTTGGAATGTTAGTAGGTAGTTATTAAATTTTTCTGTTGTGGGTAGTGGTCCTACTATGTCAAATGCGACTCTTTGGAAAGGGTGTTGTGAAGTAGTTGTGAGTTGCAATGGGGTTTTAGTTTTTTTGTGACTTTTATTCCTTTTGCATTGGGAACATTCTTTTATGTGTTTGTTTATGTCAAGTAACATTTTGGGCCAATAATATAACATTTTTATTCATTTATATGTACGCCATTTACCTGCGTGTCCACCTAACGGGAGGTTATGATATTGATGTAATTTCTGAAAATTTTGGAATAAATCTACGATAGTAATTTGCTTATCCTAGAAATGATTGGATTTCTCTGACGTTCCTTGGTGTTGGGAAATCTTGAACTGCTTGAGTAGTGGTGGGATTTGGTTTGATACCGTCTGGAGAAATAAGGTGTCCTAGAAAGGTTATTTGTTTCTGTAAAAATTGGCATTTTGTGCATTGAAGTTTTAAATTATTTTTACGACAGATTTCAAAAACTTCTTGTAACTTTTGATTATGATCTCTTAAATTTTTTCCATATATGATGACATCGTCTAAATATATGAAACCTTTAAGACCTTGAAATCCACGAAGAATGTTGTTGATCATTCTTTGAAAAGTTGCTTGGGCGTTTTTTAATCCAAATGGCATTCTTTTGAATTCAAAATGTCCATAATCGGTACTGAAAGCAGTTTTGTGTGCGTCTTTGGGGTTCATTTCGATTTGGTGGTAACCGCTAGCCATATCTAAGGATGAAAAATATTGTGCGTGACCAAGTTGGTCTAGTATGTCGTTGATATTGGGGAGTGGGAATGAATCACCTATTGTTACTTCGTTTAGTTTCCTGAAGTCTACTACTACTCTCCATTTAGGTTTTTCCATATTTTGTTCCTGACTAATACCTGTTATTATGATTGTGTTAGAAGTATCTATGTCACTTTTGTTTGTGTGTTGTTCCTTAATTAAAGATATACCTGCTCTTGTATCAATAAGTAGGTTTGGCTTTGATAGTGGTGTGGTTGGGGATACAGTATTTCTGTTTAGTGTACATGTGGATATATTATAATATTCAATAATTTGGGTTGCGATTTGGGTTCTGGGAATAGTAAATTTCTCATAGATTCACTGAAGTCTATTGGTTCGTGTTTTAATTTGTCTGTCTCTGCTTCTTCTGGGATTATTTGTAGAATTAGGGTTTTTGTAAAACTTGTTTGATTATTGTTGTTTGGGGGGTTAAGATTGTTACCGTTCTTGATTTTTCGTTCTAGAGTTGGAAAGAAATCTACTTGACAAGGTAATGTGTTGACTATAGTGTGTTTTGGTCTCAAGTGAAGTGATTTTTTATAAAATTTATTGTTGCAAAATGTATTATACTTAGTTTGTGAGAGTTCTTGTATTTGTGTCAGGCTAGTGACGTTCGTTGTTTGTGCCTTGCTGATGGCGTTTAGTGGTTGCGTCATGCTGGTGACGGCTTTTGATTGAGCTATGCTGGTAGCGTTTTATGAGTGTGTCATGCTGTTGACATTTTTTGTTTGAGCCATGCTGGTGGCGTTTTGTGAGTGCGTCAAACTGGTGACGGCTTTTGTTTGAGCTATACTGGTAGCGTTTTGTGAGTGCGTCATGCTGTTAACATTTTTTGTTTGAGCCATGCTGGTGGCGTTTTGTGAGTGCGTTAAACTGGTGACGGCTTTTGTTTGAGCTATACTGGTAGCGTTTTGTGAGTGTGTCATGCTGGTGACGTTTTTTGTTTGAGCCATGCTGGTGGCGTTTTGTGAGTGCGTCAGACTGGTGGCGGCTTTTATTTGAGCTATGCTGGTAGCGTTTTGTGAGTGTGTCATGCTGGTGACGTTTTTTGTTTGAGCCATGCTGATGGCGTTTTGTGAGTGCGTCAGACTGGTGACGACTTTTGTTTGAGCTATGCTGGTAGCGTTTTGTGTTTGAGCCATGCTGGTGGCGTTTTGTGAGTGCATCAGACTGGTGACGGCTTTTGTTTTAGCTATGCTGGTAGCGTTTTTTGTTTGATTATATGTAGGTATTTGTTTATTTTGCTTTGATTTGGTAACAACGGGAACATTTTTAAGGTATATGCTTGGAATTATACCCGCTGGGAGAGAATGGTAATTTTGATAGTTTTTTGATTGTCGTTTTGTTTTAATAAGCGGATCCAATTTCAGAGTCTCTCCTGTTACTGGTTGGATCCAGTGGAGTTTCCCTGTTGTGGCTCAGTTTCTTGGGTTTGTGGTCTAATAGTGTTAATTTTTAAGTTTTTCAGTGTTTCTTCTAATTCTGTGGAAGTTTGAGGTTGTAATCTTCCATCGTTTGGGTTGTATGATCTTGGTCGAAATTTGTTTCTACATTCTTCAAAAGTGTGATTACGAGTTGTTTTGCAGAATAAGCAATATTTCATGGGCCATTGTTGAGTTTGGTGTGGGTAACTTGGTTGTCTATAATTATTGAAGTTGGGGCCTTGCATTTGAGGTAAATATGGTTTGGATGAGTTGTGTTGATTTGATAATCTATTGTAATTGTTTTGGGTTGGTGGTTGGGGATTTGGGAGGAAATTCTGTTGTTCAACTTGTGAGAAAAATTGGTTTTTGTATCTATGATTTGCGTCTTTGAAAGTTGCGTTAGTTAAATATGGTTTTGTTGTGTATTGTTGTCTACTTTTTTTCTGAAGACAATCTAGTTCGACAAACGTCCCATGTGTGGTATGGTTTATTGCAGTAGTTGCAGATAGTGGGGTGTTGGGTATGAAGATTTGGATATTTAGGGTGTGAATTCAAAATCGTCATTAATGTATTTTCGATTAATTCTGCTTCGTCTACGATTCCGTCTATTGTATTCGCTTTGCTTAGTGCTATTCTCTCTTTTAATATGCTATTTGTTAATCCTTTTTTGAACAAAAGAATTGCATTATCTGTAATGTGTCTCTTGTAGGTGGCATCAATCTGATTGATTTCATATTTTTGTTTCTATCCATTAATGTATTCTAAGAGATTGTGATTAAGCCTTTGGCCGAAGTTTTTTAGGGATTCGTTTGGTTTCTGTCGAGTTTCGTTTAGAATTCTCGATAGTTCATCTAAAGATTGTGTTTGACTATATATACTGACAAGTTCAACTTTAAGTTCTTCATAGGTGGTGATAGTTTTGTCTTGGATGCGTGTGAATGCATCTCCTGTGATTCTTTGTTTGATTAATCTATCAAAAAGCAATTTTTCTGGTTCTGAGAGATCAGCTATTGTACTATCGGCTTTGTTTATAAATCGTATTAAATCTGCTCTTACTGTCGTTAGGTTTTTCCCATGGAACTCAGGGACAGGACCTGCTATATATTGTTGTAGTTCGAGTCTATTCATTATTGTAGTTTTTTGATTCAATTGGATTAAGTTTACTTGTTGTTCGTCGTCCCAATCTTCCGTGATTGGTAAAATATGTTCGATTTTTGGGGTTGTTGGCTCTTGCAGTGGTTTTTTACGAGTAGATCGTAGAAAATGTCCGTGTAGATATTTTGGGATTTTTTTGTTCATAAACTTAACTAATTTGCAACAGGTGCGAATTCTACAGCGTCAATGTTTTATAAAAAATATATGAATATTTATCGAGAGAAGATTTTGTTTATGATGTGAAAGGTATAGAAAAAAGTGTATTGTTGAATGTTTCATAAAAAGATTGTCTTGTATGTGTTGAATATTTTATAAGATGAAATGTTTTGTTTTATGTATTATGTTGGTTTTGATTTAATTGTGTTACTTGAATTAAATGATCTATTTAATTGGAAGTGATGAATGATTTATAAATGAATGGATTTATAATAGAAATGTTTAATAAAAATATATTAGTTTTATTTATATGAGTAAAGATTGTATTGAAAGTAGTTGATTGTTTTGTTTAGCTATTAAATAGCTTTTGTTAGTAAGTAGGTTTTATTGTTTGTGGTTATGATACTAATTGCTCTCCCTTTGTCTTAGGTATGTGAGGGAACGTTATTCAGTTATTCCCTGAGCTTTCGTATCAGTTATATAATTATTTTACTTACCGGTAGTTGATTATCCTTTCAATTTTCTGATTTTAAAAGAACTTGTTTTTACTCAATTTGATGTATTTGGTATCTCGATTAACACTGATTTTTCTTATAATAATTTTGTCCTTATATACTAAATTTTTATATGAAGTGAGGATAAAAAGAACCATATGATTAATTTCAAATGCTTGTTGATATAAAAAATGACATGATAAATTTCAGATTAAAAAAGATTTTATGATTTATGATAAAATGACATGTGTTTAATTTCAAAAATTATTATTTATCTTAAATTGTTTAATTTAACTTTTGGGATTGATATTATTAAAATACGTATGATTGATTTCAAATCAAAAAGGGATTTTTGATTAGAGGACATGTGTTTAATTTCAAAATATTATTTATCTTAAATTTAATTTTTGGGATTGATATTTTGCTTTATGCTATTTTATTATTAAAAGACATATGTTTAATTTCAGAAATTATTGCTTATCTAAAATTGTTTAATTTAGTTTCTAGGATTGATATTATTAAAATACATATGTTTAATTTCAAATTAAGAAAAAGGATTTTATGATTAAAGGACATGTGTTTAATTTCAAAATATTATTTATCTTAAATTGTTAAGTTTGATTTTGGGATTGCAATTTTTACGATGTGTGATTTTATTATTTAAAGAAAGGTTTAAGTGATTTATGGTTTAAAGATTAAAAAATTAGAATGTGGTTATAAAACTATTAAGGAAGGCGACAATAAACAATAAAATATGGTCTACTGTCAGATGTTTGGTTTCTTGATGAGAAACACAACAATAGCAAAATATCTAAACTCTCAAACCTTTTGAATTTTATTGTATAAGTAGATAATTTCAATATCTATAATAAAAAGAAGCCAAACTTGAGTCAGCATCTATAAGGATGGCCGATCAAGGCCATCGATCGAGGAATGAATGAGTGTGATTTGGTTTTGTGGAATAAATTTCATAGCAAAATATCTGAACGCTCAAATCTTTTGAATTTTACTGTATAAGTAGATTGTTTCAATATCTATAATAAACAGAAGCCAGACTTGAGTCAACATCTATAGGGATGGCCGATAATGGCCATGGATCGAGGAAAATATGAGTGTGATTTGTTTTTTATGGAGTTAATTTCATAGCTAAATATCTGAAAGCTCAAACCTTTTGAATTTTACTGTATAAGTAAATAATTTCAATATCTATAATACACAAAAGGCAAACTTGAATCAACATCTATAGGGATGGCCGATAATGGCCATGGATCGAGGAAAATATGAGTGTGATTTGTTTTTTATGGAGTAAATTTCATAGCAAAATATTTGAACCTTCAAACCTTTTGAATTTTACTGTACAAGTAGATAATTGCAAAATCTACAATAAACAGAAGCCATACTTGAGTCAACATTTATAGCGATGGCCGATAATGGCCATCGATCGAGGAAAATATGAGTGTGATTGGTTTTTGTGGAGTAAATTTCATAGCAAAATATCTGAAAGCTCAAACCTTTTTCATTTTACTGTATAAGTAGATAATTTCAATATCTATAATAAACAGAAGCCATACTTCAGTCAACATGTAAAGAGATGGCCGATAATGGCCATGGATCGAGGAAAATATGAGTCTGATTTGATTTTTTATGGAGTAAATTTCATAGCAAAATATCTGAACGCTCAAACCTTTTGAATTTTACTGTATAAGTAGATAATTTCAATATCTATAATAAACAAAAGCCAAACTTGAATCAACATCTATAGGGATGGCCGATAAAGGCCATCGATCGAGGAATAAATGAGTGTGATTTGGTTTTGTGGAATAAATTTCATAGCAAAATATCTAAAAGCTCAATTCTTTTGAATTTTACTGTATAAGTAGATAATTGCAATATCTATAATAAACAGAAGCCATATTTGAGTCAACATCTATTGGGATGGCCGATAATGGCCATGGATCGAGGAAAATATGAGTGTGATTTGTTTTTTATGGAGTAGATTTCATAGCAAAATATCTGAACGCACAAACCTTTTGAATTTTACTGTATAAGTAGATAATTGCAATATCTATAATAAACAGAAGCCAAACTTCAGTCAACATCTATAGGGATGGCCGATAATGGCCATGGATCGAAGAAAATATGAGTGTGATTTGATTTTTATGGAGTAAATTTCATAGCAAAATATCTGAACTCTCAAACCTTTTGAATTTTACTGTTTAAGTAGATAATTGCAATATCTATAATAAACAGAAGCCAAACTTGAGTCAACATCCATTGGGATGGCCGATCAAGGCCATCGATCGAGGAATAAATGAGTGTGATTTGGTTTTGTGGAATAAATTTCATAGCAAAATATCTGAAAGATCAAATCTTTTGAATTTTACTGTATAAGTAGATAATTGCAATATCTATAATAAACAGAAGCCATACTTGAGTCAACATCTATAGGGATGGCCGATAATGGCCATGGATCGAGGAAAATATGAGTGTGATTTGTTTTTTATGGAGTTAATTTCATAGCAAAATATCTGAACGCTCAAACCTTTTGAATTTTACTGTACAAGTAGATAATTGCAAAATCTATAATAAACAGAAGCCATACTTGAGTCAACATCTATTGGGATGGCCGATAATGGCCATGGATCGAGGAAAATATGAGTGTGATTGGTTTTTTATGGAGTAAATTTCATAGCAAAATATCTGAACGCTCAAACCTTTTGAATTTTACTGTATAAGTAGATAATTGCAATATCTATAATAAACAGAAGCCATACTTGAGTCAACATCTATAGGGATGGCCGATAATGGCCATGGATCGAGGAAAATATGAGTGTGATTTGTTTTTTATGGAGTAAATTTCATAGCAAAATATCTGAACGCTCAAACCTTTTGAATTTTACTGTGTAATTAGATAATTTCAATATCTATAATACACAAAAGCCAAACTTGAATCAACATCTATAGGGATGGCCGATAAAGGCCATCAATCGAGAAATAAATGAGTATGATTTGGTTTAGTAGAATAAATTTCATAGCAAAATATCTGAACGCTCAAATCTTTTGAATTTTACTGTATAAGTAGATAATTTCAATATCTATAATAAACAGAAGCCAAATTTGAGTCAACATCTATAGGGATGGCCGATAATGGCCATGGATCGAGGAAAATATGAGTGTGATTTGTTTTTTATGGAGTAGATTTCATAGCAAAATATCTGAACGCTCAACCCTTTTTAATTTTACTGTATAAGTAGATAATTGCAATATCTGTAATAAACAGAAGCCACACTTGAGTCAACATCTATAGCGATGGCCGATAATGGCCATAGATCGAGGAAAATATGAGTGTGATTTGATTTTTTATGGAGTAAATTTCATAGCAAAATATTTGAAAGCTCAAACCTTTTGAATTTTACTGTATAAGTAGATAATTGCAATATCTTTAATAAACAGAAGCCATACTTGAGTCAACATCTATAGGGATGGCCGATAATGGCCATTGGTCGAAGAAAATATGAGTGTGATTTGTTTTTTATGGAGATAATTTCATAGCAAAATATCTGAACGCTCAAACCTTTTGAATTTTACTGTATAAGTAGATAATTGCAATATCTATAATAAACAGAAGCCATACTTCAGTCAACATCTATAGGGATGGCCGATAACGGCCATGGATCGAGGAAAATATGAGTGTGATTTGGTTTTTGTGGAGTAAATTTCATAGCAAAATATCTGAACGCTCAAACCTTTTAAATTTTGCTGTACAAGTAGATTGTTTCAATATCTATAATAAACAGAAGCCATACTTGAGTCAACACCTATAGGGATGGCCGATAATGGCCATGGATCGAGGAAAATATGAGTGTGATTTGTTTTTTATGGAGTAAATTTCATAGCAAAATATCTGAACTCTCAAACCTTTTGAATTTTACTGTATAAGTAGATAATTTCAATATCTATAATAAACAAAAGCCAAACTTGAATCAACATCTATAGGGATGGCCGATAAAGGCCATCGATCGAGGAATAAATGAGTGTGATTTGGTTTTGTGGAATAAATTTCATAGCAAAATATCTGAACGCTCAAATCTTTTGAATTTTATTATATAAGTAGTTAATTGCAATATCTATAATAAACAGAAGCCATAATTGAGTATCTATTGGGATGGCCGATAATGGCCATGGATCGAGGAAAATATGAGTTAGATTTGTTTTTTCTGGAGTAAATTTCATAGCAAAATATCTAAACGCTCAAACCTTTTGAATTTTACTGTATAAGTAGATAATTGCAATATCTATAATAAACAGAAGCCATACTTGAGTCAACATCTATAGGGATGGCCGATATTGGCCATGGATCGAGGAAAATATGAGTGTGATTGGTTTTTTTGGAGTAAATTTTATAGCAAAATATCTGAACGCTCAAACCTTTGGGAATTTTACTGTATAAGTAGATTGTTTCAATATCTATAATAAACAGAAGCCATACTTGAGTCAACATCTATAGGGATGGCCGGAAATGGCGATGGATCGAGGAAAATATGAGTGTGATTTGTTTTTTATGGAGTAGATTTCATAGCAAAATATCTGAACTTTTAAACCTTTTTTTTTTAACTGTATAGGTAGATAATTGCAATATCTATAATAAACAGAAGCCAAACTTGGGTCAACATCTATAGGGATGGCCGATAATGGCCATGGATCGAGGAAAATATGAGTGTGATTTGTTTTTGTGAAGTAAATTTCATAGCAAAATATCTGAAAGCTCAAACCTTTTGAATTTTACTGTATAAGTAGATCATTGCAATATCTACAATAAACAGAAGCCAGACTTGAGTCAACATGTATAGGGATGGCCGATAATGGCCATGGATCGAGGGAAATATGAGTGTGATTTGGTTTTTATGGAGTAAATTTCATAGCAAAATATCTGAACTCTCAAACCTTTTGAATTTTACTGTTTAAGTAGATTATTTCAATATCTATAATAAACAGAAGCCAAACTTGAGTCAACATCTATAGGGATGGCCGATCAAGGCCATCGATCGAGGAATAAATGAGTGTGATTTGGTTTTGTGGAATAAATTTCATAGCAAAATATCTGAAAGCTCAAATCTTTTGAATTTTACTGTATAAGTAGATAATTGCAATATCTATAATAAACAAAAGCCAAACTTGAGTCAACATCTATAGGGATGGCCAATAAAGGCCATCGATCGAGGAATAAATGAGTGTGATTTGGTTTTGTGGAATAAATTTCATAGCAAAATATCTGAACGCACAAACCTTTTGAATTTCACTGTTTAAGTAGATAATTGTAATATCTATAATAAACAGAAGCCATACTTGAGTCAACATCTATAGGGATGGCCGATAATGGCCATGGATCGAGGAAAATATGAGTGTGATTTGTTTTTTATGGAGTAAATTTCATAGCAAAATATCTGAACGCTCAAACCTTTTGAATTTTACTGTATAAGTAGATAATTGCAATATCTATAATAAACAGAAGCCATACTTGAGTCAACATCTATAGCGATGGCCGAAAATTGCCATAGATCGAGGAAAATATGAGTGTGATTTGGTTTTTTATGGAGTAAATTTCATAGCAAAATATCTGAACGCTCAAACCTTTTGAATTTTACTGTATAAGAAGATTTTTTAAAAATTATAATAAACAGAAGCCATACTTCAGTCAACATCTATAGGGATGGCCGATAAAGGCCATGGATCGAGGAAAATATGACTGTGATTTGTTTTTAATGGAGTAAATTTCATAGCAAAATATCTGAACGCTCAAACCTTTTGAATTTTACTGTATAAGTAGATAATTGCACTATCTATAATAAACAGAAGCCATACTTGAGTCAACATCTATAGGGATGGCTGATAACGTCCATGGATCGAGGAAAATATGAGTGTGATTTGGTTTTTGTCGAATAAATTTCATAGCAAAATATCTGAACACTCAAACCTTTTGAATTTTGCTGTACAAGTAGATAATTGCAATATCTATAATAAACAGAAGCCATACTTGAGTCAGCCTCTAAAGCGATGGCCAATAATGGCCTTGGATCGAGGAAAATATGAGTGTGATTGGTTTTTGTGAAGTAAATTTCATAGCAAAATATTTGAACTCTCAAACCTTTTTTATTTAATTTAATAAGAAGATAATTTCAATATCTATAATAAACAGAAGCCATACTTGAGTCAACATCTATAGGGATGGCCGATAATGGCCATCGATCGAGGAAAATGTGAGTGTGATTTGTTTTTGTGAAGTAAATTTCATAGCAAAATATTTGAACTCTCAAACCTTTTGAATTTTACTGTATCAGTAAATCATTGCAAAATCTACAATAAACAGAAGCCAGACTTGAGTCAACATGTATAGCGATGGCCGGTTATGGCCATCGATCGTTGAAAACATGAGTGTGATTGGTTTTTGTGGAGTAAATTTCATAGCAAAATATCTGAAAGCTCAAACCTTTTGAATTTTACTGTATAAGTATATAATTTTAATTTCTAGAATAAACAGAAGCCATACTTGAGTCAACATCTATAGGGATGGCCGATAATGGCCATGGATCGAGGAAAATATGAGTGTGATTTGATTTTTTATGGAGTAAATTTCATAGCAAAATATCTGAACGCTCAAACCTTTTGAATTTTACTGTATAAGTAGATAATTGCAATATCTATAATACCACAAAAGCCAAACTTGAGTCAACATCTATAGGGATGGCCGATAATGGCCATGGATCGAGGGAAATGTGAGTGTGATTTGTTTTTGTGAAGTAAATTTCATAGCAAAATATTTGAACTCTCCAACCTTTTGAATTTTACTGTATAAGTAGATCATTGCCATATCTACAATAAACAGAAGCCAGACTTGAGTCAACATGTATAGCGATGGCCGATAATGGCCATCGATCGAGGAAAACATGAGTGTGATTGGTTTTTGTGGAGTAAATTTCATAGCAAAATATCTGAACTCTCAAACCTTTTGAATTTTACTGTATAAGTAGATAAGTGCAATATCTATAATAAACAGAAGTCAAATTTGAGTCAACATCTATAGGGACGGCCGATAATGGCCATGGATCGAGGAAAATATGAGTGTGATTTGTTTTTGTGAAATAAATTTCATAGCAAAATATCTGAACGCTCAAACCTTTTGGAATTTTACTGTATAAGTAGATAATTTCAATATTTATAATAAACAAAAGCCATACTTGAGTCAACATCTATAGGGATGGCCGATAATGGCCATGGATCGAAGAAAATATGAGTGTGATTTGTTTTTTATGGAGTAAATTTCATAGCAAAATATCTGAACGCTCAAACCTTTTGAATTTTACTGTATAAGTAGATAATTGCAATATCTATAATAAACAGAAGCCATACTTGAGTCAGCATGTATAGGGATGGCCGATAATGGCCATGTATCGAGGAAAATATGAGTGTGATTTGTTTTTTATGGAGTAAATTTCATAGCAAAATATCTGAACTCTCAAACCTTTTTCATTTTACTGTATAAGTAAATAATTTCAATATCTATAGGGATGGCCGATAACGGCCATGGATCGAGGAAAATATGAGTGTGATTTGGTTTTTGTGGAATAAATTTCATAGCAAAATATCTGAACGCTCAAACCTTTTGAATTTTGCTGTTCAGGTAGATAATTGCAATATCTATAACAGAAGCCATACTTGAGTCAACATCTATAGGGATGGCCGATAATGGCCATGGATCTAGGAAAATATGAGTGTGATTGGTTTTTTGTGGAGTAAATTTTATAGCAAAATATTTGAACGCTCAAACCTTTGGGAATTTTACTGTATAAGTAGATTGTTTTAATATCTATAATAAACAGAAGCCATACTTGAGTCAACATATATAGGGATGGCCGATAATGGCCATGGATCGAAGAAAATATGAGTGTGATTGGTTTTTGTGAAGTAAATTTCATAGCAAAATATTTGAACTCTCAAACCTTTTGAATTTTACTGTATAAGTAGATAATTTCAATATCTATAATAAACAGAAGCCATACTTGAGTCAACATCTATAGGGATGGCCGATAATGGCCATGGATCGAGGAAAATATGAGTGTGATTTGTTTCTTATGGAGTAAATTTCATAGCAAAATATCTGAACTCTCAAACCTTTTGAATTTTACTGTGTAAGTAGATAATTTCAATATCTATAATAAACAAAAGCCAAACTTGGGTCAACATCTATAGGGATGGCCGATAATGGCCATGGATCGAGGAAAATATGAGTGTGATTTGTTTCTTATGGAGTAAATTTCATAGCAAAATATCTGAACGCTCAAACCTTTTTCATTTTACTGTACAAGTAGATCATTGCAATATCTATAATAAACAGAAGCCATACTTCAGTCAACATCTATAGGGATGGCCGATAATGGCCATGGATCGAGGAAAATATGAGTGTGATTTGTTTTCTATGGAGTAAATTTCATAGCAAAATTAATTTTTTAATAAACAAAAGCCAAACTTGAGTCAACATCTATAGGGATGGCCGATAATGGCCATGGATCGAGGGAAATATGAGTGTGATTTGATTTTTATGGAGTAAATTTCATAGCAAAATATCTGAACTCTCAAACCTTTTGAATTTTACTGTATAAGTAGATAATTTCAATATCTATAATAAACAGAAGCCATATTTGAGTCAATTAAATGATGGCCGATAATGGCCATGGATCGAGGAAAATATGAGTGTGATTTGTTTCTTTTGAAGTTAATTTCATAGCAAAATATCTGAACTCTCAAACCTTTTGAATTTTACTGTACAAGTTGATAATTTTAATATCTATAATACACAAAAGCCAAACTTGAATCAACGTCTATAGGGATGGCCGATAATGGCCATGGATCGAAGGAAATATGAGTGTGATTTGATTTTTATGGAGTAAATTTCATAGCAAAATATCTGAACTCTCAAACCTTTTGAGTTTTACTGTATAAGTAGATAATTGCAATATCTATAATAAACAGAAGCCAAATTTGAGTCAGCATCTATAAGGATGGCCGATCAAGGCCATCGATCGAGGAATAAATGAGTGTGATTTGGTTTTGTGGAGTAAATTTCATAGCAAAATATCTGAACGCTCAAATCTTTTGAATTTTACTGTATAAGTTGATAATTTCAATATCTATAATAAACAGAAGCCAGACTTGAGTCAACATCTATAGGGATGGCCGATAATGGCCATGGATCGAGGAAAATATGAGTGTGATTTGTTTTTTATGGAGTAAATTTCATAGCAAAATATCTGAACGCTCAAACCTTTTGAATTTTACTGTATAAGTAGATAATTTCAATATCTATAATACACAAAAGCCAAACTTGAATCAACGTCTATAGAGATGGCCGATAATGGCCATGGATCGAGGAAAATATGAGTGTGATTTGTTTTTGTGAAGTTAATTTCATAGCAAAATATCTGAACGCTCAAACCTTTTGAATTTTACTGAATAAGTAGATCATTGCAATATCTACAATAAACAGAAGCCATACTGGAGTCAACATCTATAGTGATGGCCGATAATGGCCATGGATCGAGTAGTAAATTAGTGTGATTTGGTTTTGTGGAATAAATTTCATAGCAAAATATCTGAACGCTCAAATATTTTGAATTTTACTGTATAAGTAGATAATTGCAATATCTTTAATATACAGAAGCCATACCTGAGTCAACATCTATAGAGATGGCCGATAATGGCCATGGATCGAGGAAAATATGAGTGTGATTTGTTTTTTATGGAGTATATTTCATAGCAAAATATCTGAACGCTCAAACCTTTTTCATTTTACTGTACAAGTAGATCATTGCAATATCTATAATAAACAGAAGCCATACTTCAGTCAACATCTATAGGGATGGCCGATAATGGCCATGGATCGAGGAAAATATGAGTGTGATTTGATTTTTTATGGAGTAAATTTCATAGCAAAATATCTGAACGCTCAAACCTTTTGAATTTTACTGTATAAGTAGATAATTTCAATATCTATAATAAACAAAAGCCAAACTTGAGTCAACATCTATAGCGATGGCCGATAAAGGCCATCGATCGTGGAATAAATGAGTGTGATTTGTTTTTGTGGAATTAATTTCATAGCAAAATATCTGAACGCTCAAAACTTTGGAATTTTACTGCATAAGAAGATAATTGCAATATCTATAATAAACAAAAGCCATACTTGAGTCAACATCTATAGGGATAGCCGAGAATGGCCATCGATCGAGGAAAATATGAGTGTGATTTGTTTTTTATGGAGTAAATTTCATAGCAAAATATCTGAACGCTCAAACCTTTTGAATTTTGCTGTATAAGTAGATAATTTCAATATCTATAATAAACAGAAGCCATACCTGGGTCAACATCTATAGGGATGGCCGAAAATGGCCATGGATCGAGGAAAATATGAGTGTGATTGGTTTTTTCTGGAGTAAATTTTATGGCAAAATATTTGAACGCTCAAACCTTTTTCATTTTACTGTATAAGTAGATTGTTTCAATATCTATAATAAACAGAAGCCATACTTGAGTCAACATCTAAAGCGATGGCCGATAATGGCCATGGATTGAGAAAAATATGAGTGTGATTAGTTTTTTATGGAGTATATTTCATAGCAAAATATCTGAACGCTCAAACCTTTAGAATTTTGCTGTTTAAGTAGATAATTGCAATATATTTAATAAACAGAAGCCAAACTTGGGTCAACATCTATAGGGATGGCCGATAATGGCCATGGATCGAGGAAAATATGAGTGTGATTTGTTTCTCATGAAGAAAATTTCATAGCAAAATATCTGAACGCTCAAACCTTTTTTATTTTTCTGTACAAGTAGATAATTGCAATGTCTATAATAAACAGAAGCCAAATTTGAGTCAACATCTATTGGGATGGCCGATAATGGCCGTAGATCGAGGAAACTATGAGTGTGATTTGTTTTTTATGGAGTAAATTTCATAGCAAAATTAATTTTATAATAAACAGAAGCCAAACTTGAGTCAACATCTATAGGGATGGCCGATAATGGCCATGGATCGAGGGAAATATGAGTGTGATTTGGTTTTTTAAGGAGTAAATTTCATAGCAAAATATCTGCAAGCTCAAACCTTTTGAATTTTACTGTATAAGAAGATCATTGCAATATCTATAATAACCAGAAGCCATATTTGAGTCAATAAAATGATGGCCGATAATGGCCATGGATCGAGGCAAATATGAGTGTGATTTGTTTTTGTGAAATTAATTTCATAGCAAAATATCTGAACGCTCAAACCTTTTGAATTTTACTGTATAAGTTGATTGTTTCAATATATTTAATAAACAGAAGCCAAACTTGAGTCAACATCTATAGGGATGGCCGATAATGGCCATGGATCGAGGAAAATATGAGTGTGATTTGTTGTTTATGAAGGAAATTTCATAGCAAAATATCTGAACGCTCAAACCTTTTGAATTTTACTGTGTAAGTAGATAATTGCAATATCTATAATAACAGAAGCCATACTTCAGTCAACATCTATAAGAATGGCCGATCAAGGCCATCGATCGAGGAAAATATGAGTGTGATTTGTGTTTTCGGAGTGAATTTCATAGCAATATTAGGGATGGCCGATAATGGCCATCGGTCGAAGAAAATATGAGTGTGACTTGTTTCTTATGAAGTTAATTTTATAGCAAAATATCTGAACGCTCAAACCTTTTGAATTTTACTGTATAAGTAGATAATTTCAATATCTATAATAAACAGAAGCCAAATTTGAGTCAACATCTATAGGGATGGCCGATAACGGCCATGGATCGAGGAAAATATGAGTGTGATTGGTTTTTTGTGGAGTAAATTTTATAGCAAAATATTTGAACGCTCAAACCTTTTGGAATTTTACTGTATAAGTAGATTGTTTCAATATCTATAATAAACAGAAGCCATACTTGAGTCAACATCTATAGGGATGGCCGATAATGGCCATGGATCGAGGAAAATATGAGTGTGATTTGTTTTTTATGGAGTAAATTTCATAGCAAAATATCTGAACGCTCAAACCTTTTGAATTTTACTGTATAAGTAGATAATTTCAATATCTATAATACACAAAAGCCAAACTTGAATCAACATCTATAGGGATGGCCGATAATGGCCATGGATCGAGGAAAATATGAGTGTGATTGGTTTTTTGTGGAGTAAATTTTATAGCAAAATATTTGAACAGTCAAACCTTTTGAATTTTACTGTATAAGTAGATAATTGCAATATCTACAATAAACAGAAGCCATACTTGAGTCAACATCTATAGCGATGGCCGATAATGGCCATCGATCGAGGAAAATATGAGTGTGATTGGTTTTTGTGGAGTAGATTTCATAGCAAAATATCTGAAAGCTCAAACCTTTTTCATTTTACTGTATAAGTAGATAATTGCAATATCAATAATAAACAGAAGCCATACTTCAGTCAACAATTATAGAGATGGCCGATAATGGCCATGGATCGAGGAAAATATGAGTGTGATTTGATTTTTTATGGAGTAAATTTCATAGCAAAATATCTGAACGCTCAAACCTTTTGAATTTTACTGTATAAGTAGATGATTTCAATATCTATAATACACAAAAGCCAAACTTGAATCAACATCTATAGGGATTGCCGATAAAGGCCATCGATCGAGGAATAAATGAGTGTGATTTGGTTTTGTGGAATAAATTTCGTAGCAAAATATCTGAACGCTCAAATCTTTTGAATTTTACTGCATAAGTAGATAATTGCAATATCTATAATAAACAGAAGCCATACTTGAGTCAACATCTATTGGGATAGCCGATAATGGCCATGGATCGAGGAAAATATGAGTGTGATTTGTTTTTTATGGAGTAAATTTCATAGCAAAATATCTGAACGCTCAAACCTTTTGAATTTTACTGTATAAGTAGATAATTTCAATATCTATAATAAATAGAAGCCAAACTTGAGTCAGCATCTATAGGGATGGCCGATCAAGGCCATCGATCGAGGAATAAATGAGTGTGATTTAGTTTTGTGGAATAAATTTCATAGCAAAATATCTGAACGCTAAAATCTTTTGAATTTTACTGTATAAGTAGATAATTTCAATATCTATAATAAACAGAAGCCAGACTTGAGTCAACATCTATAGGGATGGCCGATAATGGCCATGGATCGAGGAAAATATGAGTGTGATTGGTTTTTTATGGAGTTACTTTCATAGCAAAATATCTGAACGCTCAAACCTTTTGAATTTTACTGTATAAGTAGATAATTGCAATATCTATAATAAACAGAAGCCAGACTTCAGTCATAATCTATAGGGATGGCCGATAATAGCCAGCGATCGAGGAAAATATAAGTGTGATTTGTTTTTTTGGAATAAATTTCATAGCAAAATTAGGGATGGCCGATAATGGCCATCGGTCGAAGAAAATATGAGTGTGATTTGTTTTTTATGGAGTAAATTTCATAGCAAAATATCTGAACGCTCAAACCTTTTGAATTTTACTGTATAAGTAGATAATTGCAATATCTATAATAAACAAAAGCCAAACTTGAGTCAACATCTATAAGGATGGCCAATCAAGGCCATCGATCGAGGATTAAATGAATGTGATTTAGTTTTGTGGAATAAATTTCATAGCAAAATATCTGAACGCTCAAACCTTTTTCATTTTACTGTTTAAGTAGATTGTTTCAATATCTATAATAAACAGAAGCCAGACTTGAGTCAACATCTATAGCGATGGCCGATAATGGCAATAGATCAAGGAAAATATGAGTGTGATTTGTTTTTTATGGAGTATATTTCATAGCAAAATATCTGAACGCTCAAACCTTTTGAATTTTGCTGTTTAAGTAGATAATTGCAATATATTTAATAAACAGAAGCCAAACTTGGGTCAACATCTATAGGGATGGCCGATAATGGCCATGGATCGAGGAAAATATGAGTGTGATTTGTTTCTCATGAAGAAAATTTCATAGCAAAATATCTGAACGCTCAAACCTTTTTTATTTTTCTGTACAAGTAGATAATTGCAATATCTATAATAAACAGAAGCCAAATTTGAGTCAACATCTATTGGGATGGCCGATAATGGCCGTAGATCGAGGAAACTATGAGTGTGATTTGTTTTTTATGGAGTAAATTTCATAGCAAAATTAATTTTATAATAAACAAAGGCCAAACTTGAGTCAACATCTATAGGGATGGCCGATAATGGCCATGGATCGAGGGAAATATGAGTGTGATTTGGTTTTTTAAGGAGTAAATTTCATAGCAAAATATCTGCAAGCTCAAACCTTTAGAATTTTACTGTATAAGTAGATAATTTCAATATCTATAATAAACAGAAGCCATATTTGAGTCAATAAAATGATGGCCGATAATGGCCATGGATCGAGGCAAATATGAGTGTGATTTGTTTTTGTGAAATTAATTTCATAGCAAAATATCTGAACGCTCAAACCTTTTGAATTTTACTGTATAAGTTGATTGTTTCAATATATTTAATAAACAGAAGCCAAACTTGAGTCAACATCTTTAGAGATGGCCGATAATGGCCATGGATCGAGGAAAATATGAGTGTGATTTGTTGTTTATGAAGGAAATTTCATAGCAAAATATCTGAACGCTCAAACCTTTTGAATTTTACTGTGTAAGTAGATAATTGCAATATCTATAATAACAGAAGCCATACTTCAGTCAACATCTATAGGGATGACCGATCAAGGCCATCGATCGAGGAAAATATGAGTGTGATTTGTTTTTTTGGAGTGAATTTCATAGCAATATTAGGGATGGCCGATAATGGCCATCGGTCCAAGAAAATATGAGTGTGACTTGTTTCTTATGAAGTTAATTTTATAGCAAAATATCTGAACGCTCAAACCTTTTGAATTTGACTGTTTAAGTAGATAATTGCAATATCTATAATAAACAGAAGCCAAATTTGAGTCAACATCTATAGGGATGGCCGATAACGGCCATGGATCGAGGAAAATATGAGTGTGATTGGTTTTTTGTGGAGTAAATTTTATAGCAAAATATTTGAACGCTCAAACCTTTTGGAATTTTACTGTATAAGTAGATTGTTTCAATATCTATAATAAACAGAAGCCATACTTGAGTCAACATCTATAGGGATGGCCGATAATGGCCATGGATCGAGGAAAATATGAGTGTGATTTGTTTTTTATGGAGTAAATTTTACTGTTTAACTAGATAATTTCAATATCTATAATAAACCGAAGCCATATTTGAGTCATCATCTATAGGGATGGCCGATAATGGCCATGGATCGAGGAAAATATGAGTGTGATTGGTTTTTTGTGGAGTAAATTTTATAGCAAAATATTTGAACAGTCAAACCTTTTGGAATTTTACTGTATAAGTAGATTGTTTCAATATCTATAATAAACAGAAGCCATACTTGAGTCAACATCTATAGAGATGGCCGATAATAGCCATGGATCGAGGAAATTATGAGTGTGATTTGTTTTTTATGGAGTATATTTCATAGCAAAATATCTGAACACTCAAACTTTTTGAATTTTGCTGTATAAGTAGATAATTTCAATATATTTAATAAACAGAAGCCAAACTTGGGTCAACATCTATAGGGATGGCCGATAATGGCCATGGATCGAGGAAAATATGAGTGTGATTTGTTTCTTATGAATAGAATTTCATAGCAAAATATCTGAACTCTCAAACCTTTTTCATTTTACTGTACAAGTTGATAATTGCAATATCTATAATAAACAGAAGCCATACTTCAGTCAACATCTATAGGGATGGCCGATAATGGCCATGGATCGAGGAAAATATGAGTGTGATTTGTTTTTTATGAAGTAGATTTCATAGCAAAATTAATTTTTTAATAAACAAAAGCCAAACTTGAGTCAACATCTATAGGGATGGCCGAAAATGGCCATGGATCGCGGGAAATATGAGTGTGATTTGAATTTTAAGGAGTAAATTTCATAGCAAAATATCTGCAAGCTCAAACCTTTTGAATTTTACTGTATAAGTAGATAATTTCAATATCTATAATAAACAGAAGCCATATTTGAGTCAACATCTATAGGGATGGCCGATAATGGCCATGGATCGAGGAAAATATGAGTGTGATTTGTTTCTTATGAAGTAAATTTCATAGCAAAATATCTGAACTCTCAAACCTTTTGAATTTTACTGTATAAGTAGATAATTGCAATATCTATAATAAACAGAAGCCAAATTTGAGTCAACATCTATAGGGATGGCCGATAATGGCCATGGATCGAAGGAAATATGAGTGTGATTTGAATTTTATGGAGTAAATTTCATAGCAAAATATCTGAACTCTCATACCTTTTGAATTTTACTGTATAAGTAGATAATTTCAATATCTATAATAAACAGAAGCCAAATTTGAGTCAGCATCTATAAGGATGGCCGATCAAGGCCATCGATCGAGGAATAAATGAGTGTGATTTGGTTTTGTGGAGTTAATTTCATAGCAAAATATCTGAACGCTCAAATCTTTTGAATTTTACTGTATAAGTAGATAATTTCAATATCTATAATAAACAGAAGCCAGACTTGAGTCAACATCAATAGGGATGGCCGATAATGGCCATGGATCGAGGAAAATATGAGTGTGATTTGTTTTTTATGGAGTAAATTTCATAGCAAAATATCTGAACGCTCAAACCTTTTGAATTTTACTGTATAAGTAGATAATTTCAATATCTATAATACACAAAAGCCAAATTTGAATCAACGTCTATAGGGATGGCCGATAATGGCCATGGATCGAGGAAAATATGAGTGTGATTTGTTTTTGTGAAGTAAATTTCATAGCAAAATATCTGAACTCTCAAACCTTTTGAATTTTACTGAATAAGTAGATAATTGCAATATCTACAATAAACAGAAGCCATACTTGAGTCAACATCTATAGCGATGGCCAATAATGGCCATGGATCGAGGAGTAAATTAGTGAGATTTGTTTTTTATGGAGTAAATTTCATAGCAAAATATCTGAACGCTCAAACCTTTTGAATTTTACTGTATAAGTAGATAATTTCAATATCTATAATACACAAAAGCCAAACTTGAATCAACGTCTATAGGGATGGCCGATAATGGCCATGGATCGAGGAAAATATGAGTGTGATTTGTTTCTTATGAAGTAAATTTCATAGCAAAATATCTGAACTCTCAAACCTTTTGAATTTTACTGTATAAGTAGATAATTGCAATATCTATAATAAACAGAAGCCAAATTTGAGTCAACATCTATAGGGATGGCCGATAATGGCCATGGATCGAAGGAAATATGAGTGTGATTTGAATTTTATGGAGTAAATTTCATAGCAAAATATCTGAACTCTCATACCTTTTGAATTTTACTGTATAAGTAGATAATTTCAATATCTATAATAAACAGAAGCCAAATTTGAGTCAGCATCTATAAGGATGGCCGATCAAGGCCATCGATCGAGGAATAAATGAGTGTGATTTGGTTTTGTGGAGTTAATTTCATAGCAAAATATCTGAACGCTCAAATCTTTTGAATTTTACTGTATAAGTAGATAATTGCAATATCTTTAATATACAGAAGCCATACTTCAGTCAACATCTATAGAGATGGCCGATAATGGCCATGGATCGAGGAAAATATGAGTGTGATTTGATTTTTTATGGAGTAAATTTCATAGCAAAATATCTGAACGCTCAAACCTTTTGAATTTTACTGTATAAGAAGATTATTTCAATATCTATAATAAACAAAAGCCAAACTTGAATCAACATCTATAGCGATGGCCGATAAAGGCCATCGATCGTGGAATAAATGAGTGTGATTTATTTTTTTGGAATAAATTTCATAGCAAAATATCTGAACGCTCAAATCTTTTGAATTTTACTGTATAAGAAGATAATTGCAATATCTATAATAAACAGAAGCCATACTTGAGTCAACATCTATTGGGATAGCTGATAATGGCCATCGATCGAGGAAAATATGAGTGTGATTTGTTTTTTATGGAGTAAATTTCATAGCAAAATATCTGAACGCTCAAACCTTTTGAATTTTACTGTATAAGTAGATAATTTCAATATCTATAATAAACAGAAGCCATACTTGAGTCAAAATCTATAGGGATGGCCGAAAATGGCCATGGATCGAGGAAAATATGAGTGTGATTGGTTATTTGTGGAGTTAATTTTCTAGCAAAATATTTGAACGCTCAAACCTTTTGGAATTTTACTGTATAAGTAGATAATTGCAATATCTATAATAAACAGAAGCCATACTTGAGTCAACATCTATTGGGATAGCCGATAATGGCCATGGATCGAGGAAAATATGAGTGTGATTTGTTTCTCATGAAGAAAATTTCATAGCAAAATATCTGAACGCTCAAACCTTTTTTATTTTTCTGTACAAGTAGATAATTGCAATATCTATAATAAACAGAAGCCATATTTCAGTCAACATCTATTGGGATGGCCGATAATGGCCATGGATCGAGGAAAATATGAGTGTGATTTGTTTTTTATGGAGTAAATTTCATAGAAAAATTAATTTTATAATAAACAAAAGCCAAACTTAAGTCAACATCTATAGGGATGGCCGATAATGGCCATGGATCGAGGGAAAAATGAGTGTGATTTGGTTTTTTAAGGAGTAAGTTTCATAGCAAAATATCTGCAAGCTCAAACCTTTTTCATTTTACTGTATAAGTAGATAATTTCAATATCTATAATAAACAGAAGCCATATTTGAGTCAATATAGTGATGGCCGATAATGGCCATGGATCGAGGCAAATATGAGTGTGATTTGTTTTTGTGAAGTTAATTTCATAGCAAAATATCTGAACGCTCAAACCTTTTGAATTTTACTGTATAAGTTGATTGTTTCAATATATTTAATAAACAGAAGCCAAACTTGAGTCAACATCTATAGAGATGGCCGATAATGGCCATGGATCGAGGAAAATATGAGTGTGATTTGTTTTTGTGAAGTAAATTTCATAGCAAAATATTTGAACTCTCAAACCTTTTGAATTTTACTGTATAAGTAGATAATTTCAATATCTATAATAAACAGAAGCCATATTTGAGTCAATATAGTGATGGCCGATAATGGCCATGGATCGAGGAAAATATGAGTGTGATTTGTTTCTTATGAAGTAAATTTCATAGCAAAATATCTGAACTCTCAAACCTGAGTCAAACTTGACTCAAACTTGAGTCAGCATCTATAGGGATGGCCGATCAAGGCCATCGATCGAGGAATAAATGAGTGTGATTTGGTTTTGTGGAATAAATTTCATAGCAAAATATCTGAACGCTCAAATCTTTTGAATTTTACTGTATAAGTAGATAATTTCAATATCTATAATAAACAGAAGCCAGACTTGAGTCAACATCTATAGGGATGGCCGATAATGGCCATGGATCGAGGAAAATATGAGTGTGATTTGTTTTTTATGGAGTAAATTTCATAGCAAAATATCTGAACGCTCAAACCTTTTGAATTTTACTGTATAAGTAGATAATTTTAATATCTATAATACACAAAAGCCAAACTTGAATCAACATCTATAGGGATGGCCGATAATGGCCATGGATCGAGAAAAATATGAGTGTGATTTGTTTTTGTGAAGTAAATTTCATAGCAAAATATTTGAACTCTCAAACCTTTTGAATTTTACTGAATAAGTAGATAAGTGCAATATCTACAATAAACAGAAGCCATACTTGAGTCCACATCTAAAGCGATGGCCGATAATGGCCATCGATCGAGGAGTAAATTAGTGTGATTTGGTTTTGTGGAATAAATTTCATAGCAAAATATCTGAACGCTCAAATATTTTGAATTTTACTGTATAAGTAGATAATTGCAATATCTATATAAACAGAAGCCAAACTTGAATCAACATCTATAGGGATGGCCGATAATGGCCATGGATCGAGAAAAATATGAGTGTGATTTGTTTTTGTGAAGTAAATTTCATAGCAAAATATTTGAACTCTCAAACCTTTTGAATTTTACTGAATAAGTAGATAAGTGCAATATCTACAATAAACAGAAGCCATACTTGAGTCAACATCTAAAGCGATGGCCGATAATGGCCATCGATCGAGGAGTAAATTAGTGTGATTTGGTTTTGTGGAATAAATTTCATAGCAAAATATCTGAACGCTCAAACCTTTTGAATTTTACTGTATAAGTAGATAATTTCAATATCTATAATAAACAAAAGCCAAACTTGAATCAACATCTATAGGGATGGCCGATAAAGGCCATCGATTGTGGAATAAATGAGTGTGATTTGTTTTTGTGGAATAAATTTCTTAGCAAAATATTTGAACGCTCAAATCTTTTGAATTTTACTGAACAAGTAGATAATTGCAATATATTTAATAAACAGAAGCCTAACTTGGGTCAACATCTATAGGGATGGCCGATAATGGCCATGGATCGAGGAAAATATGAGTGTGATTTGTTTTTTATGGAGTAAATTCCATAGCAAAATATCTGAACGCTCAAACCTTTTGAATTTTACTGTATAAGAAGATTATTTCAATATCTATAATAAACAGAAGCCAAATTTGAGTCAACATCTACAGGGATGGCCAATAATGGCCATGGATCGAGGAAATATGAGTGTGATTGGTTTTTTGTGGAGTAAATTTTATAGCAAAATATTTGAACGCTCAAACCTTTTGGAATTTTACTGTATAAGTAGATTGTTTCAATATCTATAATAAACAGAAGCCATACTTGAGTCAACATCTATAGGGATGGCCGATAATGGACATGGATCGAGGAAAATATGAGTGTGATTTGTTTTTTATGGAGTATATTTCATAGCAAAATATCTGAACGCTCAAACCTTTTGAATTTTACTGTATAAGTAGATAATTGCAATATCTTTAAAAAACAAAAGCCATACTTGAGTCAACATCTATAGGGATGGCCGATAATGGCCATGGATCGAGGAAAATATGAGTGTGATTTGTTTTTTATGGAGTAAATTTCATAGCAAAATATCTGAACGCTCAAACCTTTTGAATTTTACTGTATAAGTAGATAATTTCAATATCTATAATACACAGAAGCCATTCTTGAATCAACATCTATAGGGATGGCCGATAATGGCCATGGATCGAGAAAAATATGAGTGTGATTTGTTTTTGTGAAGTAAATTTCATAGCAAAATATTTGAACTCTCAAACCTTTTGAATTTTACTGTATAAGTAGATAAGTGCAATATCTACAATAAACAGAAGTCATACTTGAGTCAACATCCATAGCGATGGCCGATAATGGCCATCGATCGAGGAGTAAATAAGTGTGATTTGGTTTTGTGGAATAAATTTCATAGCAAAATATCTGAACGCTCAAATATTTTGAATTTTACTGTATTAGTAGATAATTGCAATATCTATAATAAACAGAAGCCAAACTTGGGTCAACATCTATAGGGATGGCCGATAAAGGCCATCGATTGTGGAATAAATGAGTGTGATTTGTTTTTGTGGAATAAATTTCTTAGCAAAATATCTGAACGCTCAAATCTTTTGAATTTTACTGTACAAGTAGATAATTGCAATATATTTAATAAACAGAAGCCAAACTTGGGTCAACATCTATAGGGATGGCCGATAATGGCCATGGATCGAGGAAAATATGAGTGTGATTTGTTTTTTTATGGAGTAAATTCCATAGCAAAATATCTGAATGCTCAAACCTTTTGAATTTTACTGTATAAGAAGATTATTTCAATATCTTTAATAAACAGAAGCCAAATTTGAGTCAACATCTATAGGGATGGCCAATAATGGCCATGGATCGAGGAAATACGAGTGTGATTGGTTTTTTGTGGAATAAATTTTATAGCAAAATATTTGAACGCTCAAACCTTTTGGAATTTTACTGTATAAGTAGATTGTTTCAATATCTATAATAAACAGAAGCCATACTTGAGTCAACATCTATAGGGATGGCCGATAATGGCCATGGATCGAGGAAAATATGAGTGTGATTTGTTTTTTATGGAGTAGATTTCATAGCAAAATATCTGAACGCTCAAACCTTCTGAGTTTTGCTGTATAAGTAGATAATTGCAATATATTTAATAAACAGAAGCCAAACTTGGGTCAACATCTATAGGGATGGCCGATAATGGCCATGGATCGAGGAAAATATGAGTGTGATTTGTTTCTTATGAAGGAAATTTCATAGCAAAATATCTGAACGCTCAAACCTTTTTCATTTTTCTGTACAAGTAGATAATTGCAATATCTATAATAAACAGAAGCCATACTTCAGTCAACATATATAGGGATGGCCGATAATGGCCATGGATCGAGGAAACTATGAGTGTGATTTGTTTTTTATGGAGTAAATTTCATAGCAAAATTAATTTTTTAATAAACAAAAGCCAAACTTGAGTCAACATCTATAGGGATGGCCGATAATGTTCATGGATCGAGGGAAATATGAGTGAGATTTGGTTTTTTAAGGAGTAAATTTCATAGCAAAATATCTGCAAGCTCAAACGTTTTGAATTTTACTGTACAAGTAGATAATTTCAATATCTATAATAAACAGAAGCCATATTTGAGTCAATATAGTGATGGCCGATAATGGCCATGGATCGAGGCAAATATGAGTGTGATTTGTTTTTTATGGAGATAATTTCATAGCAAAATATCTGAACGCTCAAACCTTTTGAATTTAACTGTATAAGTTGATTGTTTCAATATATTTAATAAACAGAAGCCAAACTTGAGTCAACATCTATAGGGATGGCCGATAATGGCCATGAATCGAGGAAAATATGAGTGTGATTTGTTTCTTATGAAGTTAATTTCATAGCAAAATATCTGAACGCTCAAACCTTTTGAATTTTACTGTGTAAGTAGATAATTGCAATATCTATAATAAACAGAAGCCATACTTGAGTCAACATCTATAGGGATGGCCGATAATAGCCTTCGATCGAGGAAAATATGAGTGTGATTTGTTTTTTTGGAGTGAATTTCATAGCAATATTAGGGATGGCCGATAATGGCCATCGGTCGAAGAAAATATGAGTGTGACTTGTTTCTTATGAAGTTAATTTCATAGCAAAATATCTGAACGCTCAAACCTTTTGAATTTTACTGTATAAGTATATAATTTCAATATCTATAATAAACAGAAGCCAAATTTGAGTCAACATCTATAGGGATGGCCGATAACGGCCATGGATCGAGGAAAATATGAGTGTGATTGGTTTTTTGTGGAGTAAATTTTATAGCAAAATATTTGAACGCTTAAACCTTTTGGAATTTTACCGTATAAGTAGATTTTTTTATTATCTATAATAAACAGAAGCCATACTTGAGTCAACATCTATAGGGATGGCTGATAATGGCCATGGATCGAGGAAAATATGAGTGTGATTTGTTTTTTATGGAGTAGATTTCATAGCAAAATATCTGAACGCTCAAACCTTTTTTATTTAACTGTATAAGTAGATAACTGCAATATCTATAATAAACAGAAACCAAACTTGGGTCAACATCAATAGGGATGGCCGATAATGGCCATGGATCGAGGAAAATATGAGTGTGATTTGTTTTTTATGGAGTAAATTTCATAGCAAAATATCTGAACGCGCAAACCTTTTGAATTTTACTGTATAAGTAGATCGTTGCAATATCTATAATAAACAAAAGCCAAACTTGAATCAACATCTATAGGGATGGCCAATCAAGGCCATCGATCGAGGATTAAATAAGTGTGATTTGGTTTTGTGGAATAAATTTCATAGCAAAATATCTGAACGCTCAAACCTTTTGAATTTTACTGTGTAAGTAGATAATTGCAATATCTATAATAAACAGAAGCCATACCTGAGTCAACATCTATTGGGATGGCCGATAATGGCCATGGATCGAGGAAAATATGAGTGTGATTTGTTTTTTCTGGAGTTAATTTCATAGCAAAATATCTGAACGCTCAAACCTTTTGAATTTTACTGTATAAGTAGATAATTTCAATATCTATAATAAACAGAAGCCGAATTTGAGTCAACATCTATAGGGAAGGCCGATAATGGCCATGGATCGAGGAAAATATGAGTGTGATTGGTTTTTTGTGGAGTAAATTTTATAGCAAAATATTTGAACGCTCAAACCTTTTTGGAATTTTACTGTATAAGTAGATAATTGCAATATCTACAATAAACAGAAGCCATACTTGAGTCAACATCTATTGGGATGGCCGATAATGGCCATGGATCGAGGAATAAATTAGTGTGATTTGGAATTGTGGAATTAATTTTCATAGCAAAATATCTGAACGCTCAAATCTTTTGAATTTTACTGTATAAGTAGATAATTGCAATATCTATAATAAACAAAAGCCATACTTGAGTAATCATCTATAGGGATGGCCGATAATGGCCATGGATCGAGGAAAATATGAGTGTGATTGGTTTTTTATGGAGTTACTTTCATAGCAAAATATCTGAACGCTCAAACCTTTTGAATTTTACTGTATAAGTAGATAATTGAAATATCTATAATAAACAGAAGCCAGACTTCAGTCATAATCTATAAGGATGGCCGATAATAGCCAGCGATCGAGGAAAATATAAGTGTGATTTGTTTTTTATGGAGTATATTTCATAGCAAAATTAGGGATGGCCGATAATGGCCATCGGTCGAAGAAAATATGAGTGTGATTTGTTTTTTATGGAGTAAATTTCATAGCAAAATATCTGAACGCTCAAACCTTTTGAATTTTACTGTATAAGTAGATAATTGCAATATCTATAATAAACAGAAGCCAAACTTGAGTCAACATCTATAGGGATGGCCAATCAAGGCCATCGATCGAGGATTAAATGAGTGTGATTTAGTTTTGTGGAATAAATAAATAGCAAAATATCTGAACGCTCAAACCTTTTTCATTTTACTGTATAAGTTGATTGTTTCAATATCTATAATAAACAGAAGCCAGACTTGAGTCAACATCTATAGCGATGGCCGATAATGGCAATAGATCGAGGAAAATATGAGTGTGATTTGTTTCTTATGGAGTAAATTTCATAAAATAATACCTGAGCGCTCAAACCTTTTGAATTTTACTGTTTATGTAGATAATTTCAATATCTATAATAAACAGAAGCCAAATTTGAGTCAACATCTATAGGGATGGCCGATAATGGCCATGGATCGAGGAAAATATGAGTGTGTATGGTTTTTTGTGGAGTAAATTTTATAGCAAAATATCTGAACGCTCAAACCTTTTGGAAATTTACTGTATAAGTAGATTGTTTCAATATCTATAATAAACAGAAGCCATACTTGAGTCAAAATCTATAGGGATGGCCGATAATGGCCATGGATCGAGGAAAATATGAGTGTGATTTGTTTTTTATGGAGTAGATTTCATAGCAAAATATCTGAACGCTTAAACCTTTTTTATTTAACTGTATAAGTAGATAATTGCAATATCTATAATAAACAGAAACCAAACTTGGGTCAACATCAATAGGGATGGCCGATAATGGCCATATTTCGAGGAAAATATGAGTGTGATTTGTTTTTTATGGAGTAAATTTCATAGCAAAATATCTGAAAGCTCAAACCTTTTGAATTTTACTGTATAAGTAGATAATTGCAATATCTATAATAAACAGAAGCCAGACTTGAGTCAACATCAATAGCGATGGCCGATAATGGCCATAGATCGAGGAAAATATGAGTGTGATTTGTTTTTTATGGAGTAAATTTCATAGCAAAATATCTGAAAGCTCAAACCTTTTGAATTTTACTGTTTTAGTAGATAATTTCAATATCTATAATGAACAAAAACAATACTTGAGTCAACATCTATAGGGATGGCCGATAATGGCCATCGGTCGAAGAAAATATGAGTGTGATTTGTTTTTTATGGAGTAAATTTCATAGCAAAATATCGGAACGCTCAAACCTTTTGAATTTTACTGTATAAGTAGACAATTGCAATATCTATAATAAACAGAAGCCAGACTTGAGTCAACATCTATAGCGATGGCCGATAATGGCCATAGATCGAGGAAAATATGAGTGTGATTTGTTTTTTATGGAGTAAATTTCATAGCAAAATATCTGAACGCTCAAACCTTTTGAATTTTACTGTATAAGTAGATAATTTCAATATCTATAATGAACAAAAACCATACTTGAGTCAACATCTATAGGGATGGCCGATAATGGCCATCGGTCGAAGAAAATATGAGTGTGATTTGTTTTTTATGGAGTAAATTTCATAGCAAAATATCTGAACGCTCAAACCTTTTGAATTTTACTGTATAAGTAGATTGTTTCAATATCTATAATAAACAGAAGCCAACTTCAGTCAACATATATAGGGATGGCCGATAATGGCCATGGATCGAGGAAACTATGAGTGTGATTTGTTTTTTATGGAGTAAATTTCATAGCAAAATTAATTTTTTAATAAACAAAAGCCAAACTTGAGTCAACATCTATAGGGATGGCCGATAATGTTCATGGATCGAGGGAAATATGAGTGAGATTTGGTTTTTTATGGAGTAAATTTTATAGCAAAATATCTGCAAGCTCAAACCTTTTGAATTTTACTGTACAAGTAGATCATTTCAATATCTATAATAAACAGAAGCCATATTTGAGTCAATATAGTGATGGCCGATAATGGCCATGGATCGAGGCAAATATGAGTGTGATTTGTTTTTTATGGAGATAATTTCATAGCAAAATATCTGAACGCTCAAACCTTTTGAATTTAACTGTATAAGTTGATTGTTTCAATATATTTAATAAACAGAAGCCAAACTTGAGTCAACATCTATAGGGATGGCCGATAATGGCCATGAATCGAGGAAAATATGAGTGTGATTTGTTTCTTATGAAGTTAATTTCATAGCAAAATATCTGAACGCTCAAACCTTTTGAATTTTACTGTGTAAGTAGATAATTGCAATATCTATAATAAACAGAAGCCATACTTGAGTCAACATCTATAGGGATGGCCGATAATAGCCTTCGATCGAGGAAAATATGAGTGTGATTTGTTTTTTTGGAGTGAATTTCATAGCAATATTAGGGATGGCCGATAATGGCCATCGGTCGAAGAAAATATGAGTGTGATTTGTTTTTTATGGAGTAAATTTCATAGCAAAATATCTGAACGCTCAAACCTTTTGAATTTTACTGTATAAGAAGATCATTGCAATATCTATAATAAACAAAAGCCAAACTTGAATCAACATCTATAGGGATGGCCAATCAAGGCCATCGATCGAGGATTATATAAGTGTGATTTGGTTTTGTGGAATAAATTTCATAGCAAAATATCTGAACGCTCAAACCTTTTGAATTTTACTGTATAAGTAGATTGTTTCAATATCTATAATAAACAGAAGCCAGACTTGAGTCAACATCTATAGGGATGGCCAATCAAGGCCATCGATCGAGGATTATATAAGTGTGATTTGGTTTTGTGGAATAAATTTCATAGCAAAATATCTGAACGCTCAAACCTTTTGAATTTTACTGTGTAAGTAGATAATTGCGATAGCTATAATAAACAGAAGCCAGACTTGAGTCAACATCTATAGCGATGGCCGATAATGGCAATAGATCGAGGAAAATATGAGTGTGATTTGTTTCTTATGGAGTAAATTTCATAAAAAAATACCTGAGCGCTCAAACCTTTTGAATTTTACTGTATAAGTAGATAATTTTAATATCTATAATAAACAGAAGCCAAACTTGAGTTAACATCTATAGGGATGGCCGATAACGGCCATGGATCGAGGAAAATATGAGTGTGATTGGTTTTTTGTGAAGAAAATTTTAAAGCAAAATATTTGAACGCTCAAACCTTTTGGAATTTTACCGTATAAGTAGATTGTTTCAATATCTATAATAAACAGAAGCCATACTTGAGTCAACATCTATAGGGATGGCCGATAATGGCCATCGGTCGAAGAAAATATGAGTGTGATTTGTTTTTTATGGAGTAGATTTCATAGCAAAATATCTGAACGCTCAAACCTTTTTTATTTAACTGTATAAGTAGATAATTGCAATATCTATAATAAACAGAAACCAAACTTGGGTCAACATCAATAGGGATGGCCGATAATGGCCATGGATCGAGGAAAATATGAGTGTGATTTGTTTTTTATGGAGTAAATTTCATAGCAAAATATCTGAACGCTCAAACCTTTTGAATTTTACTGTATAAGAAGATCATTGCAATATCTATAATAAACAAAAGCCAAACTTGAATCAACATCTATAGGGATGGCCAATCAAGGCCATCGATCGAGGATTATATAAGTGTGATTTGGTTTTGTGGAATAAATTTCATAGCAAAATATCTGAACGCTCAAACCTTTTGAATTTTACTGTGTAAGTAGATAATTGCAATAGCTATAATAAACAGAAGCCATTCCTGAGTCAACATCTATTGGGATGGCCGATAATGGACATGGATCGAGGAAAATATAAGTGTGATTTGTTTTTTATGGAGTAAATTTCATAGCAAAATATCTGAACGCTCAAACCTTTTGAATTTTACTGTATAAGTAGATAATTTCAATATCTATAATAAACAGAAGCCGAATTTGAGTCAACAACTATAGGGATGGCCGATAATGGCCATGGATCGAGGAAAATATGAGTGTGATTGGTTTTTTGTGGAGTAAATTTTATAGCAAAATATGTGAACGCTCAAACCTTTTGGAATTTTACTGTATAAGTAGATAATTGCAATATCTACAATAAACAGAAGCCATACTTGAGTCAACATCTATTGGGATGGCCGATAATGGCCATGGATCGAGGAATAAATTAGTGTGATTTGGTATTGTGGAATAAATTTTCATAGCAAAATATCTGAAAGCTCAAATCTTTTGAATTTTACTGTATAAGTAGATAATTGCAATATCTATAATAAACAAAAGCCATACTTGAGTAATCATCTATAGGGATGGCCGATAATGGCCATGGATCGAGGAAAATATGAGTGTGATTGGTTTTTTATGGAGTTACTTTCATAGCAAAATATCGGAAAGCTCAAACCTTTTGAATTTTACTGTATAAGTAGATAATTGCAATATCTATAATAAACAGAAGCCAGACTTCAGTCATAATCTATAGGGATGGCCGATAATAGCCAGCGATCGAGGAAAATATAAGTGTGATTTGTTTTTTTTGGAATAAATTTCATAGCAAAATTAGGGATGGCCGATAATGGCCATCGGTCAAAGAAAATATGAGTGTGATTTGTTTTTTATGGAGTAAATTTCATAGCAAAATATCTGAACGCTCAAACCTTTTGAATTTTACTGTATAAGTAGATAATTGCAATATCTATAATAAACAGAAGCCAAACTTGAGTCAACATCTATAGGGATGGCCAATCAAGGCCATCGAACGAGGATTCAATGAGTGTGATTTAGTTTTGTGGAATAAATTTCATAGCAAAATATCTGAACGCTCAAACCTTTTTCATTTTACTGTATAAGTAGATTGTTTCAATATCTATAATAAACAGAAGCCAGACTTGAGTCAACATCTATAGCGATGGCCGATAATGGCAATAGATCGAGGAAAATATGAGTGTGATTTGTTTCTTATGGAGTAAATTTCATAAAAAAATACCTGAGCGCTCAAACCTTTTGAATTTTACTGTATATGTAGATAATTTCAATATCTATAATAAACAGAAGCCAAATTTGAGTCAACATCTATTGGGATGGCCGATAATGGCCATGGATCGAGGAAAATATGAGTGTGTATGGTTTTTTGTGGAGTAAATTTTATAGCAAAATATCTGAACGCTCAAACCTTTTGGAAATTTACTGTATAAGTAGATTGTTTCAATATCTATAATAAACAGAAGCCATACTTGAGTCAACATCTATAGGGATGGCTGATAATGGCCATGGATCGAGGAAAATATGAGTGTGATTTGTTTTTTATGGAGTAGATTTCATAGCAAAATATCTGAACGCTTAAACCTTTTTTATTTAACTGTATGAGTAGATAATTGCAATATCTATAATAACAGAAACCAAACTTGGGTCAACATCAATAGGGATGGCCGATAATGGCCATGGATCGAGGAAAATATGAGTGTGATTGGTTTCTTATGAATTAAATTTCATAGCAAAATATCTGAACGCTCAAACCTTTTGAATTTTACTGTATAAGTAGATAATTGCAATTTCTATAATAAACAGAAGCCATACTTGAGTCAACATCTAAAGAGATGGCAGATAATGGCCTTATTTCGAGGAAAATATGAGTGTGATTTGTTTTTTATGGAGTAAATTTCATAGCAAACTATCTGAAAGCTCAAACCTTTTGAATTTTACTGTATAAGTAGATAATTGCAATATCTATAATAAACAGAAGCCATACTTGAGTCAACATCAATAGCGATGGCCGATAATGGCCATAGATCGAGGAAAATATGAGTGTGATTTGTTTTTTATGGAGTAAATTTCATAGCAAAATATCTGAAAGCTCAAACCTTTTGAATTTTACTGTTTAAGTAGATAATTTCAATATCTATTATGAACAAAAACAATACTTGAGTCAACATCTATAGGGATGGCCGATAATGGCCATCGGTCGAAGAAAATATGAGTGTGATTTGTTTTTTATGGAGTAAATTTCATAGCAAAATATCGGAACGCTCAAACCTTTTGAATTTTACTGTATAAGTAGACAATTGCAATATCTATAATAAACAGAAGCCAGACTTGAGTCAACATCAATAGCGATGGCCGATAATGGCCATAGATCGAGGAAAATATGAGTGTGATTTGTTTTTTATGGAGTAAATTTCATAGCAAAATATCTTAACGCTCAAACCTTTTTAATTTTACTGTATAAGTAGATAATTTCAATATCTATAATGAACAAAAACCATACTTGAGTCAACATCTATAGGGATGGCCGATAATGGCCATCGGTCGAAGAAAATATGAGTGTGATTTGTTTTTTATGGAGTAGATTTCATAGCAAAATATCTGAACGCTCAAACCTTTTGAATTTTACTGTATAAGTAGATAATTGCAATATCTATAATAAACAGAAGCCAAATTTGAGTCAACATCTATAGGGATGGCCGATAACGGCCATGGATCGAGGAAAATATGAGTGTGATTGGTTTTTTGTGGAGTAAATTTTATAGCAAAATATTTGAACGCTCAAACCTTTTGGAATTTTACTGTATAAGTAGATTGTTTCAATATCTATAATAAACAGAAGCCATACTTGAGTCAACATCTATAGGGATGGCCGATAATGGCCATGGATCGAGGAAAATATGAGTGTGATTTGTTTTTTATGGAGTAAATTTTACTGTTTAACTAGATAATTTCAATATCTATAATAAACCGAAGCCATATTTGAGTCATCATCTATAGGGATGGCCGATAATGGCCATGGATCGAGGAAAATATGAGTGTGATTGGTTTTTTGTGGAGTAAATTTTATAGCAAAATATTTGAACAGTCAAACCTTTTGGAATTTTACTGTATAAGTAGATTGTTTCAATATCTATAATAAACAGAAGCCATACTTGAGTCAACATCTATAGAGATGGCCGATAATAGCCATGGATCGAGGAAATTATGAGTGTGATTTGTTTTTTATGGAGTATATTTCATAGCAAAATATCTGAACACTCAAACTTTTTGAATTTTGCTGTATAAGTAGATAATTTCAATATATTTAATAAACAGAAGCCAAACTTGGGTCAACATCTATAGGGATGGCCGATAATGGCCATGGATCGAGGAAAATATGAGTGTGATTTGTTTCTTATGAATAGAATTTCATAGCAAAATATCTGAACTCTCAAACCTTTTTCATTTTACTGTACAAGTTGATAATTGCAATATCTATAATAAACAGAAGCCATACTTCAGTCAACATCTATAGGGATGGCCGATAATGGCCATGGATCGAGGAAAATATGAGTGTGATTTGTTTTTTATGAAGTAGATTTCATAGCAAAATTAATTTTTTAATAAACAAAAGCCAAACTTGAGTCAACATCTATAGGGATGGCCGAAAATGGCCATGGATCGCGGGAAATATGAGTGTGATTTGAATTTTAAGGAGTAAATTTCATAGCAAAATATCTGCAAGCTCAAACCTTTTGAATTTTACTGTATAAGTAGATAATTTCAATATCTATAATAAACAGAAGCCATATTTGAGTCAACATCTATAGGGATGGCCGATAATGGCCATGGATCGAGGAAAATATGAGTGTGATTTGTTTCTTATGAAGTAAATTTCATAGCAAAATATCTGAACTCTCAAACCTTTTGAATTTTACTGTATAAGTAGATAATTGCAATATCTATAATAAACAGAAGCCAAATTTGAGTCAACATCTATAGGGATGGCCGATAATGGCCATGGATCGAAGGAAATATGAGTGTGATTTGAATTTTATGGAGTAAATTTCATAGCAAAATATCTGAACTCTCATACCTTTTGAATTTTACTGTATAAGTAGATAATTTCAATATCTATAATAAACAGAAGCCAAATTTGAGTCAGCATCTATAAGGATGGCCGATCAAGGCCATCGATCGAGGAATAAATGAGTGTGATTTGGTTTTGTGGAGTTAATTTCATAGCAAAATATCTGAACGCTCAAATCTTTTGAATTTTACTGTATAAGTAGATAATTTCAATATCTATAATAAACAGAAGCCAGACTTGAGTCAACATCTATAGGGATGGCCGATAATGGCCATGGATCGAGGAAAATATGAGTGTGATTTGTTTTTTATGGAGTAAATTTCATAGCAAAATATCTGAACGCTCAAACCTTTTGAATTTTACTGTATAAGTAGATAATTTCAATATCTATAATACACAAAAGCCAAATTTGAATCAACGTCTATAGGGATGGCCGATAATGGCCATGGATCGAGGAAAATATGAGTGTGATTTGTTTTTGTGAAGTAAATTTCATAGCAAAATATCTGAACTCTCAAACCTTTTGAATTTTACTGAATAAGTAGATAATTGCAATATCTACAATAAACAGAAGCCATACTTCAGTCAACATCTATAGCGATGGCCAATAATGGCCATGGATCGAGGAGTAAATTAGTGAGATTTGTTTTTTATGGAGTAAATTTCATAGCAAAATATCTGAACGCTCAAACCTTTTGAATTTTACTGTATAAGTAGATAATTTCAATATCTATAATACACAAAAGCCAAACTTGAATCAACGTCTATAGGGATGGCCGATAATGGCCATGGATCGAGGAAAATATGAGTGTGATTTGTTTCTTATGAAGTAAATTTCATAGCAAAATATCTGAACTCTCAAACCTTTTGAATTTTACTGTATAAGTAGATAATTGCAATATCTATAATAAACAGAAGCCAAATTTGAGTCAACATCTATAGGGATGGCCGATAATGGCCATGGATCGAAGGAAATATGAGTGTGATTTGAATTTTATGGAGTAAATTTCATAGCAAAATATCTGAACTCTCATACCTTTTGAATTTTACTGTATAAGTAGATAATTTCAATATCTATAATAAACAGAAGCCAAATTTGAGTCAGCATCTATAAGGATGGCCGATCAAGGCCATCGATCGAGGAATAAATGAGTGTGATTTGGTTTTGTGGAGTTAATTTCATAGCAAAATATCTGAACGCTCAAATCTTTTGAATTTTACTGTATAAGTAGATAATTGCAATATCTTTAATATACAGAAGCCATACTTCAGTCAACATCTATAGAGATGGCCGATAATGGCCATGGATCGAGGAAAATATGAGTGTGATTTGATTTTTTATGGAGTAAATTTCATAGCAAAATATCTGAACGCTCAAACCTTTTGAATTTTACTGTATAAGAAGATTATTTCAATATCTATAATAAACAAAAGCCAAACTTGAATCAACATCTATAGCGATGGCCGATAAAGGCCATCGATCGTGGAATAAATGAGTGTGATTTATTTTTTTGGAATAAATTTCATAGCAAAATATCTGAACGCTCAAATCTTTTGAATTTTACTGTATAAGAAGATAATTGCAATATCTATAATAAACAGAAGCCATACTTGAGTCAACATCTATTGGGATAGCTGATAATGGCCATCGATCGAGGAAAATATGAGTGTGATTTGTTTTTTATGGAGTAAATTTCATAGCAAAATATCTGAACGCTCAAACCTTTTGAATTTTACTGTATAAGTAGATAATTTCAATATCTATAATAAACAGAAGCCATACTTGAGTCAAAATCTATAGGGATGGCCGAAAATGGCCATGGATCGAGGAAAATATGAGTGTGATTTGTTTTTTATGGAGTAAATTTCATAGAAAAATTAATTTTATAATAAACAAAAGCCAAACTTAAGTCAACATCTATAGGGATGGCCGATAATGGCCATGGATCGAGGGAAAAATGAGTGTGATTGGGTTTTTTAAGGAGTAAGTTTCATAGCAAAATATCTGCAAGCTCAAACCTTTTGAATTTTACTGTATAAGTAGATAATTTCAATATCTATAATAAACAGAAGCCATATTTGAGTCAATATAGTGATGGCCGATAATGGCCATGGATCGAGGCAAATATGAGTGTGATTTGTTTTTGTGAAGTTAATTTCATAGCAAAATATCTGAACGCTCAAACCTTTTGAATTTTACTGTATAAGTTGATTGTTTCAATATATTTAATAAACAGAAGCCAAACTTGAGTCAACATCTATAGAGATGGCCGATAATGGCCATGGATCGAGGAAAATATGAGTGTGATTTGTTTTTGTGAAGTAAATTTCATAGCAAAATATTTGAACTCTCAAACCTTTTGAATTTTACTGTATAAGTAGATAATTTCAATATCTATAATAAACAGAAGCCATATTTGAGTCAATATAGTGATGGCCGATAATGGCCATGGATCGAGGAAAATATGAGTGTGATTTGTTTCTTATGAAGTAAATTTCATAGCAAAATATCTGAACTCTCAAACCTGAGTCAAACTTGACTCAAACTTGAGTCAGCATCTATAGGGATGGCCGATCAAGGCCATCGATCGAGGAATAAATGAGTGTGATTTGGTTTTGTGGAATAAATTTCATAGCAAAATATCTGAACGCTCAAATCTTTTGAATTTTACTGTATAAGTAGATAATTTCAATATCTATAATAAACAGAAGCCAGACTTGAGTCAACATCTATAGGGATGGCCGATAATGGCCATGGATCGAGGAAAATATGAGTGTGATTTGTTTTTTATGGAGTAAATTTCATAGCAAAATATCTGAACGCTCAAACCTTTTGAATTTTACTGTATAAGTAGATAATTTTAATATCTATAATACACAAAAGCCAAACTTGAATCAACATCTATAGGGATGGCCGATAATGGCCATGGATCGAGAAAAATATGAGTGTGATTTGTTTTTGTGAAGTAAATTTCATAGCAAAATATTTGAACTCTCAAACCTTTTGAATTTTACTGAATAAGTAGATAAGTGCAATATCTACAATAAACAGAAGCCATACTTGAGTCAACATCTAAAGCGATGGCCGATAATGGCCATCGATCGAGGAGTAAATTAGTGTGATTTGGTTTTGTGGAATAAATTTCATAGCAAAATATCTGAACGCTCAAATATTTTGAATTTTACTGTATAAGTAGATAATTGCAATATCTATATAAACAGAAGCCAAACTTGAATCAACATCTATAGGGATGGCCGATAATGGCCATGGATCGAGAAAAATATGAGTGTGATTTGTTTTTGTGAAGTAAATTTCATAGCAAAATATTTGAACTCTCAAACCTTTTGAATTTTACTGAATAAGTAGATAAGTGCAATATCTACAATAAACAGAAGCCATACTTGAGTCAACATCTAAAGCGATGGCCGATAATGGCCATCGATCGAGGAGTAAATTAGTGTGATTTGGTTTTGTGGAATAAATTTCATAGCAAAATATCTGAACGCTCAAACCTTTTGAATTTTACTGTATAAGTAGATAATTTCAATATCTATAATAAACAAAAGCCAAACTTGAATCAACATCTATAGGGATGGCCGATAAAGGCCATCGATTGTGGAATAAATGAGTGTGATTTGTTTTTGTGGAATAAATTTCTTAGCAAAATATTTGAACGCTCAAATCTTTTGAATTTTACTGAACAAGTAGATAATTGCAATATATTTAATAAACAGAAGCCTAACTTGGGTCAACATCTATAGGGATGGCCGATAATGGCCATGGATCGAGGAAAATATGAGTGTGATTTGTTTTTTATGGAGTAAATTCCATAGCAAAATATCTGAACGCTCAAACCTTTTGAATTTTACTGTATAAGAAGATTATTTCAATATCTATAATAAACAGAAGCCAAATTTGAGTCAACATCTACAGGGATGGCCAATAATGGCCATGGATCGAGGAAATATGAGTGTGATTGGTTTTTTGTGGAGTAAATTTTATAGCAAAATATTTGAACGCTCAAACCTTTTGGAATTTTACTGTATAAGTAGATTGTTTCAATATCTATAATAAACAGAAGCCATACTTGAGTCAACATCTATAGGGATGGCCGATAATGGACATGGATCGAGGAAAATATGAGTGTGATTTGTTTTTTATGGAGTATATTTCATAGCAAAATATCTGAACGCTCAAACCTTTTGAATTTTACTGTATAAGTAGATAATTGCAATATCTTTAAAAAACAAAAGCCATACTTGAGTCAACATCTATAGGGATGGCCGATAATGGCCATGGATCGAGGAAAATATGAGTGTGATTTGTTTTTTATGGAGTAAATTTCATAGCAAAATATCTGAACGCTCAAACCTTTTGAATTTTACTGTATAAGTAGATAATTTCAATATCTATAATACACAGAAGCCATTCTTGAATCAACATCTATAGGGATGGCCGATAATGGCCATGGATCGAGAAAAATATGAGTGTGATTTGTTTTTGTGAAGTAAATTTCATAGCAAAATATTTGAACGCTCAAACCTTTTGAATTTTACTGTATAAGTAGATAAGTGCAATATCTACAATAAACAGAAGCCATACTTGAGTCAACATCCATAGCGATGGCCGATAATGGCCATCGATCGAGGAGTAAATAAGTGTGATTTGGTTTTGTGGAATAAATTTCATAGCAAAATATCTGAACGCTCAAATATTTTGAATTTTACTGTATTAGTAGATAATTGCAATATCTATAATAAACAGAAGCCAAACTTGGGTCAACATCTATAGGGATGGCCGATAAAGGCCATCGATTGTGGAATAAATGAGTGTGATTTGTTTTTGTGGAATAAATTTCTTAGCAAAATATCTGAACGCTCAAATCTTTTGAATTTTACTGTACAAGTAGATAATTGCAATATATTTAATAAACAGAAGCCAAACTTGGGTCAACATCTATAGGGATGGCCGATAATGGCCATGGATCGAGGAAAATATGAGTGTGATTTGTTTTTTTATGGAGTAAATTCCATAGCAAAATATCTGAATGCTCAAACCTTTTGAATTTTACTGTATAAGAAGATTATTTCAATATCTTTAATAAACAGAAGCCAAATTTGAGTCAACATCTATAGGGATGGCCAATAATGGCCATGGATCGAGGAAATACGAGTGTGATTGGTTTTTTGTGGAATAAATTTTATAGCAAAATATTTGAACGCTCAAACCTTTTGGAATTTTACTGTATAAGTAGATTGTTTCAATATCTATAATAAACAGAAGCCATACTTGAGTCAACATCTATAGGGATGGCCGATAATGGCCATGGATCGAGGAAAATATGAGTGTGAGTTGTTTTTTATGGAGTAGATTTCATAGCAAAATATCTGAACGCTCAAACCTTCTGAGTTTTGCTGTATAAGTAGATAATTGCAATATATTTAATAAACAGAAGCCAAACTTGGGTCAACATCTATAGGGATGGCCGATAATGGCCATGGATCGAGGAAAATATGAGTGTGATTTGTTTCTTATGAAGGAAATTTCATAGCAAAATATCTGAACGCTCAAACCTTTTTCATTTTTCTGTACAAGTAGATAATTGCAATATCTATAATAAACAGAAGCCATACTTCAGTCAACATATATAGGGATGGCCGATAATGGCCATGGATCGAGGAAACTATGAGTGTGATTTGTTTTTTATGGAGTAAATTTCATAGCAAAATTAATTTTTTAATAAACAAAAGCCAAACTTGAGTCAACATCTATAGGGATGGCCGATAATGTTCATGGATCGAGGGAAATATGAGTGAGATTTGGTTTTTTAAGGAGTAAATTTCATAGCAAAATATCTGCAAGCTCAAACGTTTTGAATTTTACTGTACAAGTAGATAATTTCAATATCTATAATAAACAGAAGCCATATTTGAGTCAATATAGTGATGGCCGATAATGGCCATGGATCGAGGCAAATATGAGTGTGATTTGTTTTTTATGGAGATAATTTCATAGCAAAATATCTGAACGCTCAAACCTTTTGAATTTAACTGTATAAGTTGATTGTTTCAATATATTTAATAAACAGAAGCCAAACTTGAGTCAACATCTATAGGGATGGCCGATAATGGCCATGAATCGAGGAAAATATGAGTGTGATTTGTTTCTTATGAAGTTAATTTCATAGCAAAATATCTGAACGCTCAAACCTTTTGAATTTTACTGTGTAAGTAGATAATTGCAATATCTATAATAAACAGAAGCCATACTTGAGTCAACATCTATAGGGATGGCCGATAATAGCCTTCGATCGAGGAAAATATGAGTGTGATTTGTTTTTTTGGAGTGAATTTCATAGCAATATTAGGGATGGCCGATAATGGCCATCGGTCGAAGAAAATATGAGTGTGACTTGTTTCTTATGAAGTTAATTTCATAGCAAAATATCTGAACGCTCAAACCTTTTGAATTTTACTGTATAAGTATATAATTTCAATATCTATAATAAACAGAAGCCAAATTTGAGTCAACATCTATAGGGATGGCCGATAACGGCCATGGATCGAGGAAAATATGAGTGTGATTGGTTTTTTGTGGAGTAAATTTTATAGCAAAATATTTGAACGCTTAAACCTTTTGGAATTTTACCGTATAAGTAGATTTTTTTATTATCTATAATAAACAGAAGCCATACTTGAGTCAACATCTATAGGGATGGCTGATAATGGCCATGGATCGAGGAAAATATGAGTGTGATTTGTTTTTTATGGAGTAGATTTCATAGCAAAATATCTGAACGCTCAAACCTTTTTTATTTAACTGTATAAGTAGATAACTGCAATATCTATAATAAACAGAAACCAAACTTGGGTCAACATCAATAGGGATGGCCGATAATGGCCATGGATCGAGGAAAATATGAGTGTGATTTGTTTTTTATGGAGTAAATTTCATAGCAAAATATCTGAACGCGCAAACCTTTTGAATTTTACTGTATAAGTAGATCGTTGCAATATCTATAATAAACAAAAGCCAAACTTGAATCAACATCTATAGGGATGGCCAATCAAGGCCATCGATCGAGGATTAAATAAGTGTGATTTGGTTTTGTGGAATAAATTTCATAGCAAAATATCTGAACGCTCAAACCTTTTGAATTTTACTGTGTAAGTAGATAATTGCAATATCTATAATAAACAGAAGCCATACCTGAGTCAACATCTATTGGGATGGCCGATAATGGCCATGGATCGAGGAAAATATGAGTGTGATTTGTTTTTTCTGGAGTTAATTTCATAGCAAAATATCTGAACGCTCAAACCTTTTGAATTTTACTGTATAAGTAGATAATTTCAATATCTATAATAAACAGAAGCCGAATTTGAGTCAACATCTATAGGGAAGGCCGATAATGGCCATGGATCGAGGAAAATATGAGTGTGATTGGTTTTTTGTGGAGTAAATTTTATAGCAAAATATTTGAACGCTCAAACCTTTTGGAATTTTACTGTATAAGTAGATAATTGCAATATCTACAATAAACAGAAGCCATACTTGAGTCAACATCTATTGGGATGGCCGATAATGGCCATGGATCGAGGAATAAATTAGTGTGATTTGGTATTGTGGAATTAATTTTCATAGCAAAATATCTGAACGCTCAAATCTTTTGAATTTTACTGTATAAGTAGATAATTGCAATATCTATAATAAACAAAAGCCATACTTCAGTAATCATCTATAGGGATGGCCGATAATGGCCATGGATCGAGGAAAATATGAGTGTGATTGGTTTTTTATGGAGTTACTTTCATAGCAAAATATCTGAACGCTCAAACCTTTTGAATTTTACTGTATAAGTAGATAATTGAAATATCTATAATAAACAGAAGCCAGACTTCAGTCATAATCTATAAGGATGGCCGATAATAGCCAGCGATCGAGGAAAATATAAGTGTGATTTGTTTTTTATGGAGTATATTTCATAGCAAAATTAGGGATGGCCGATAATGGCCATCGGTCGAAGAAAATATGAGTGTGATTTGTTTTTTATGGAGTAAATTTCATAGCAAAATATCTGAACGCTCAAACCTTTTGAATTTTACTGTATAAGTAGATAATTGCAATATCTATAATAAACAGAAGCCAAACTTGAGTCAACATCTATAGGGATGGCCAATCAAGGCCATCGATCGAGGATTAAATGAGTGTGATTTAGTTTTGTGGAATAAATAAATAGCAAAATATCTGAACGCTCAAACCTTTTTCATTTTACTGTATAAGTTGATTGTTTCAATATCTATAATAAACAGAAGCCAGACTTGAGTCAACATCTATAGCGATGGCCGATAATGGCAATAGATCGAGGAAAATATGAGTGTGATTTGTTTCTTATGGAGTAAATTTCATAAAAAAATACCTGAGCGCTCAAACCTTTTGAATTTTACTGTTTATGTAGATAATTTCAATATCTATAATAAACAGAAGCCAAATTTGAGTCAACATCTATAGGGATGGCCGATAATGGCCATGGATCGAGGAAAATATGAGTGTGTATGGTTTTTTGTGGAGTAAATTTTATAGCAAAATATCTGAACGCTCAAACCTTTTGGAAATTTACTGTATAAGTAGATTGTTTCAATATCTATAATAAACAGAAGCCATATTTGAGTCAAAATCTATAGGGATGGCCGATAATGGCCATGGATCGAGGAAAATATGAGTGTGATTTGTTTTTTATGGAGTAGATTTCATAGCAAAATATCTGAACGCTTAAACCTTTTTTATTTAACTGTATAAGTAGATAATTGCAATATCTATAATAAACAGAAACCAAACTTGGGTCAACATCAATAGGGATGGCCGATAATGGCCATATTTCGAGGAAAATATGAGTGTGATTTGTTTTTTATGGAGTAAATTTCATAGCAAAATATCTGAAAGCTCAAACCTTTTGAATTTTACTGTATAAGTAGATAATTGCAATATCTATAATAAACAGAAGCCAGACTTGAGTCAACATCAATAGCGATGGCCGATAATGGCCATAGATCGAGGAAAATATGAGTGTGATTTGTTTTTTATGGAGTAAATTTCATAGCAAAATATCTGAAAGCTCAAACCTTTTGAATTTTACTGTTTTAGTAGATAATTTCAATATCTATAATGAACAAAAACAATACTTGAGTCAACATCTATAGGGATGGCCGATAATGGCCATCGGTCGAAGAAAATATGAGTGTGATTTGTTTTTTATGGAGTAAATTTCATAGCAAAATATCGGAACGCTCAAACCTTTTGAATTTTACTGTATAAGTAGACAATTGCAATATCTATAATAAACAGAAGCCAGACTTGAGTCAACATCTATAGCGATGGCCGATAATGGCCATAGATCGAGGAAAATATGAGTGTGATTTGTTTTTTATGGAGTAAATTTCATAGCAAAATATCTGAACGCTCAAACCTTTTGAATTTTACTGTATAAGTAGATAATTTCAATATCTATAATGAACAAAAACCATACTTGAGTCAACATCTATAGGGATGGCCGATAATGGCCATCGGTCGAAGAAAATATGAGTGTGATTTGTTTTTTATGGAGTAAATTTCATAGCAAAATATCTGAACGCTCAAACCTTTTGAATTTTACTGTATAAGTAGATTGTTTCAATATCTATAATAAACAGAAGCCAACTTCAGTCAACATATATAGGGATGGCCGATAATGGCCATGGATCGAGGAAACTATGAGTGTGATTTGTTTTTTATGGAGTAAATTTCATAGCAAAATTAATTTTTTAATAAACAAAAGCCAAACTTGAGTCAACATCTATAGGGATGGCCGATAATGTTCATGGATCGAGGGAAATATGAGTGAGATTTGGTTTTTTAAGGAGTAAATTTTATAGCAAAATATCTGCAAGCTCAAACCTTTTGAATTTTACTGTACAAGTAGATCATTTCAATATCTATAATAAACAGAAGCCATATTTGAGTCAATATAGTGATGGCCGATAATGGCCATGGATCGAGGCAAATATGAGTGTGATTTGTTTTTTATGGAGATAATTTCATAGCAAAATATCTGAACGCTCAAACCTTTTGAATTTAACTGTATAAGTTGATTGTTTCAATATATTTAATAAACAGAAGCCAAACTTGAGTCAACATCTATAGGGATGGCCGATAATGGCCATGAATCGAGGAAAATATGAGTGTGATTTGTTTCTTATGAAGTTAATTTCATAGCAAAATATCTGAACGCTCAAACCTTTTGAATTTTACTGTGTAAGTAGATAATTGCAATATCTATAATAAACAGAAGCCATACTTGAGTCAACATCTATAGGGATGGCCGATAATAGCCTTCGATCGAGGAAAATATGAGTGTGATTTGTTTTTTTGGAGTGAATTTCATAGCAATATTAGGGATGGCCGATAATGGCCATCGGTCGAAGAAAATATGAGTGTGATTTGTTTTTTATGGAGTAAATTTCATAGCAAAATATCTGAACGCTCAAACCTTTTGAATTTTACTGTATAAGAAGATCATTGCAATATCTATAATAAACAAAAGCCAAACTTGAATCAACATCTATAGGGATGGCCAATCAAGGCCATCGATCGAGGATTATATAAGTGTGATTTGGTTTTGTGGAATAAATTTCATAGCAAAATATCTGAACGCTCAAACCTTTTGAATTTTACTGTATAAGTAGATTGTTTCAATATCTATAATAAACAGAAGCCAGACTTGAGTCAACATCTATAGGGATGGCCAATCAAGGCCATCGATCGAGGATTATATAAGTGTGATTTGGTTTTGTGGAATAAATTTCATAGCAAAATATCTGAACGCTCAAACCTTTTGAATTTTACTGTGTAAGTAGATAATTGCGATAGCTATAATAAACAGAAGCCAGACTTGAGTCAACATCTATAGCGATGGCCGATAATGGCAATAGATCGAGGAAAATATGAGTGTGATTTGTTTCTTATGGAGTAAATTTCATAAAAAAATACCTGAGCGCTCAAACCTTTTGAATTTTACTGTATAAGTAGATAATTTTAATATCTATAATAAACAGAAGCCAAACTTGAGTTAACATCTATAGGGATGGCCGATAACGGCCATGGATCGAGGAAAATATGAGTGTGATTGGTTTTTTGTGAAGAAAATTTTAAAGCAAAATATTTGAACGCTCAAACCTTTTGGAATTTTACCGTATAAGTAGATTGTTTCAATATCTATAATAAACAGAAGCCATACTTGAGTCAACATCTATAGGGATGGCCGATAATGGCCATCGGTCGAAGAAAATATGAGTGTGATTTGTTTTTTATGGAGTAGATTTCATAGCAAAATATCTGAACGCTCAAACCTTTTTTATTTAACTGTATAAGTAGATAATTGCAATATCTATAATAAACAGAAACCAAACTTGGGTCAACATCAATAGGGATGGCCGATAATGGCCATGGATCGAGGAAAATATGAGTGTGATTTGTTTTTTATGGAGTAAATTTCATAGCAAAATATCTGAACGCTCAAACCTTTTGAATTTTACTGTATAAGAAGATCATTGCAATATCTATAATAAACAAAAGCCAAACTTGAATCAACATCTATAGGGATGGCCAATCAAGGCCATCGATCGAGGATTATATAAGTGTGATTTGGTTTTGTGGAATAAATTTCATAGCAAAATATCTGAACGCTCAAACCTTTTGAATTTTACTGTGTAAGTAGATAATTGCAATAGCTATAATAAACAGAAGCCATTCCTGAGTCAACATCTATTGGGATGGCCGATAATGGACATGGATCGAGGAAAATATAAGTGTGATTTGTTTTTTATGGAGTAAATTTCATAGCAAAATATCTGAACGCTCAAACCTTTTGAATTTTACTGTATAAGTAGATAATTTCAATATCTATAATAAACAGAAGCCGAATTTGAGTCAACAACTATAGGGATGGCCGATAATGGCCATGGATCGAGGAAAATATGAGTGTGATTGGTTTTTTGTGGAGTAAATTTTATAGCAAAATATGTGAACGCTCAAACCTTTTGGAATTTTACTGTATAAGTAGATTATTGCAATATCTACAATAAACAGAAGCCATACTTGAGTCAACATCTATTGGGATGGCCGATAATGGCCATGGATCGAGGAATAAATTAGTGTGATTTGGTATTGTGGAATTAATTTTCATAGCAAAATATCTGAACGCTCAAATCTTTTGAATTTTACTGTATAAGTAGATAATTGCAATATCTATAATAAACAAAAGCCATACTTGAGTAATCATCTATAGGGATGGCCGATAATGGCCATGGATCGAGGAAAATATGAGTGTGATTGGTTTTTTATGGAGTTACTTTCATAGCAAAATATCTGAACGCTCAAACCTTTTGAATTTTACTGTATAAGTAGATAATTGAAATATCTATAATAAACAGAAGCCAGACTTCAGTCATAATCTATAAGGATGGCCGATAATAGCCAGCGATCGAGGAAAATATAAGTGTGATTTGTTTTTTATGGAGTATATTTCATAGCAAAATTAGGGATGGCCGATAATGGCCATCGGTCGAAGAAAATATGAGTGTGATTTGTTTTTTATGGAGTAAATTTCATAGCAAAATATCTGAACGCTCAAACCTTTTGAATTTTACTGTATAAGTAGATAATTGCAATATCTATAATAAACAGAAGCCAAACTTGAGTCAACATCTATAGGGATGGCCAATCAAGGCCATCGATCGAGGATTAAATGAGTGTGATTTAGTTTTGTGGAATAAATAAATAGCAAAATATCTGAACGCTCAAACCTTTTTCATTTTACTGTATAAGTTGATTGTTTCAATATCTATAATAAACAGAAGCCAGACTTGAGTCAACATCTATAGCGATGGCCGATAATGGCAATAGATCGAGGAAAATATGAGTGTGATTTGTTTCTTATGGAGTAAATTTCATAAAAAAATACCTGAGCGCTCAAACCTTTTGAATTTTACTGTTTATGTAGATAATTTCAATATCTATAATAAACAGAAGCCAAATTTGAGTCAACATCTATAGGGATGGCCGATAATGGCCATGGATCGAGGAAAATATGAGTGTGTATGGTTTTTTGTGGAGTAAATTTTATAGCAAAATATCTGAACGCTCAAACCTTTTGGAAATTTACTGTATAAGTAGATTGTTTCAATATCTATAATAAACAGAAGCCATATTTGAGTCAAAATCTATAGGGATGGCCGATAATGGCCATGGATCGAGGAAAATATGAGTGTGATTTGTTTTTTATGGAGTAGATTTCATAGCAAAATATCTGAACGCTTAAACCTTTTTTATTTAACTGTATAAGTAGATAATTGCAATATCTATAATAAACAGAAACCAAACTTGGGTCAACATCAATAGGGATGGCCGATAATGGCCATATTTCGAGGAAAATATGAGTGTGATTTGTTTTTTATGGAGTAAATTTCATAGCAAAATATCTGAAAGCTCAAACCTTTTGAATTTTACTGTATAAGTAGATAATTGCAATATCTATAATAAACAGAAGCCAGACTTGAGTCAACATCAATAGCGATGGCCGATAATGGCCATAGATCGAGGAAAATATGAGTGTGATTTGTTTTTTATGGAGTAAATTTCATAGCAAAATATCTGAAAGCTCAAACCTTTTGAATTTTACTGTTTTAGTAGATAATTTCAATATCTATAATGAACAAAAACAATACTTGAGTCAACATCTATAGGGATGGCCGATAATGGCCATCGGTCGAAGAAAATATGAGTGTGATTTGTTTTTTATGGAGTAAATTTCATAGCAAAATATCGGAACGCTCAAACCTTTTGAATTTTACTGTATAAGTAGACAATTGCAATATCTATAATAAACAGAAGCCAGACTTGAGTCAACATCTATAGCGATGGCCGATAATGGCCATAGATCGAGGAAAATATGAGTGTGATTTGTTTTTTATGGAGTAAATTTCATAGCAAAATATCTGAACGCTCAAACCTTTTGAATTTTACTGTATAAGTAGATAATTTCAATATCTATAATGAACAAAAACCATACTTGAGTCAACATCTATAGGGATGGCCGATAATGGCCATCGGTCGAAGAAAATATGAGTGTGATTTGTTTTTTATGGAGTAAATTTCATAGCAAAATATCTGAACGCTCAAACCTTTTGAATTTTACTGTATAAGTAGATTGTTTCAATATCTATAATAAACAGAAGCCAACTTCAGTCAACATATATAGGGATGGCCGATAATGGCCATGGATCGAGGAAACTATGAGTGTGATTTGTTTTTTATGGAGTAAATTTCATAGCAAAATTAATTTTTTAATAAACAAAAGCCAAACTTGAGTCAACATCTATAGGGATGGCCGATAATGTTCATGGATCGAGGGAAATATGAGTGAGATTTGGTTTTTTAAGGAGTAAATTTTATAGCAAAATATCTGCAAGCTCAAACCTTTTGAATTTTACTGTACAAGTAGATCATTTCAATATCTATAATAACCAGAAGCCATATTTGAGTCAATATAGTGATGGCCGATAATGGCCATGGATCGAGGCAAATATGAGTGTGATTTGTTTTTTATGGAGATAATTTCATAGCAAAATATCTGAACGCTCAAACCTTTTGAATTTAACTGTATAAGTTGATTGTTTCAATATATTTAATAAACAGAAGCCAAACTTGAGTCAACATCTATAGGGATGGCCGATAATGGCCATGAATCGAGGAAAATATGAGTGTGATTTGTTTCTTATGAAGTTAATTTCATAGCAAAATATCTGAACGCTCAAACCTTTTGAATTTTACTGTGTAAGTAGATAATTGCAATATCTATAATAAACAGAAGCCATACTTGAGTCAACATCTATAGGGATGGCCGATAATAGCCTTCGATCGAGGAAAATATGAGTGTGATTTGTTTTTTTGGAGTGAATTTCATAGCAATATTATTTCATAGCAATAATGAGTGTGATTTGTTTTTTATGGAGTAAATTTCATAGCAAAATATCTGAACGCTCAAACCTTTTGAATTTTACTGTATAAGAAGATCATTGCAATATCTATAATAAACAAAAGCCAAACTTGAATCAACATCTATAGGGATGGCCAATCAAGGCCATCGATCGAGGATTATATAAGTGTGATTTGGTTTTGTGGAATAAATTTCATAGCAAAATATCTGAACGCTCAAACCTTTTGAATTTTACTGTATAAGTAGATTGTTTCAATATCTATAATAAACAGAAGCCAGACTTGAGTCAACATCTATAGGGATGGCCAATCAAGGCCATCGATCGAGGATTATATAAGTGTGATTTGGTTTTGTGGAATAAATTTCATAGCAAAATATCTGAACGCTCAAACCTTTTGAATTTTACTGTGTAAGTAGATAATTGCGATAGCTATAATAAACAGAAGCCAAACTTGAGTCAACATCTATAGCGATGGCCGATAATGGCAATAGATCGAGGAAAATATGAGTGTGATTTGTTTCTTATGGAGTAAATTTCATAAAAAAATACCTGAGCGCTCAAACCTTTTGAATTTTACTGTATAAGTAGATAATTTTAATATCTATAATAAACAGAAGCCAAACTTGAGTTAACATCTATAGGGATGGCCGATAACGGCCATGGATCGAGGAAAATATGAGTGTGATTGGTTTTTTGTGAAGAAAATTTTAAAGCAAAATATTTGAACGCTCAAACCTTTTGGAATTTTACCGTATAAGTAGATTGTTTCAATATCTATAATAAACAGAAGCCATACTTGAGTCAACATCTATAGGGATGGCCGATAATGGCCATCGGTCGAAGAAAATATGAGTGTGATTTGTTTTTTATGGAGTAGATTTCATAGCAAAATATCTGAACGCTCAAACCTTTTTTATTTAACTGTATAAGTAGATAATTGCAATATCTATAATAAACAGAAACCAAACTTGGGTCAACATCAATAGGGATGGCCGATAATGGCCATGGATCGAGGAAAATATGAGTGTGATTTGTTTTTTATGGAGTAAATTTCATAGCAAAATATCTGAACGCTCAAACCTTTTGAATTTTACTGTATAAGAAGATCATTGCAATATCTATAATAAACAAAAGCCAAACTTGAATCAACATCTATAGGGATGGCCAATCAAGGCCATCGATCGAGGATTATATAAGTGTGATTTGGTTTTGTGGAATAAATTTCATAGCAAAATATCTGAACGCTCAAACCTTTTGAATTTTACTGTGTAAGTAGATAATTGCAATAGCTATAATAAACAGAAGCCATTCCTGAGTCAACATCTATTGGGATGGCCGATAATGGACATGGATCGAGGAAAATATAAGTGTGATTTGTTTTTTATGGAGTAAATTTCATAGCAAAATATCTGAACGCTCAAACCTTTTGAATTTTACTGTATAAGTAGATAATTTCAATATCTATAATAAACAGAAGCCGAATTTGAGTCAACAACTATAGGGATGGCCGATAATGGCCATGGATCGAGGAAAATATGAGTGTGATTGGTTTTTTGTGGAGTAAATTTTATAGCAAAATATGTGAACGCTCAAACCTTTTGGAATTTTACTGTATAAGTAGATTATTGCAATATCTACAATAAACAGAAGCCATACTTGAGTCAACATCTATTGGGATGGCCGATAATGGCCATGGATCGAGGAATAAATTAGTGTGATTTGGTATTGTGGAATTAATTTTCATAGCAAAATATCTGAACGCTCAAATCTTTTGAATTTTACTGTATAAGTAGATAATTGCAATATCTATAATAAACAAAAGCCATACTTGAGTAATCATCTATAGGGATGGCCGATAATGGCCATGGATCGAGGAAAATATGAGTGTGATTGGTTTTTTATGGAGTTACTTTCATAGCAAAATATCTGAACGCTCAAACCTTTTGAATTTTACTGTATAAGTAGATAATTGAAATATCTATAAGAAACAGAAGCCAGACTTCAGTCATAATCTATAAGGATGGCCGATAATAGCCAGCGATCGAGGAAAATATAAGTGTGATTTGTTTTTTATGGAGTATATTTCATAGCAAAATTAGGGATGGCCGATAATGGCCATCGGTCGAAGAAAATATGAGTGTGATTTGTTTTTTATGGAGTAAATTTCATAGCAAAATATCTGAACGCTCAAACCTTTTGAATTTTACTGTATAAGTAGATAATTGCAATATCTATAATAAACAGAAGCCAAACTTGAGTCAACATCTATAGGGATGGCCAATCAAGGCCATCGATCGAGGATTAAATGAGTGTGATTTAGTTTTGTGGAATAAATAAATAGCAAAATATCTGAACGCTCAAACCTTTTTCATTTTACTGTATAAGTTGATTGTTTCAATATCTATAATAAACAGAAGCCAGACTTGAGTCAACATCTATAGCGATGGCCGATAATGGCAATAGATCGAGGAAAATATGAGTGTGATTTGTTTCTTATGGAGTAAATTTCATAAAAAAATACCTGAGCGCTCAAACCTTTTGAATTTTACTGTTTATGTAGATAATTTCAATATCTATAATAAACAGAAGCCAAATTTGAGTCAACATCTATAGGGATGGCCGATAATGGCCATGGATCGAGGAAAATATGAGTGTGTATGGTTTTTTGTGGAGTAAATTTTATAGCAAAATATCTGAACGCTCAAACCTTTTGGAAATTTACTGTATAAGTAGATTGTTTCAATATCTATAATAAACAGAAGCCATATTTGAGTCAAAATCTATAGGGATGGCCGATAATGGCCATGGATCGAGGAAAATATGAGTGTGATTTGTTTTTTATGGAGTAGATTTCATAGCAAAATATCTGAACGCTTAAACCTTTTTTATTTAACTGTATAAGTAGATAATTGCAATATCTATAATAAACAGAAACCAAACTTGGGTCAACATCAATAGGGATGGCCGATAATGGCCATATTTCGAGGAAAATATGAGTGTGATTTGTTTTTTATGGAGTAAATTTCATAGCAAAATATCTGAAAGCTCAAACCTTTTGAATTTTACTGTATAAGTAGATAATTGCAATATCTATAATAAACAGAAGCCAGACTTGAGTCAACATCAATAGCGATGGCCGATAATGGCCATAGATCGAGGAAAATATGAGTGTGATTTGTTTTTTATGGAGTAAATTTCATAGCAAAATATCTGAAAGCTCAAACCTTTTGAATTTTACTGTTTTAGTAGATAATTTCAATATCTATAATGAACAAAAACAATACTTGAGTCAACATCTATAGGGATGGCCGATAATGGCCATCGGTCGAAGAAAATATGAGTGTGATTTGTTTTTTATGGAGTAAATTTCATAGCAAAATATCGGAACGCTCAAACCTTTTGAATTTTACTGTATAAGTAGACAATTGCAATATCTATAATAAACAGAAGCCAGACTTGAGTCAACATCTATAGGGATGGCCGATAATGGCCATCGGTCGAAGAAAATATGAGTGTGATTTGTTTTTTATGGAGTAAATTTCATAGCAAAATATCTGAACGCTCAAACCTTTTGAATTTTACTGTATAAGTAGATTGTTTCAATATCTATAATAAACAGAAGCCAACTTCAGTCAACATATATAGGGATGGCCGATAATGGCCATGGATCGAGGAAACTATGAGTGTGATTTGTTTTTTATGGAGTAAATTTCATAGCAAAATTAATTTTTTAATAAACAAAAGCCAAACTTGAGTCAACATCTATAGGGATGGCCGATAATGTTCATGGATCGAGGGAAATATGAGTGAGATTTGGTTTTTTAAGGAGTAAATTTTATAGCAAAATATCTGCAAGCTCAAACCTTTTGAATTTTACTGTACAAGTAGATCATTTCAATATCTATAATAACCAGAAGCCATATTTGAGTCAATATAGTGATGGCCGATAATGGCCATGGATCGAGGCAAATATGAGTGTGATTTGTTTTTTATGGAGATAATTTCATAGCAAAATATCTGAACGCTCAAACCTTTTGAATTTAACTGTATAAGTTGATTGTTTCAATATATTTAATAAACAGAAGCCAAACTTGAGTCAACATCTATAGGGATGGCCGATAATGGCCATGAATCGAGGAAAATATGAGTGTGATTTGTTTCTTATGAAGTTAATTTCATAGCAAAATATCTGAACGCTCAAACCTTTTGAATTTTACTGTGTAAGTAGATAATTGCAATATCTATAATAAACAGAAGCCATACTTGAGTCAACATCTATAGGGATGGCCGATAATAGCCTTCGATCGAGGAAAATATGAGTGTGATTTGTTTTTTTGGAGTGAATTTCATAGCAATATTATTTCATAGCAATAATGAGTGTGATTTGTTTTTTATGGAGTAAATTTCATAGCAAAATATCTGAACGCTCAAACCTTTTGAATTTTACTGTATAAGAAGATCATTGCAATATCTATAATAAACAAAAGCCAAACTTGAATCAACATCTATAGGGATGGCCAATCAAGGCCATCGATCGAGGATTATATAAGTGTGATTTGGTTTTGTGGAATAAATTTCATAGCAAAATATCTGAACGCTCAAACCTTTTGAATTTTACTGTATAAGTAGATTGTTTCAATATCTATAATAAACAGAAGCCAGACTTGAGTCAACATCTATAGGGATGGCCAATCAAGGCCATCGATCGAGGATTATATAAGTGTGATTTGGTTTTGTGGAATAAATTTCATAGCAAAATATCTGAACGCTCAAACCTTTTGAATTTTACTGTGTAAGTAGATAATTGCGATAGCTATAATAAACAGAAGCCAAACTTGAGTCAACATCTATAGCGATGGCCGATAATGGCAATAGATCGAGGAAAATATGAGTGTGATTTGTTTCTTATGGAGTAAATTTCATAAAAAAATACCTGAGCGCTCAAACCTTTTGAATTTTACTGTATAAGTAGATAATTTTAATATCTATAATAAACAGAAGCCAAACTTGAGTTAACATCTATAGGGATGGCCGATAACGGCCATGGATCGAGGAAAATATGAGTGTGATTGGTTTTTTGTGAAGAAAATTTTAAAGCAAAATATTTGAACGCTCAAACCTTTTGGAATTTTACCGTATAAGTAGATTGTTTCAATATCTATAATAAACAGAAGCCATACTTGAGTCAACATCTATAGGGATGGCCGATAATGGCCATCGGTCGAAGAAAATATGAGTGTGATTTGTTTTTTATGGAGTAGATTTCATAGCAAAATATCTGAACGCTCAAACCTTTTTTATTTAACTGTATAAGTAGATAATTGCAATATCTATAATAAACAGAAACCAAACTTGGGTCAACATCAATAGGGATGGCCGATAATGGCCATGGATCGAGGAAAATATGAGTGTGATTTGTTTTTTATGGAGTAAATTTCATAGCAAAATATCTGAACGCTCAAACCTTTTGAATTTTACTGTATAAGAAGATCATTGCAATATCTATAATAAACAAAAGCCAAACTTGAATCAACATCTATAGGGATGGCCAATCAAGGCCATCGATCGAGGATTATATAAGTGTGATTTGGTTTTGTGGAATAAATTTCATAGCAAAATATCTGAACGCTCAAACCTTTTGAATTTTACTGTGTAAGTAGATAATTGCAATAGCTATAATAAACAGAAGCCATTCCTGAGTCAACATCTATTGGGATGGCCGATAATGGACATGGATCGAGGAAAATATAAGTGTGATTTGTTTTTTATGGAGTAAATTTCATAGCAAAATATCTGAACGCTCAAACCTTTTGAATTTTACTGTATAAGTAGATAATTTCAATATCTATAATAAACAGAAGCCGAATTTGAGTCAACAACTATAGGGATGGCCGATAATGGCCATGGATCGAGGAAAATATGAGTGTGATTGGTTTTTTGTGGAGTAAATTTTATAGCAAAATATGTGAACGCTCAAACCTTTTGGAATTTTACTGTATAAGTAGATAATTGCAATATCTACAATAAACAGAAGCCATACTTGAGTCAACATCTATTGGGATGGCCGATAATGGCCATGGATCGAGGAATAAATTAGTGTGATTTGGTATTGTGGAATAAATTTTCATAGCAAAATATCTGAAAGCTCAAATCTTTTGAATTTTACTGTATAAGTAGATAATTGCAATATCTATAATAAACAAAAGCCATACTTGAGTAATCATCTATAGGGATGGCCGATAATGGCCATGGATCGAGGAAAATATGAGTGTGATTGGTTTTTTATGGAGTTACTTTCATAGCAAAATATCGGAAAGCTCAAACCTTTTGAATTTTACTGTATAAGTAGATAATTGCAATATCTATAATAAACAGAAGCCAGACTTCAGTCATAATCTATAGGGATGGCCGATAATAGCCAGCGATCGAGGAAAATATAAGTGTGATTTGTTTTTTTGGAATAAATTTCATAGCAAAATTAGGGATGGCCGATAATGGCCATCGGTCAAAGAAAATATGAGTGTGATTTGTTTTTTATGGAGTAAATTTCATAGCAAAATATCTGAACGCTCAAACCTTTTGAATTTTACTGTATAAGTAGATAATTGCAATATCTATAATAAACAGAAGCCAAACTTGAGTCAACATCTATAGGGATGGCCAATCAAGGCCATCGAACGAGGATTCAATGAGTGTGATTTAGTTTTGTGGAATAAATTTCATAGCAAAATATCTGAACGCTCAAACCTTTTTCATTTTACTGTATAAGTAGATTGTTTCAATATCTATAATAAACAGAAGCCAGACTTGAGTCAACATCTATAGCGATGGCCGATAATGGCAATAGATCGAGGAAAATATGAGTGTGATTTGTTTTTTATGGAGTAAATTTCATAAAAAAATACCTGAGCGCTCAAACCTTTTGAATTTTACTGTATATGTAGATAATTTCAATATCTATAATAAACAGAAGCCAAATTTGAGTCAACATCTATTGGGATGGCCGATAATGGCCATGGATCGAGGAAAATATGAGTGTGTATGGTTTTTTGTGGAGTAAATTTTATAGCAAAATATCTGAACGCTCAAACCTTTTGGAAATTTACTGTATAAGTAGATTGTTTCAATATCTATAATAAACAGAAGCCATACTTGAGTCAACATCTATAGGGATGGCTGATAATGGCCATGGATCGAGGAAAATATGAGTGTGATTTGTTTTTTATGGAGTAGATTTCATAGCAAAATATCTGAACGCTTAAACCTTTTTTATTTAACTGTATGAGTAGATAATTGCAATATCTATAATAACAGAAACCAAACTTGGGTCAACATCAATAGGGATGGCCGATAATGGCCATGGATCGAGGAAAATATGAGTGTGATTGGTTTCTTATGAATTAAATTTCATAGCAAAATATCTGAACGCTCAAACCTTTTGAATTTTACTGTATAAGTAGATAATTGCAATTTCTATAATAAACAGAAGCCATACTTGAGTCAACATCTAAAGAGATGGCAGATAATGGCCTTATTTCGAGGAAAATATGAGTGTGATTTGTTTTTTATGGAGTAAATTTCATAGCAAAATATCTGAAAGCTCAAACCTTTTGAATTTTACTGTATAAGTAGATAATTGCAATATCTATAATAAACAGAAGCCATACTTGAGTCAACATCAATAGCGATGGCCGATAATGGCCATAGATCGAGGAAAATATGAGTGTGATTTGTTTTTTATGGAGTAAATTTCATAGCAAAATATCTGAAAGCTCAAACCTTTTGAATTTTACTGTTTAAGTAGATAATTTCAATATCTATTATGAACAAAAACAATACTTGAGTCAACATCTATAGGGATGGCCGATAATGGCCATCGGTCGAAGAAAATATGAGTGTGATTTGTTTTTTATGGAGTAAATTTCATAGCAAAATATCGGAACGCTCAAACCTTTTGAATTTTACTGTATAAGTAGACAATTGCAATATCTATAATAAACAGAAGCCAGACTTGAGTCAACATCAATAGCGATGGCCGATAATGGCCATAGATCGAGGAAAATATGAGTGTGATTTGTTTTTTATGGAGTAAATTTCATAGCAAAATATCTGAACGCTCAAACCTTTTTAATTTTACTGTATAAGTAGATAATTTCAATATCTATAATGAACAAAAACCATACTTGAGTCAACATCTATAGGGATGGCCGATAATGGCCATCGGTCGAAGAAAATATGAGTGTGATTTGTTTTTTATGGAGTAGATTTCATAGCAAAATATCTGAACGCTCAAACCTTTTGAATTTTACTGTATAAGTAGATTGTTTCAATATCTATAATAAACAGAAGCCATACTTGAGTCAACATCTATAGGGATGGCCGATAACGGCCATGGATCGAGGAAAATATGAGTGTGATTCGGTTTTTGTGGAACAAATTTCATAGCAAAATATCTGAACGCTTAAACCTTTTGAATTTTGCTGTACAAGTAGATAATTGCAATATCTATAATAAACAGAAGCCATACTTGAGTCAGCATCTATAGGGATGGCCGATAATGGTCATGGATCGAGGAAAATATGAGTGTGATTTGTTTTTTATGGAGTAAATTTCATAGCAAAATATCCGAACGCTCAAACCTTTTGAATTTTACTGTATAAGTAGATAATTGCAATATCTATAATAAACAGAGGCCATACTTGAGTCAACATCTATAGCGATGGCCGATAATGGCCATGGATCGAGGAAAATATGATTGTGATTTGTTTTTGTGAAGTAAATTTCATAGCAAAATATCTGAACTCTAAATCCTTTTTTATTTAACTTTATAAGTAGATAATTAAGGCCATCGATCGAGGAATAAATGAGTGTGATTTAGTTTTTGTGGAATAAATTTCATAGCAAAATATCTGAACGACCAATTCTTTTGAATTTTACTGCATAAGTAGATAATTGCAATATCTATAATAAACAGAAGCCAAACTTGAGTCAACATTAATTGGGATAGCCGATAATGGCAATGGATCGAGGAAAATATGAGTGTGATTTGTTTCTTGTGGAGTAAATTTCATAGCAAAATATCTGAACGCTCAAACCTTTTGAATTTTACTGTATAAGTAGATAATTGCAATATCTATAATAAACAGAAGCCATACTTGAGTCAACAGCTATAGGGATGGCCGATAATGGCTATGGATCGAGGAAAATATGAGTGTGATTTGTTTTTTATGGAGTAAATTTCATAGCAAAATATCTGAACTCTCAAACCTTTTGAATTTTACTGTTTAAGTAGATTATTTCAATATCTGTAATGAACAAAAACCATACTTGAGTCAACATCTATAGGGATGGCCGATAATGGCCATGGGTCGAAGAAAATATGAGTGTGATTTGTTTTTTATGGAGTAAATTTCATAGCAAAATATCTGAACGCTCAAACCTTTTGAATTTTACTGTATAAGTAGATAATTTCAATATCTATAATAAACAGAGGCCATACTTCAGTCAACATTTATTGGGATGGCCGATAACGGCCATGGATCGAGGAAAATATGAGTGTGATTTGGTTTTTGTGGAATAAATTTCATAGCAAAATATCTGAACGCTCAAACCTTTTGAATTTTGCCATACAAGTAGATAATTGCAATATCTATAATAAACAGAAGCCATACTTGAGTCAGCATCTATAATGATGGCCGATAAAGGCCATGGATCGAGGAAAAAATGAGTGTGATTTGTTTTTTATGGAGTAAATTTTATAGCAAAATATCTGAACGCTCAAACCTTTTGAATTTTACTGTATAAGTAGATAATTGCAATATCTATAATAAACAGAAGCCATACTTGAGTCAACATCTATTGGGATGGCCGATAATGGCCATGGATCGAGGAAAATATGAGTGTGATTGGTTTCTTGTGGAGTTAATTTTATAGCAAAATATTTGAACGCTCAAACCTTTTGGAATTTTACTGTATAAGTAGATTGTTTCAATATCTATAATAAACAGAAGCCATACTTGAGTCAACTATAGCGATGGCCGATAATGGCCATCGATCGAGGAAAATATGAGTGTGATTGGTTTTTGTGAAGTAAATTTCATAGCAAAATATCTGAAAGCTCAAACCTTTTGAATTTTACTGTACAAGTAGATAATTTTAATATCTATAATAAACAGAAGCCATACTTGAGTCAACATCTATAGGGATGGCCGATAATGGCCATGGATCGAGGAAAATATGAGTGTGATTTGATTTTTTATGGAGTAAATTTCATAGCAAAATATCTGAACGCTCAAACCTTTTGAATTTTACTGTATAATTAGATAATTTCCATATCTATAATAAACAGAAGCCAAACTTGAATCAACATCTATAGGGATGGCCGATTAAGGCCATCGATCGAGGAATAAATGAGTGTGATTTGGTTTTTGTGGAATAAATTTCATAGCAAAATATCTGAACGACCAATTCTTTTGAATTTTACTGCATAAGTAGATAATTGCAATATCTATAATAAACAGAAGCCATACTTGAGTCAACATTAATTGGGATAGCCGATAATGGCAATGGATCGAGGAAAATATGAGTGTGATTTGTTTTTTGTGGAGTAAATTTCATAGCAAAATATCTGAACGCTCAAACCTTTTGAATTTTACTGTATAAGTAGATAATTGCAATATCTATAATAAACAGAAGCCATACTTGAGTCAACAGCTATAGGGATGGCCGATAATGGCTATGGATCGAGGAAAATATGAGTGTGATTTGTTTTTTATGGAGTAAATTTCATAGCAAAATATCTGAACTCTCAAACCTTTTGAATTTTACTGTTTAAGTAGATTATTTCAATATCTGTAATGAACAAAAACCATACTTGAGTCAACATCTATAGGGATGGCCGATAATGGCCATGGGTCGAAGAAAATATGAGTGTGATTTGTTTTTTATGGAGTAAATTTCATAGCAAAATATCTGAACGCTCAAACCTTTTGAATTTTACTGTATAAGTAGATAATTTCAATATCTATAATAAACAGAGGCCATACTTCAGTCAACATTTATTGGGATGGCCGATAACGGCCATGGATCGAGGAAAATATGAGTGTGATTTGGTTTTTGTGGAATAAATTTCGTAGCAAAATATCTGAACGCTTAAACCTTTTGAATTTTGCTGTACAAGTAGATAATTGCAATATCTATAATAAACAGAAGCCATACTTGAGTCAGCATCTATAATGATGGCCGATAAAGGCCATGGATCGAGGAAAAAATGAGTGTGATTTGTTTTTTATGGAATAAATTTTATAGCAAAATATCTGAACGCTCAAACCTTTTGAATTTTACTGTATAAGTAGATAATTGCAATATCTATAATAAACAGAAGCCATACTTGAGTCAACATCTATTGGGATGGCCGATAATGGCCATGGATCGAGGAAAATATGAGTGTGATTGGTTTCTTGTGGAGTTAATTTTATAGCAAAATATTTGAACGCTCAAACCTTTTGGAATTTTACTGTATAAGTAGATTGTTTTAATATCTATAATAAACAGAAGCCATACTTGAGTCAACTATAGCGATGGCCGATAATGGCCATCGATCGAGGAAAATATGAGTGTGATTGGTTTTTGTGAAGTAAATTTCATAGCAAAATATCTGAAAGCTCAAACCTTTTGAATTTTACTGTACAAGTAGATAATTTTAATATCTATAATAAACAGAAGCCTTACTTGAGTCAACATCTATAGGGATGGCCGATAATGGCCATGGATCGAGGAAAATATGAGTGTGATTTGATTTTTTATGGAGTAAACTTCATAGCAAAATATCTGAACGCTCAAACCTTTTGAATTTTACTGTATAAGTAGATAATTGCAATATCTATAATAAACAAAAGCCAAACTTGAATCAACATCTATAGGGATGGCCGATAAAGGCCATCGATCGAGGAAAATATGAGTGTGATTTGGTTTTGTGGAATAAATTTCATAGCAAAATATCTGAACGCTCAAATCTTTTGAATTTTACTGCATAAGTAGATAATTGCAATATCTATAATAAACAGAAACCATACTTGAGTCAACATCAATTGGGATAGCCGATAATGGCCATGGATCGAGGAAAATATGAGTGTGATTTGTTTTTTATGGAGTAAATTTCATAGCAAAATATCTGAACGCTCAAACCTTTTGAATTTTACTGTATAAGTAGATAATTTCAATATCTATAATAAACAGAAGCCAGACTTGAGTCAACATCTATAGGGATGGCCGAAAATGGCCATGGATCCAGGAAAATATGAGTGTGATTGGTTTTTTGTGGAGTTAATTTTATAGCAAAATATTTGAACGCTCAAACCTTTTGGTATTTTACTGTGTAAGAATTTTGTTTCAATATCTATAATAAACAAAAGCCATACTTGAGTCAACATCTAAAGGGATGGCCGATCATGGCCATGGATCGAGGAAAATATGAGTGTGATTTGTTTTTTATGGAGTAAATTTCATAGCAAAATATCTGAACGCTCAAACCTTTTGAATTTTACTGTATAAGTAGAAAATTGCAATATCTATAATAAACAGAAGCCATAATTGAGTCAACATCACAAAAGCCATACTTGAGTCAAGGCCATCGATCGAGGAGTAAACAAAAGCCATTCTTCAGTCAACATCTATAGGGATGGCCGATAATGGCCATAGATCGAGGAAAATATGAGTGTGATTTGATTTTTTATGGAGTAAATTTCATAGCAAAATATCTGAACGCTCAAATCTTTTGAATTTTACTGTATAAGTAGATAATTTCAATATCTATAATAAACAGAAGCCAAACTTGAATCAACATCTATTGGGATGGCCGATAATGGCTATGGATCGAGGAAAATATGAGTGTGATTTGTTTTTTATGGAGTAAATTTCATAGCAAAATATCTGAACGCTCAAACCTTTTGAATTTTACTGTATAAGTAGATAATTGCAATAATAATAATAAACAGAAGCCAAATTTGAGTCAACATCTATAGGGATGGCCGATAATGGCCATGAATCGAGGAAAATATGAGTGTGATTGGTTTTTTGTGGAGTAAATTTCATAGCAAAATATTTGAACGCTCAAACCTTTTGGAATTTTACCGTATAAGTAGATAATTGCAATATCTATAATAAACAGAAGCCATACTTGAGTCAACATCTATAGGGATGGCCGATTATGGCCATGGATCGAGGAAAATATGAGTGTGATTTGTTTTTTATGGAGTAAATTTCATAGCAAAATATCTGAACGCTCAAACCGTTTGAATTTTACTGTATAAGTAGATAATTGCAATATCTATAATAAACAGAAGCCATACTTGAGTCAACATCTATAGGAATGGCTGATAATGGCCATGGATCGAGGAAAATATGAGTGTGATAGGTTTTTTGTGGAGTAAATTTTATAGCAAAATATTTGAACGCTCAAACCTTTTAAAATTTTACCGTATAAGTAGATAATTGCAATATCTATAATAAACAGAAGCCATACTTGAGTCAACATCTATAGGGATGGCCGATAATGGCCATGGATCGAGGAAAATATAAATGTGATTTGTTTTTTATGGAGTAAATTTCATAGCAACATATCTGAACTCCCAAACCTTTTGAATTTTACTGTATAAGTAAATAATTTCAATATCTATAATAAACCGAAGCCATACTTGAGTCAACATCTATAGGGATGGCCGATAATGGCCATGGATCGAGGAAAATATGAGTGTGATTGGTTTCTTGTGGAGTTAATTTTATAGCAAAATATTTGAACGCTCAAACCTTTTGAATTTTACTGTATAAGTAGATAATATCAATATCTAAAATAAACAAAAGCCATACTTGAGTCAACATCTATAGGGATGGCCGATAATGGCCATCGGTCGAAGAAAATATGAGTGTGATTTGTTTTTTATGGAGTAAATTTCATAGCAAAATATCTGAACGCTCAAACCTTTTGAATTTTACTGTATAAGTAGATAATTTCCATATCTATAATAAACAGAAGCCATACTTGAGTCAACATCTATAGGGATGGCTGATAATGGCCATGGATCGAGGAAAATATGAGTGTGATAGGTTTTTTGTGGAGTAAATTTTATAGCAAAATATTTGAACGCTCAAACCTTTTAAAATTTTACCGTATAAGTAGATAATTGCAATATCTATAATAAACAGAAGCCATACTTGAGTCAACATCTTTAGGGATGGCCGATAATGGCCATGGATCGAGGAAAATATAAATGTGATTTGTTTTTTGTGGAGTAAATTTCATAGCAAAATATCTGAACGCTCAAACCTTTTCAATTTTACTGTATAAGTAGAAAATTTCAATATCTATAATAAACAGAAGCCATACTTCAGTCAACATCTATAGGGATGGCCGATAATGGCCATCGATCGAGGAAAATATGAGTGTGATTTGTTTTTTATGGAGCAAATTTCATAGCAAAATTAATTTTTTAATAAACAGAAGCCAAACTTGAGTCAACATCTATAGGGATGGCGATAATGGCCATGGATCGAGGAAAATATGAGTGTGATTTATTTTTTATGGAGTAAATTTCATAGCAAAATATCTGAACTCTCAAACCTTCTGAATTTTACTGTATAAGTAGATACTTGCAATATCTATAATAAACAAAAGCCATTCTTGAGTCAACATCTATAGGGATGGCCGATAGTGGCCATGGATCGAGGAAAATATGAGTGTGATTTGTTTTTTATGGAGTAGATTTCCTAGCAAAATATCTGAACGCTCAAACCTTTTAAAATTTTACTGTATAAGTAGATAATATTAATATCTATAATATACAGAAGCCATACTTGAGTCAACATCTATAGGGATGGCCGATAATGGCCATGGATCGAGGAAAATATGAGTATAATTTGTTTTTGTGAAGTAAATTTCATAGCAAAATATTTGAACTCTCAAACCTTTTGAATTTTACTGTATAAGTAGATAATTGCAATATCTACAATAAACAGAAGCCATACTTCAGTCAACATGCATAGCGATGGCCGATAATGGCCATGGATCGAGGAAAATATGAGTGTGATTTGGTTTTTTATTGAGTAAATTCATAGCAAAATATCTGAGCGCTCAAACCTTTTTAATTTTACTGTATAAGTAGATAATTGCAATATCTATAATAAACAGAAGCCATATTTGAGTCAATATAGGGATGGCCGATAATGGCCATGGATCGAGGAAAATATGTGTGTGATTTGTTTTTTATGGAGATAATTTCATAGCAAAATATCTGAACGCTCAAACCTTTTTTATTTAACTGTTTAAGTAGATAATTGCAATATATTTAATAAACAGAAGCCAAACTTGAGTCAACATGTATAGGGATGGCCGATAATGGCCATGGATCGAGGAAAATATGAGTGTGATTTGTTTCTTATGAAGTTAATTTTATAGCACAATATTTGAACGCTCAAACGTTTTGAATTTTACTGTATAAGTAGATAATTGCAATATCTATAATAAACAGAAGCCATACTTCAGTCAACATCTATAGGGATGGCCGATAATGGCCATCGATCGAAGAAAATATGAGTGTGATTTGTTTTTTTGGAGCAAATTTCATAGCAAAATTACTTTTTTAATAAACAGATGCCAAACTTGAGTCAACATCTATAGGGATGGCCGATAATGGCCATGGATCGAGGGAAATATGAGTGTGATTTGATTTTTATGGAGTAAATTTCATAGCAAAATATCTGAACGCTCAAACCTTTTGAATTTTACTGTATAAGTAGATAATACCAATATCTATAATAAACAGAAGCCAAACTTGAGTCAACATCTATAGGGATGGCCGATCAAGGCCATCGACCGAGGAATAAATGAGTGTGATTTGGTTTTGTGGAATAAATTTCATAGCAAAATATCTGAAATCTCAAACCTTTTTCATTTTACTGTGTAAGTAGATAATTTCAATATCCTTAATAAACAGAAGCCATACTTGAGTCAACATCTATTGGGATGGCCGATAGTGGCCATCGATCGAGGAAAATATGAGTGTGATTTGTTTTTTTGGAGAAAATTTCATAGCAAAATTAATTTTTTAATAAACAGAAGATAAACTTGAGTCAACATCTATAGGGATGGCCGTTAATGGCCATGGATCGAGGAAAATATGAGTGTGATTTGTTTTTTATGGAGTAAATTTCATAGCAAAATATCTGAACGCTCAAACCTTTTGAATTTTACTGTGTTAGTAGATTGTTTCAATATCTTTAATAAACAGAAGCCATACTTGAGTCAACATCTATAGGGATGGCCGATAATGGCCATGGATCGAGGAAAATATGAGTGTGATTGGTTTTTTATGGAGTAAATTTCATAGCAAAATATCTGAACGCTCAAACCTTTTGAATTTTACTGTATAAGGAGATTGTTTCAATATCTATAATAAACAAAAGCCAAACTTGAGTCAACATCTATAGGGATGGCCGATCAAGGCCATCGATCGAGGAATAAATGAGTGTGATTTGGTTTTGTGGAATAAATTTCATAGCAAAATATCTGAACGCTTAAATCATTTGAATTTTACTGTATAAGTAGATAATACCAATATCTATAATAAACAAAAGCCATGCTTGAGTCAACATCTATAGGGATGGCCGATAATGGCTATGGATCGAGGAAAATATGAGTGTGATTTGTTTTTTATGGAGTAAATTTCATAGCAAATTTATATCTGAACGCTCAAACCTTTTGAATTTTACTGTATAAGTAGATAATTGCAATATCTATAATAAACAGAAGCCATACTTGAGTCAACATCTATAGGGATGGCCGATAATGGCCATGGATTGAAGAAAATATGAGTGTGATTGGTTTCTTGGGGAGTAAATTTTATAGCAAAATATTTGAACGCTCAAACCTTTTGGAATTTTACTGTATAAGTAGATTGTTTCAATATCTTTAATAAACAGAAGCCAAACTTGAGTCAACTTCTATAGGGATGGCCGATAATGGCCATGGATCGAGGAAAATATGAGTGTGATTTGTTTTTTATGGAGAAAATTTCATAGCAAAATATCTGAACGCTCAAACCTTTTGAATTTTACTGTATAAGTAGATAATTTCAATATCTATAATAAACAGAAGCCACACTTGAGTCAGCATCTATAGGGATGGCCGGTAATGGCCATGGATCGAGGAAAATATGAGTGTGATTCGGTTTTTGTGGAATAAATTTCATAGCAAAATATCTGAACGCTCAAACCTTTTGAATTTTACTGTATAAGTAGATAATTGCAATAATAATAATAAACAGAAGCCATACTTGAGTCAACGTCTATAGGGATGGCCGATAATGGCCATGGATCGAGGAAAATATGAGTGTGATTTGTTTTTTATGGAGTAAATTTCATAACAAAATATCTGAACGCTCAAACCTTTTGAATTTTACTGTATAAGTAGATAATTGCAATATCTATAATAAACAGAAGCCAGACTTAATTCAACATCTATTGGGATGGCCGATAATGGCCATGGGTCGAGGAAAATATGAGTGTGATTTGTTTTTTATGGAGTAAATTTCATAGCAAAATATCTGAACACTCAAACCTTTTTTGTTTCACTGTATCAGTAGATAATTGCAATATCTATAATAAACAGAAGCCATACTTGAGTCAACATGTATAGCGATGGCCGATAATGGCCATGGATCGAGGAAAATATGAGTGTGATTTGGCTTTGTGGAGTTAATTTCATAGCAAAATATCTGAAAGCTCAAACCTTTTGAATTTTACTGTATAAGTAGATAATTTTAATATCTATAATAAACAAAAGCCATACTTCAGTCAACATCTATAGGGATGGCCGATAATGGCCATAGATCGAGGAAAATATGAGTGTGATTTGATTTTTTATGGAGTAAATTTCATAGCAAAATATCTGAACGCTCAAACCTTTTTAATTTTACTGTATAAGTAGATAATTTCAATATCTATAATAAACAGAAGCCAAACTTGAATCAACATCTATTGGGATGGCCGATAATGGCCATGGATCGAGGAAAATATGAGTGTGATTTGTTTTTTATGGAGTAAATTTCATAGCAAAATATCTGAACGCGCAAACCTTTTGAATTTTACTGTATAAGTAGATAATTGCAATAATAATAATAAACAGAAGCCAAATTTGAGTCAACATCTATAGGGATGGCCGATAATGGCCATGAATCGAGGAAAATATGAGTGTGATTGGTTTTTTGTGGAGTAAATTTTATAGCAAAATATTTGAACGCTCAAACCTTTTGGAATTTTACCGTATAAGTAGATAATTGCAATATCTATAATAAACAGAAGCCATACTTGAGTCAACATCTATAGGGATGGCCGATTATGGCCATGGATCGAGGAAAATATGAGTGTGATTTGTTTTTTATGGAGTAAATTTCATAGCAAAATTAATTTTTTAATAAACAGAACCCAAACTTGAGTCAACATCTATAGGGATGGCCGATAATGGCCATGGATCGAGGAAAATATGAGTGTGATTTGTTTTTTATGGAGTAAATTTCATAGCAACATATCTGAACTCCCAAACCTTTTGAATTTTACTGTATAAGTAGATAATTTCAATACCTATAATAAACAGAAGCCAGACTTGAGTTAACATCTATAGGGATGGCCGATAATGGCCATGGATCGAGGAAAATATGAGTGTGATTGGTTTCTTGTGGAGTTGATTTTATAGCAAAATATTTGAACGCTCAAACCTTTTGAATTTTGCTGTATAAGTAGATAATTTCCATATCTAAAATAAACAAAAGCCATACTTGAGTCAACATCTATAGGGATGGCCGATAATGGCCATCGGTCGAAGAAAATATGAGTGTGATTTGTTTTTTATGGAGTAAATTTCATAGCAAAATATCTGAACGCTCAAACCTTTTGAATTTTACTGTATAAGTAGATAATTTCCATATCTATAATAAACAGAAGCCATACTTGAGTCAACATCTATAGGGATGGCTGATAATGGCCATGGATCGAGGAAAATTTGAGTGTGATAGGTTTTTTGCGGAGTAAATTTTATAGCAAAATATCTGAACGCTCAAACCTTTTAAAATTTTACCGTATAAGTAGATAATTGCAATATCTATAATAAACAGAAGCCATACTTGAGTCAACATCTATAGGGATGGCCGATAATGGCCATGGATCGAGGAAAATATAAATGTGATTTGTTTTTTGTGGAGTAGATTTCATAGCAAAATATCTGAACGCTCAAACCTTTTCAATTTTACTGTATAAGTAGATAATTTCAATATCTATAATAAACAGAAGCCATACTTCAGTCAACATCTATAGGGATGGCCGATAATGGCCATCGATCGAGGAAAATATGAGTGTGATTTGTTTTTTATGGAGCAAATTTCATAGCAAAATTAATTTTTTAATAAACAGAAGCCAAACTTGAGTCAACATCTATAGGGATGGCCGATAATGGCCATGGATCGAGGAAAATATGAGTGTGATTTGTTTTTTATGGAGTAGATTTCCTAGCAAAATATCTGAACGCTCAAACCTTCTGAATTTTACTGTATAAGTAGATAATTGCAATATCTATAATAAACAAAAGCCATACTTGAGTCAACATCTATAGGGATGGCCGATAGTGGCCATGGATCGAGGAAAATATGAGTGTGATTTGTTTTTTATGGAGTAGATTTCCTAGCAAAATATCTGAACGCTCAAACCTTTTAAAATTTTACTGTATAAGTAGATAATATTAATATCTATAATATACAGAAGCCATACTTGAGTCAACATCTATAGGGATGGCCGATAATGGCCATGGATCGAGGAAAATATGAGTATAATTTGTTTTTGTGAAGTAAATTTCATAGCAAAATATTTGAACTCTCAAACCTTTTGAATTTTACTGTATAAGTAGATAATTGCAATATCTACAATAAACAGAAGCCATACTTCAGTCAACATGCATAGCGATGGCCGATAATGGCCATGGATCGAGGAAAATATGAGTGTGATTTGGTTTTTTATTGAGTAAATTTCATAGCAAAATATCTGAGCGCTCAAACCTTTTTAATTTTACTGTATAAGTAGATAATTGCAATATCTATAATAAACAGAAGCCATATTTGAGTCAATATAGGGATGGCCGATAATGGCCATGGATCGAGGAAAATATGAGTGTGATTTGTTTTTTATGGAGTAAATTTCATAGCAAAATATCTGAACGCTCAAACCTTTTTTATTTAACTGTATAAGTAGATAATTGCAATATATTTAATAAACAGAAGCCAAACTTGAGTCAACATGTATAGGGATGGCCGATAATGGCCATGGATCGAGGAAAATATGAGTGTGATTTGTTTCTTATGAAGTTAATTTTATAGCAAAATATTTGAACGCTCAAACCTTTTGAATTTTACTGTATAAGTAGATAATTGCAATATCTATAATAAACAGAAGCCATACTTCAGTCAACATCTATAGGGATGGCCGATAATGGCCATCGATCGAAGAAAATATGAGTGTGATTTGTTTTTTTGGAGCAAATTTCATAGCAAAATTACTTTTTTAATAAACAGAAGCCAAACTTGAGTCAACATCTATAGGGATGGCCGATAATGGCCATGGATCGAGGGAAATATGAGTGTGATTTGATTTTTATGGAGTAAATTTCATAGCAAAATATCTGAACGCTCAAACCTTTTGAATTTTACTGTATAAGTAGATAATACCAATATCTATAATAAACAGAAGCCAAACTTGAGTCAACATCTATAGGGATGGCCGATCAAGGCCATCGACCGAGGAATAAATGAGTGTGATTTGGTTTTGTGGAATAAATTTCATAGCAAAATATCTGAACGCTCAAAACTTTTTCATTTTACTGTGTAAGTAGATAATTTCAATATCCTTAATAAACAGAAGCCATACTTGAGTCAACATCTATTGGGATGGCCGATAATGGCCATCGATCGAGGAAAATATGAGTGTGATTTGTTTTTTTGGAGAAAATTTCATAGCAAAATTAATTTTTTAATGAACAGAAGATAAACTTGAGTTAACATCTATAGGGATGGCCGATAATGGCCATGGATCGAGGAAAATATGAGTGTGATTGGTTTTTTATGGAGTAAATTTCATAGCAAAATATCTGAACGCTTAAACCTTTTGAATTTTACTGTGTTAGTAGATTGTTTCAATATCTTTAATAAACAGAAGCCATACTTGAGTCAACATCTATAGGGATGGCCGATAATGGCCATGGATCGAGGAATAAATGAGTGTGATTTGGTTTTGTGGAATAAATTTCATAGCAAAATATCTGAACGCTCAAATCATTTGAATTTTACTGTATAAGTAGATAATACCAATATCTATAATAAACAAAAGCCATACTTGAGTCAACATCTATAGGGATGGCCGATAATGGCTATGGATCGAGGAAAATATGAGTGTGATTTGTTTTTTATGGAGTAAATTTCATAGCAAATTTATATCTGAACGCTCAAACCTTTTGAATTTTACTGTATAAGTAGATAATTGCAATATCTATAATAAACAGAAGCCATACTTGAGTCAACATCTATAGGGATGGCCGATAATGGCCATGGATTGAGGAAAATATGAGTGTGATTGGTTTCTTGTGGAGTAAATTTTATAGCAAAATATTTGAACGCTCAAACCTTTTGGAATTTTACTGTATAAGTAGATTGTTTCAATATCTTTAATAAACAGAAGCCAAACTTGAGTCAACATCTATAGGGATGGCCGATAATGGCCATGGATCGAGGAAAATATGAGTGTGATTTGTTTTTTATGGAGAAAATTTCATAGCAAAATATCTGAACGCTCAAACCTTTTGAATTTTACTGTATAAGTAGATAATTTCAATATCTATAATAAACAGAAGCCACACTTGAGTCAGCATCTATAGGGATGGCCGGTAATGGCCATGGATCGAGGAAAATATGAGTGTGATTCGGTTTTTGTGGAGTAAATTTCATAGCAAAATATCTGAACGCTCAAACCTTTTGAATTTTACTGTACAAGTATAAAATTGCAATATCTATAATAGACAGAAGCCAAACTTGAGTCAGCATCTATTGGGATGGCCGATAATGGCCATGGATCGAAGAAAATATGAGTGTGATTTGTTTTTTATGGAGTAAATTTCATAGCAAAATATCTGAACGCTCAAACCTTTTGAATTTTACTGTACAAGTAGAAAATTGCAATATCTATAATAGACAGAAGCCAAACTTGAGTCAGCATCTATTGGGATGGCCGATAATGGCCATGGATCGAGGAAAATATGAGTGTGATTCGGTTTTTGTGGAATAAATTTCATAGCAAAATGTCTGAACGCTCAAACCTTTTGAATTTTACTGAATAAGTAGATAATTTCAATATCTATAATAAACAGAAGCCAAACTTGAGTCAACATCTATTGGGATGGCCGATCAAGGCCATCGATCGAGGAATAAATGAGTGTGATTTGGTTTTGTGGAATAAATTTCATAGCAAAATATCTGAACGCTCAAACCTTTTGAATTTTACTGTATAAGTAGATAATACCAATATCTATAATAAACAGAAGCCATACTTGAGTCAACATCTATAGCGATGGCCGATAATGGCCATGGATCGAGGAAAATATGAGTGTGATTTGTTTTTTATGGAGTAAATTTCATAGCAAAATATCTGAACGCTCAAACCTTTTTTTTTTTACTGTATAAGTAGATAATTGCAATATCTATAATTAACAGAAGCCAAACTTGAGTCAACATCTATTGGGATGGCCGATAATGGCCATGGATCGTGGAAAATATGAGTGTGATTTGTTTTTTATGGAGTAAATTTCATAGCAAAATATCTGAACGCTCAAACCTTTTGAATTTTACTGTACAAGGAGATTGTTTCAATATCTATAATAAACAAAAGCCATACTTGAATCAACATCTATAGGGATGGCCGATAATGGCCATCGGTCGAAGAAAATATGAGTGTGATTTGTTTTTTATCGAGTAAATTTCATAGCAAAATATCTGAACGCTCAAACCTTTTGAATTTTACTGTATAAGTAGATTTTATCAATATCTATAATAAACAGAAGCCATACTTGAGTCAACATGTATAGGGATGGCCGATAATGGCCATCGGTCGAGGAAAATATGAGTGTGATTTGTTTTTTATGGAGTAAATTTCATAGCACAATATCTGAACGCTCAAACCTTTTGAATTTTACTGTATAAGTAGATAATTTCAATATCCTTAATAAACAGAAGCCATGCTTGAGTCAACATCACAGAAGCCATACTTGAGTCAAGGCCATCGATCGAGGAGTAAATTAGTGTGATTGGTTTTGTGGAGTAAATTTCATGTCAAAATATCTGAACGCTCAAACTTTTTGAATTTTGCTGTATAAGTAGATATTTGCAATATCTATAATAAACAGAAGCCATACTTGAGTCAACATCTATTGGGATGGCCGATAATGGCCATGGATCGAGGAAAATATGAGTGTGATTTGTTTTTCATGGAGTAAATTTCATAGCAAAATATCTGAACGCTCAAACCTCCTGAATTTTACTGTATAAGTAGATAATTGCAATATCTATAATAAACAAAAGCCATACTTGAGTCAACATCTATTGGGATGGCTGATAATGGTCATGGATCGAGGAAAATATGAGTGTGATTTGTTTTTTATGGAGTAAATTTCATAGCAAAATATCTGAACGCTCAAACCTTTTGAATTTTACTGTATAAGTAGATAATTTCAATATCTATAATAAACAGAAGCCATGCTTGAGTCAACATCACAGAAGCCATACTTGAGTCAAGGCCATCGATCGAGGAGTAAATTAGTGTGATTTGGTTTTGTGGAATAAATTTCATAGCAAAATATCTGAACGCTCAAATATTTTGAATTTTACTGTACAAGTAGATAATTGCAATATCTATAATAAACAGAAACCATACTTGAGTCAACATCTATAGGGATGGCCGATAATGGCCATGGATCGAGGAAAATATGAGTGTGATTTGTTTTTTATGGAGTAAATTTCATAGCAAAATAATCTGAACGCTCAAACCTTTTGAATTTTACTGTATAAGTAGATAATATCAATATCTAAAATAAACAAAAGCCATACTTGAGTCAACATCTATAGGGATGGCCGAAAATGGCCATCGGTCGAAGAAAATATGAGTGTGATTTGTTTTTTATGGAGTAAATTTCATAGCAAAATATCTGAACGCTCAAACCTTTTGAATTTTACTGTATAAGTAGATAATTTCCATATCTATAATAAACAGAAGCCATACTTGAGTCAACATCTATAGGGATGGCCGATAACGGCTATGGATCGAGGAAAATATGAGTGTGATTTGGTTTTTGTGGAATAAATTTCATAGCAAAATATCTGAACACTCAAACCTTTTTTATTTAACTGTATAAGTAGATAATTGCAATATCTATAATAAACAGAAGCCATACTTGAGTCAACATGTATAGCGATGGCCGATAATGGCCATCGATCGAGGAAAATATGAGTGTGATTGGTTTTTGTGGAGTAAATTTCATAGCAAAATATCTGAAAGCTCAAACCTTTTGAATTTTACTGTATAAATAGATAATTTCAATATCTATAATAAACAGAAGCCATACTTCAGTCAACATCTATTGGGATGGCCGATAATGGCCATGGATCGAGGAAAACATGAGTGTGATTTGATTTTTTATGGAGTAAATTTCATAGCAAAATATCTGAACCCTCAAACCTTTTGTATTTTACTGTTTAAGTAGATAATTTCAATATCTATAATAACAGAAGCCAAACTTGAATCAACATCTATAGGGATGGCCGATAATGGCCATGGATCGAGGAAAATATGAGTGTGATTTGTTTTTTATGGAGTAAATTTCATAGCAAAATTAATTTTTTAATAAACAGAACCCAAACTTGAGTCAACATCTATAGGGATGGCCGATAATGGCCATGGATCGAGGAAAATATGAGTGTGATTTGTTTTTTATGGAGTAAATTTCATAGCAACATATCTGAACTCCCAAACCTTTTGAATTTTACTGTATAAGTAGATAATTTCAATATCTATAATAAACCGAAGCCATACTTGAGTCAACATCTATAGGGATGGCCGATAATGGCCATGGATCGAGGAAAATATAAGTGTGATTGGTTTCTTGTGGAGTTGATTTTATAGCAAAATATTTGAACTCTCAAACCTTTTGAATTTTACTGTATAAGTAGATAATTTCCATATCTAAAATAAACAAAAGCCATACTTGAGTCAACATCTATAGGGATGGCCGATAATGGCCATCGGTCGAGGAAAATATGAGTGTGATTTGTTTTTTATGGAGTAAATTTCATAGCAAAATATCTGAACGCTCAAACCTTTTGAATTTTACTGTATAAGTAGATAATTTCCATATCTATAATAAACAGAAGCCATACTTGAGTCAACATCTATAGGGATGGCTGATAATGGCCATGGATCGAGGAAAACTTGAGTGTGATAGGTTTTTTATGGAGTAAATTTTATAGCAAAATATTTGAACGCTCAAACCTTTTAAAATTTTACCGTTTAAGTAGATAATTGCAATATCTATAATAAACAGAAGCCATACTTGAGTCAACATCTATAGGGATGGCCGATAATGGCCATGGATCGAGGAAAATATAAATGTGATTTGTTTTTTGTGGAGTAGATTTCATAGCAAAATATCTGAACGCTCAAACCTTTTCAATTTTACTGTATAAGTAGATAATTTCAATATCTATAATAAACAGAAGCCATACTTCAGTCAACATCTATAGGGATGGCCGATAATGGCCATCGATCGAGGAAAATATGAGTGTGATTTGTTTTTTATGGAGCAAATTTCATAGCAAAATTAATTTTTTAATAAACAGAAGCCAAACTTGAGTCAACATCTATAGGGATGGCCGATAATGGCCATGGATCGAGGAAAATATGAGTGTGATTTGTTTTTTATGGAGTAGATTTCCTAGCAAAATATCTGAACGCTCAAACCTTCTGAATTTTACTGTATAAGTAGATAATTGCAATATCTATAATAAACAAAAGCCATACTTGAGTCAACATCTATAGGGATGGCCGATAGTGGCCATGGATCGAGGAAAATATGAGTGTGATTTGTTTTTTATGGAGTAGATTTCCTAGCAAAATATCTGAACGCTCAAACCTTCTGAATTTTACTGTATAAGTAGATAATATTAATATCTATAATATACAGAAGCCATACTTGAGTCAACATCTATAGGGATGGCCGATAATGGCCATGGATCGAGGAAAATATGAGTATAATTTGTTTTTGTGAAGTAAATTTCATAGCAAAATATTTGAACTCTCAAACCTTTTGAATTTTACTGTATAAGTAGATAATTGCAATATCTATAATAAACAGAAGCCATACTTGAGTCAACATCTATAGCGATGGCCGATAATGGCCATGGATCGAGGAAAATATGAGTGTGATTTGGTTTTTTATTGAGTAAATTTCATAGCAAAATATCTGAGCGCTCAAACCTTTTTAATTTTACTGTATAAGTAGATAATTGCAATATCTATAATAAACAGAAGCCATATTTGAGTCAATATAGGGATGGCCGATAATGGCCATGGATCGAGGAAAATATGAGTGTGATTTGTTTTTTATGGAGTAAATTTCATAGCAAAATATCTGAACGCTCAAACCTTTTTTATTTAACTGTATAAGTAGATAATTGCAATATATTTAATAAACAGAAGCCAAATTGAGTCAACATGTATAGGGATGGCCGATAATGGCCATGGATCGAGGAAAATATGAGTGTGATTTGTTTCTTATGAAGTTAATTTTATAGCAAAATATTTGAACGCTCAAACCTTTTGAATTTTACTGTATAAGTAGATAATTGCAATATCTATAATAAACAGAAGCCATACTTCAGTCAACATCTATAGGGATGGCCGATAATGGCCATCGATCGAAGAAAATATGAGTGTGATTTGTTTTTTTGGAGCAAATTTCATAGCAAAATTACTTTTTTAATAAACAGAAGCCAAACTTGAGTCAACATCTATAGGGATGGCCGATAATGGCCATGGATCGAGGGAAATATGAGTGTGATTTGATTTTTATGGAGTAAATTTCATAGCAAAATATCTGAACGCTCAAACCTTTTGAATTTTACTGTATAAGTAGATAATACCAATATCTATAATAAACAGAAGCCAAACTTGAGTCAACATCTATAGGGATGGCCGATCAAGGCCATCGACCGAGGAATAAATGAGTGTGATTTGGTTTTGTGGAATAAATTTCATAGCAAAATATCTGAACGCTCAAACCTTTTTCATTTTACTGTGTAAGTAGATAATTTCAATATCCTTAATAAACAGAAGCCATACTTGAGTCAACATCTATTGGGATGGCCGATAATGGCCATCGATCGAGGAAAATATGAGTGTGATTTGATTTTTTGGAGAAAATTTCATAGCAAAATTAATTTTTTAATAAACAGAAGATAAACTTGAGTTAACATCTATAGGGATGGCCGATAATGGCCATGGATCGAGGAAAATATGATTGTGATTGGTTTTTTATGGAGTAAATTTCATAGCAAAATATCTGAACGCTTAAACCTTTTGAATTTTACTGTGTTAGTAGATTGTTTCAATATCTTTAATAAACAGAAGCCATACTTGAGTCAACATCTATAGGGATGGCCGATAATGGCCATGGATCGAGGAATAAATGAGTGTGATTTGGTTTTGTGGAATAAATTTCATAGCAAAATATCTGAACGCTCAAATCATTTGAATTTTACTGTATAAGTAGATAATACCAATATCTATAATAAACAAAAGCCATACTTGAGTCAACATCTATAGGGATGGCCGATAATGGCCATGGATCGAGGAAAATATGAGTGTGATTGGTTTTTTATGGAGTAAATTTCATAGCAAAATATCTGAACGCTTAAACCTTTTGAATTTTACTGTGTTAGTAGATTGTTTCAATATCTTTAATAAACAGAAGCCATACTTGAGTCAACATCTATAGGGATGGCCGATAATGGCCATGGATCGAGGAATAAATGAGTGTGATTTGGTTTTGTGGAATAAATTTCATAGCAAAATATCTGAACGTTCAAATCATTTGAATTTTACTGTATAAGTAGATAATACCAATATCTATAATAAACAAAAGCCATACTTGAGTCAACATCTATAGGGATGGCCGATAATGGCCATGGATCGAGGAATAAATGAGTGTGATTTGGTTTTGTGGAATAAATTTCATAGCAAAATATCTGAACGCTCAAATCATTTGAATTTTACTGTATAAGTAGATAATTGCAATATCTATAATAAACAGAAGCCATACTTGAGTCAACATCTATAGGGATGGCCGATAATGGCCATGGATTGAGGAAAATATGAGTGTGATTGGTTTCTTGTGGAGTAAATTTTATAGCAAAATATTTGAACGCTCAAACCTTTTGGAATTTTACTGTATAAGTAGATTGTTTCAATATCTTTAATAAACAGAAGCCAAACTTGAGTCAACATCTATAGGGATGGCCGATAATGGCCATGGATCGAGGAAAATATGAGTGTGATTTGTTTTTTATGGAGAAAATTTCATAGCAAAATATCTGAACGCTCAAACCTTTTGAATTTTACTGTATAAGTAGATAATTTCAATATCTATAATAAACAGAAGCCACACTTGAGTCAGCATCTATAGGGATGGCCGGTAATGGCCATGGATCGAGGAAAATATGAGTGTGATTCGGTTTTTGTGGAATAAATTTCATAGCAAAATATCTGAACGCTCAAACCTTTTGAATTTTACTGTACAAGTATAAAATTGCAATATCTATAATAGACAGAAGCCAAACTTGAGTCAGCATCTATTGGGATGGCCGATAATGGCCATGGATCGAAGAAAATATGAGTGTGATTTGTTTTTTATGGAGTAAATTTCATAGCAAAATATCTGAACGCTCAAACCTTTTGAATTTTACTGTACAAGTAGAAAATTGCAATATCTATAATAAACAGAAGCCACACTTGAGTCAGCATCTATAGGGATGGCCGGTAATGGCCATGGATCGAGGAAAATATGAGTGTGATTCGGTTTTTGTGGAATAAATTTCATAGCAAAATGTCTGAACGCTCAAACCTTTTGAATTTTACTGAATAAGTAGATAATTTCAATATCTATAATAAACAAAAGCCAAACTTGAGTCAACATCTATTGGGATGGCCGATCAAGGCCATCGATCGAGGAATAAATGAGTGTGATTTGGTTTTGTGGAATAAATTTCATAGCAAAATATCTGAACGCTCAAACCTTTTGAATTTTACTGTATAAGTAGATAATACCAATATCTATAATAAACAGAAGCCATACTTGAGTCAACATCTATAGCGATGGCCGATAATGGCCATGGATCGAGGAAAATATGAGTGTGATTTGTTTTTTATGGAGTAAATTTCATAGCAAAGTATCTGAACGCTCAAACCTTTTTTTTTTTACTGTATAAGTAGATAATTGCAATATCTATAATTAACAGAAGCCAAACTTGAGTCAACATCTATTGGGATGGCCGATAATGGCCATGGATCGTGGAAAATATGAGTGTGATTTGTTTTTTATGGAGTAAATTTCATAGCAAAATATCTGAACGCTCAAACCTTTTGAATTTTACTGTACAAGGAGATTGTTTCAATATCTATAATAAACAAAAGCCATACTTGAATCAACATCTATAGGGATGGCCGATAATGGCCATCGGTCGAAGAAAATATGAGTGTGATTTGTTTTTTATCGAGTAAATTTCATAGCAAAATATCTGAACGCTCAAACCTTTTGAATTTTACTGTATAAGTAGATTTTATCAATATCTATAATAAACAGAAGCCATACTTGAGTCAACATCTATAGGGATGGCCGATAATGGCTATGGATCGAGGAAAATATGAGTGTGATTTGTTTTTTATGGAGTAAATTTCATAGCAAAATATCTGAACGCAAAAACCTGTTGAATTTTACTGTATAAGTAGATAATTTCAATATCTGTAATGAACAAAAACCATACTTGAGTCAACATCTATAGGGATGGCCGATAATGGCCATCGGTCGAGGAAAATATGAGTGTGATTTGTTTTTTATGGAGTAAATTTCATAGCACAATATCTGAACGCTCAAACCTTTTGAATTTTACTGTATAAGTAGATAATTTCAATATCTATAATAAACAGAAGCCATGCTTGAGTCAACATCACAGAAGCCATACTTGAGTCAAGGCCATCGATCGAGGAGTAAATTAGTGTGATTTGGTTTTGTGGAGTAAATTTCATGTCAAAATATCTGAACGCTCAAACTTTTTGAATTTTGCTGTATAAGTAGATATTTGCAATATCTATAATAAACAGAAGCCATACTTGAGTCAACATCTATTGGGATGGCCGATAATGGCCATGGATCGAGGAAAATATGAGTGTGATTTGTTTTTCATGGAGTAAATTTCATAGCAAAATATCTGAACGCTCAAACCTCCTGAATTTTACTGTATAAGTAGATAATTGCAATATCTATAATAAACAGAAGCCATACTTGAGTCAACATCTATTGGGATGGCCGATAATGGTCATGGATCGAGGAAAATATGAGTGTGATTTGTTTTTTATGGAGTAAATTTCATAGCAAAATATCTGAACGCTCAAACCTTTTGAATTTTACTGTATAAGTAGATAATTTCAATATCTATAATAAACAGAAGCCATGCTTGAGTCAACATCACAGAAGCCATACTTGAGTCAAGGCCATCGATCGAGGAGTAAATTAGTGTGATTTGGTTTTGTGGAATAAATTTCATAGCAAAATATCTGAACGCTCAAATATTTTGAATTTTACTGTACAAGTAGATAATTGCAATATCTATAATAAACAGAAACCATACTTGAGTCAACATCTATAGGGATGGCCGATAATGGCCATGGATCGAGGAAAATATGAGTGTGATTTGTTTTTCATGGAGTAAATTTCATAGCAAAATAATCTGAACGCTCAGACCTTTTGAATTTTACTGTATAAGTAGATAATATCAATATCTAAAATAAACAAAAGCCATACTTGAGTCAACATCTATAGGGATGGCCGAAAATGGCCATCGGTCGAAGAAAATATGAGTGTGATTTGTTTTTTATGGAGTAAATTTCATAGCAAAATATCTGAACGCTCAAACCTTTTGAATTTTACTGTATAAGTAGATAATTTCCATATCTATAATAAACAGAAGCCATACTTGAGTCAACATCTATAGGGATGGCCGATAACGGCTATGGATCGAGGAAAATATGAGTGTGATTTGGTTTTTGTGGAATAAATTTCATAGCAAAATATCTGAACACTCAAACCTTTTTTATTTAACTGTATAAGTAGATAATTGCAATATCTATAATAAACAGAAGCCATACTTGAGTCAACATGTATAGCGATGGCCGATAATGGCCATCGATCGAGGAAAATATGAGTGTGATTGGTTTTTGTGGAGTAAATTTCATAGCAAAATATCTGAAAGCTCAAACCTTTTGAATTTTACTGTATAAATAGATAATTTCAATATCTATAATAAACAGAAGCCATACTTGAGTCAACATCTATAGGGATGGCCGATAACGGCTATGGATCGAGGAAAATATGAGTGTGATTTGGTTTTTGTGGAATAAATTTCATAGCAAAATATCTGAACACTCAAACCTTTTTTATTTAACTGTATAAGTAGATAATTGCAATATCTATAATAAACAGAAGCCATACTTGAGTCAACATGTATAGCGATGGCCGAAAATGGCCATCGGTCGAAGAAAATATGAGTGTGATTTGTTTTTTATGGAGTAAATTTCATAGCAAAATATCTGAACGCTCAAACCTTTTGAATTTTACTGTATAAGTAGATAATTTCAATATCTATAATAACAGAAGCCAAACTTGAATCAACATCTATAGGGATGGCCGATAATGGCCATGGATCGAGGAAAATATGAGTGTGATTTGTTTTTTATGGAGTAAATTTTATAGCAAAATATTTGAACACTCAAACCTTTTTTATTTAACTGTATAAGTAGATAATTGCAATATCTATAATAAACAGAAGCCATACTTGAGTCAACATGTATAGCGATGGCCGATAATGGCCATCGATCGAGGAAAATATGAGTGTGATTGGTTTTTGTGGAGTAAATTTCATAGCAAAATATCTGAAAGCTCAAACCTTTTGAATTTTACTGTATAAATAGATAATTTCAATATCTATAATAAACAGAAGCCATACTTCAGTCAACATCTATAGGGATGGCCGATAATGGCCATGGATCGAGGAAAACATGAGTGTGATTTGATTTTTTATGGAGTAAATTTCATAGCAAAATATCTGAACCCTCAAACCTTTTGTATTTTACTGTATAAGTAGATAATTTCAATATCTATAATAACAGAAGCCAAACTTGAATCAACATCTATAGGGATGGCCGATAATGGCCATGGATCGAGGAAAATATGAGTGTGATTTGTTTTTTATGGAGTAAATTTCATAGCAAAATATCTGAACGCTCAAACCTTTTGAATTTTACTGTATAATAAGATAATTTTTATATCTATAATAAACAGAAGCCAAATTTGAGTCAACATCTATAGGGATGGCTGATAATGGCCATGGATCGAGGAAAATATGAGTGTGATAGGTTTTTTGTGGAGTAAATTTTATAGCAAAATATTTGAACACTCAAACCTTTTTTATTTAACTGTATAAGTAGATAATTGCAATATCTATAATAAACAGAAGCCATACTTGAGTCAACATGTATAGCGATGGCCGATAATGGCCATCGATCGAGGAAAATATGAGTGTGATTGGTTTTTGTGGAGTAAATTTCATAGCAAAATATCTGAAAGCTCAAACCTTTTGAATTTTACTGTATAAATAGATAATTTCAATATCTATAATAAACAGAAGCCATACTTCAGTCAACATCTATAGGGATGGCCGATAATGGCCATGAATCGAGGAAAACATGAGTGTGATTTGATTTTTTATGGAGTAAATTTCATAGCAAAATATCTGAACCCTCAAACCTTTTGTATTTTACTGTATAAGTAGATAATTTCAATATCTATAATAACAGAAGCCAAACTTGAATCAACATCTATAGGGATGGCCGATAATGGCCATGGATCGAGGAAAATATGAGTGTGATTTGTTTTTTATGGAGTAAATTTCATAGCAAAATATCTGAACGCTCAAACCTTTTGAATTTTACTGTATAATAAGATAATTTTTATATCTATAATAAACAGAAGCCAAATTTGAGTCAACATCTATAGGGATGGCTGATAATGGCCATGGATCGAGGAAAATATGAGTGTGATAGGTTTTTTGTGGAGTAAATTTTATAGCAAAATATTTGAACGCTCAAACCTTTTAAAATTTTACCGTAAAAGTAGATAATTGCAATGTCTATAATAAACAGAAGCCATACTTGAGTCAACATCTATAGGGATGGCCGATAATGGCCATGGATCGAGGAAAATATAAATGTGATTTGTTTTTTGTGGAGTAGATTTCATAGCAAAATATCTGAACGCTCAAACCTTTTCAATTTTACTTTATAAGTAGATAATTTCAATATCTATAATAAACAGAAGCCATACTTCAGTCAACATCTATAGGGATGGCCGATAATGGCCATCGATCGAGGAAAATATGAGTGTGATTTGTTTTTTATGGAGCAAATTTCATAGCAAAATTAATTTTTTAATAAACAGAAGCCAAACTTGAGTCAACATCTATAGGGATGGCGAAAATGGCCATGGATCGAGGAAAATATGAGTGTGATTTATTTTTTCTGGAGTAAATTTCATAGCAAAATATCTGAACTCTCAAACCTTCTGAATTTTACTGTATAAGTAGATAATACCAATATCTATAATAAACAAAAGCCATACTTGAGTCAACATCTATAGGGATGGCCGATAGTGGCCATGGATCGAGAAAAATATGAGTGTGATTTGTTTTTTATGGAGTAGATTTCCTAGCAAAATATCTGAACGCTCAAACCTTTTAAAATTTTACTGTATAAGTAGATAATATTAATATCTATAATATACAGAAGCCAAACTTGAGTCAACATCTATAGGGATGGCCGATAATGGCCATGGATCGAGGAAAATATGAGTGTGATTTGTTTTTGTGAAGTAAATTTCATAGCAAAATATTTGAACGCTCAAACCTTTTGAATTTTACTGTATAAGTAGATAATTGCAATATCTATAATAAACAGAAGCCATACTTCAGTCAACATGCATAGCGATGGCCGATAATGGCCATGGATCGAGGAAAATATGAGTGTGATTTGGTTTTTTATTGAGTAAATTTCATAGCAAAATATCTGAGCGCTCAAACCTTTTTAATTTTACTGTATAAGTAGATAATTTCAATATCTATAATAAACAGAAGCCACACTTGAGTCAGCATCTATAGGGATGGCCGGTAATGGCCATGGATCGAGGAAAATATGAGTGTGATTTGTTTTTTATGGAGTAAATTTCATAGCAAAATATCTGAACGCTCAAACCTTTTTTATTTAACTGTATAAGTAGATAATTGCAATATGTTTAATAAACAGAAGCCAAACTTGAGTCAACATGTATAGGGATGGCCGATAATGGCCATGGATCGAGGAAAATATGAGTGTGATTTGTTTCTTATGAAGTTAATTTTATAGCAAAATATTTGAACGCTCAAACCTTTTGAATTTTACTGTATAAGTAGATAATTGCAATATCTATAATAAACAGAAGCCATACTTGAGTCAACATCTATAGGGATGGCCGATAATGGCCATCGATCGAAGAAAATATGAGTGTGATATGTTTTTTTGGAGCAAATTTCATAGCAAAATTACTTTTTTAATAAACAGAAGCCAAACTTGAGTCAACATCTATAGGGATGGCCGATAATGGCCATGGATCGAGGGAAATATGAGTGTGATTTGATTTTTATGGAGTAAATTATATAGCAAAATATCTGAACGCTCAAACCTTTTGAATTTTACTGTATAAGTAGATAATACCAATATCTATAATAAACAGAAGCCAAACTTGAGTCAACATCTATAGGGATGGCCGATCAAGGCCATCGACCGAGGAATAAATGAGTGTGATTTGGTTTTGTGGAATAAATTTCATAGCAAAATATCTGAACGCTCAAACCTTTTTCATTTTACTGTGTAAGTAGATAATTTCAATATCCTTAATAAACAGAAGCCATACTTGAGTCAACATCTATTGGGATGGCCGATAATGGCCATCGATCGAGGAAAATATGAGTGTAATTTGTTTTTTTGGAGAAAATTTCATAGCAAAATTAATTTTTAAATAAACAGAAGCCAAACTTGAGTCAACATCTATAGGGATGGCCGATAATGGCCATGGATCGAGGAAAATATGAGTGTGTTTGGTTTTTTATGGAGTAAATTTCATAGCAAAATATCTGAACGCTCAAACCTTTTGAATTTTACTGTGTTAGTAGATTGTTTCAATATCTTTAATAAACAGAAGCCATACTTGAGTCAACATCTATAGGGATGGCCGATAATGGCCATGGATCGAGGAAAATATGAGTGTGATTGGTTTTTTATGGAGTAAATTTCATAGCAAAATATCTGAACGCTCAAACCTTTTGAATTTTACTGTATAAGGAGATTGTTTCAATATCTATAATAAACAAAAGCCAAACTTGAGTCAACATCTATAGGGATGGCCGATCAAGGCCATCGATCGAGGAATAAATGAGTGTGATTTGGTTTTGTGGAATAAATTTCATAGCAAAATATCTGAACGCTCAAATCATTTGAATTTTACTGTATAAGTAGATAATACCAATATCTATAATACACAAAAGCCATACTTGAGTCAACATCTATAAGGATGGCCCATAATGGCTATGGATCGAGGAAAATATGAGTGTGATTTGTTTTTTATGGAGTAAATTTCATAGCAAATTTATATCTGAACGCTCAAACCTTTTGAATTTTACTGTATAAGTAGATAATTGCAATATCTATAATAAACGGAAGCCATACTTGAGTCAACATCTATAGGGATGGCCGATAATGGCCATGGATTGAGGAAAATATGAGTGTGATTGGTTTCTTGTGGAGTAAATTTTATAGCAAAATATTTGAACGCTCAAACCTTTTGAAATTTTACTGTATAAGTAGATTGTTTCAATTTCTTTAATAAACAGAAGCCAAACTTGAGTCAACATCTATAGGGATGGCCGATAATGGCCATGGATCGAGGAAAATATGAGTGTGATTTGTTTTTTATGGAGAAAATTTCATAGCAAAATATCTGAACGCTCTCAAATATCTCAAACCTTTTGAATTTTACTGTATAAGTAGATAATTTCAATATCTATAATAAACAGAAGCCACACTTGAGTCAGCATCTATAGGGATGGCCGGTAATGGCCATGGATCGAGGAAAATATGAGTGTGATTCGGTTTTTGTGGAATAAATTTCATAGCAAAATATCTGAACGCTCAAACCTTTTGAATTTTACTGTACAAGTAGAAAATTGCAATATCTATAATAGACAGAAGCCAAACTTGAGTCAGCATCTATTGGGATGGCCGATAATGGCCATGGATCGAAGAAACTATGAGTGTGATTTGTTTTTTATGGAGTAAATTTCATAGCAAAATATCTGAACGATCAAACCTTTTGAATTTTACTGTAAAAGTAGATAATTTCAATATCTATAATAAACAAAAGCCAAACTTTAATCAACATCTATAGGGATGGCCGATCAAGGCCATCGATCGAGGAAAATATGAGTGTGATTTGGTTTTGTGGAATAAATTTCATAGCAAAATATCTGAACGCTCAAATCTTTTGAATTTTACTGTATAAGTAAATAATACCAATATCTATAATAAACAAACACCATACTTGAGTCAACATCTATAGGGATGGCCGATTATGGCCATGGATCAAGGAAAATATGAGTGTGATTTGTTTATTTTGGAGTTAATTTCATAGCAAAATATCTGAACAATCAAACCTTTTGAATTTTACTGTATAAGTAGATAATTGCAATATCTATAATAAACAGGAGCCATACTTGAGTCAACATCTATAGGGATGGCCGATAATTGCCATGGATCGAGGAAAATATGAGTGTGATTGGTTTTTTATGGAGTAGATTTCATAGCAAAATATCTGAACGCTCAAACCTTTTGAATTTTACTGTATAAGTAGATAATTGCAATATCTATAATAAACCGAAGCCAAACTTGAAACAACATCTATAAGGATGGCCGGTAATGGCCATAGATCGAGGAAAATATGAGTGTGATTTGTTTCTTATCAAGTTAATTTCATAGCAAAATATCTGAACGCTCAAACCTTTTGAATTTTACTGAATAAGTAGATAATTTCAATATCTATAATAAACAAAAGCCAAACTTGAGTCAACATCTATTGGGATGGCCGATCAAGGCCATCGATCGAGGAATAAATGAGTGTGATTTGGTTTTGTGGAATAAATTTCATAGCAAAATATTTGAACGTTCAAACCTTTTGAATTTTACTGTATAAGTAGATAATACCAATATCTATAATAAACAGAAGCCATATTTGAGTCAACATCTATAGCGATGGCCGATAATGGCCATGGATCGAGGAAAATATGAGTGTGATTTGTTTTTTATGGAGTAAATTTCATAGCAAAATATCTGAACTCTCAAACCTTTTGAATTTTACTGTATAAGTAGACAATTGCAATATCTATAATAACAGAAGCCAAACTTGAGTCAACATCTATAGCGATGGCCGATAATGGCCATGGATCGAGGAAAATATGAGTGTGATTTGTTTTTTATGGAGTAAATTTCATAGCAAAATATCTGAACGCTCAAATCTTTTGAATTTTACTGTATAAGGAGATTGTTTCAATATCTATAATAAACAAAAGCCATACTTGAATCAACATCTATAGGGATGGCCGATAATGGCCATCGGTCGAAGAAAATATGAGTGTGATTTGTTTTTTATCGAGTAAATTTAATAGCAAAATATCTGAACGCTCAAACCTTTTGAATTTTACTGTATAAGTAGATTATATCAATATCTATAATAAACAGAAGCCATACTTGAGTCAACATCTATAGGGATGGCCGATAATGGCTATGGATCGAGGAAAATATGAGTGTGATTTGTTTTTTATGGAGTAAATTTCATAGCAAAATATCTGAACGCACAAACCTGTTGAATTTTACTGTATAAGTAGATAATTTCAATATCTGTAATGAACCAAAAACCATACTTGAGTCAACATCTATAGGGATGGCCGATAATGGCCATCGGTCGAAGAAAATATGAGTGTGATTTGTTTTTTATGGAGTAAATTTCATAGCAAAATATCTGAACGCTCAAACCTTTTGAATTTTACTGTATAAGTAGATAATTTCAATATCTATAATAAACAGAAGCCATACTTGAGTCAACATCTATTGGGATGGCCGATAACGGCCATGGATCGAGGAAAATATGAGTGTGATTTGGTTTTTGTGGAATAAATTTCATAGCAAAATATCTGAACGCTTAAACCTTTTGAATTTTGCTGTACAAGTAGATAATTGCAATATCTATAATAAACAGAAGCCATACTTGAGTCAGCATCTAGAGGGATGGCCGATAATGGCCATGGATCGAGGAAAATATGAGTGTGATTTGTTTTTTATGGAGTAAATTTCATAGCAAAATATCTGAACGCTCAAACCTTTTGAATTTTACTGTATAAGTAGATAATTGCAATATCTATAATAAACAGAAGCCAAATTTGAGTAAACATCTATTGGGATGGCCGATAATGGCCATGGATCGAGGAAAATATGAGTGTGATTGGTTTCTTGTGGAGTAAATTTTATAGCAAAATATTTGAACGCTCAAACCTTTTGGAATTTTACCGTTTAAGTAGATTGTTTCAATATCTATAATAAACAGAAGCCATACTTGAGTCAACATCTATAGGGATGGCCGATAATGGCCATCGATCGAGGAAAATATGAGTGTGATTGGTTTTTGTGAAGTAAATTACATAGCAAAATATCTGAAAGCTCAAACCTTTTGAATTTTACTGTATAAGTAGATAATTTCAATATCTATAATAAACAGAAGCCTTACTCGAGTCAACATCTATAGCGATGGCCGATAATGGCCATGGATCGAGGAAAATATGGGTGTGATTTGATTTTTATGGAGAAAATTTCATAGCAAAATATCTGAACGCTCAAACCTTTTGAATTTTACTGTATAAGTAGATAATTGCAATATCTATAATAAACAAACGCAAAACTTGTGATTTGGTTTTGTGGAATAAATTTCATAGCAAAATATCTGAACGCTCAAATCTTTTGAATTTTACTGCATAAGTAGATAATTGCAATATCTATAATAAACAGAAACCATACTTGAGTCAACATCTATTGGGATAGCCGATAATGGCCATGGATCGAGGAAAATATGAGTGTGATTTGTTTTTTATGGAGTAAATTTCATAGCAAAATATCTGAACGCTCAAACCGTTTGAATTTTACTGTATAAGTAGATAATTGCAATATCTATAATTAACAGAAGCAAGACTTGAGTCAACATCTATAGGGATGGCCGATAATGGCCATGGATCCAGGAAAATATGAGTGTGATTGGTTTTTTGTGGAGTTAATTTTATAGCAAAATATTTGAACGCTCAAACCTTTTGGTATTTGAAGGTGTAAGAATTTTGTTTTAATATCTATAATAAACAGAAGCAAGACTTGAGTCAACATCTATAGGGATGGCCGATCATGGCCATGGATCGAGGAAAATATGAGTGTGATTTGTTTTTTATGGAGTAAATTTCATAGCAAAATATCTGAACGCTCAAACCTTTTTCATTTTACTGTATAAGTAGATAATTGCAATATCTATAATAAACAGAAGCCATAATTGAGTCAACATCACAAAAGCCATACTTGAGTCAAGGCCATCGATCGAGGAGTAAATTAGTGTGATTTGGTTTTGTGGAATAAATTTCATAGCAAAATATCTGAACGCTCAAATATTTTGAATTTTACTGTATAAGTAGATAATACCAATATCTATAATAAACAGAAACCATACTTGAATCAACATCTATTGGGATGGCCGATAATGGCCATGGATCGAGGAAAATATGAGTGTGATTGGTTTTTTATGGAGTAAATTTCATAGCAAAATATCTGAACGCTCAAACCTTTTGAATTTTACTGTATAAGTAGATAATTGCAATATCTATAATAAACAGAAGCCAAATTTGAGTCAACATCTATAGGGATGGCCGATAATGGCCATGGATCGAGGAAAATATGAGTGTGATTGGTTTTTTGTGGAGTAAATTTTATAGCAAAATATTTGAACGCTCAAATCTTTTGGAATTTTACTGTATAAGTAGATAATTGCAATATTTATAATAAACAGGAGCCATACTTGAGTCAATATCTATAGGGATGGCCGATTATGGCCATGGATCGAGGAAAATATGAGTGTGATTTGTTTTTTATGGAGTAAATTTCATAGCAAAATATCTGAACGCTCAAACCTTTTGAATTTTACTGTATAAGTAGATAATTGCAATATCTATAATAAACAGAAGCCATACTTCAGTCAACATCTATAGGGATGGCTGATAATGGCCATCGATCGAGGAAAATATGAGTGTGATTTGTTTTTTATGGAGTAAATTTCATAGCAAAATATATTTTTTAATAAACAGAACCCAAACTTGAGTCAACATCTATAGGGATGGCGATAATGGCCATGGATCGAGGAAAATATGAGTGTGATTTGTTTTTTATGGAGTAAATTTCATAGCAAAATATCTGAACTCTCAAACCTTTTGAATTTTACTGTATAAGTAGATAATTGCAATATCTATAATAAACCGAAGCCATACTTGAGTCAACACCTATAGGGATGGCCGATAATGGCCATGGATCGAGGAAAATATGAGTGTGATTGGTTACTGGTGGAGTTAATTTTATAGCAAAATATTTGAACACTCAAACCTTTTGGAATTTTACTGTACAAGTAGATTGTTTCAATATCTATAATAAACAGAAGCCATACTTGAGTCAACATCTATAGGGATGGCCGATAATTGCCATCGATCGAGGAAAATATGAGTGTGATTGGTTTTTGTGGAGTAAATTTCATATCAAAATATCTGAACGCTCAAACCTTTTGGAATTTTACTGTATAAGTAGATAATTTCAATATCTATAATAAACAGAAGCCATGCTTGAGTCAACATCACAGAAGCCATACTTGAGTCAAGGCCATCGATCGAGGAGGAAATTAGTGTGATTTGGTTTTGTGGAATAAATTTTATGTCAAAATATCTGAACGCTCAAACTTTTTGAATTTTGCTGTATAAGTAGATAATTGCAATATCTATAATAAACAGAAGCCATACTTGAGTCAACATCTATAGGGATGGCCGATAATGGCCATGGATCGAGGAAAATATGAGTGTGATTTGTTTTTTATGGAGTAAATTTCATAGCAAAATATCTGAACGCACAAACCTTTTGAATTTTACTGTATAAGTAGATTATATCAATATCTATAATAAACAGAAGCCATACTTCTGTCAACATCTATAGGGATGGCCGATAATGGCCATGGATCGAGGAAAATATGAGTGTGATTTGTTTTTTATGGAGTAAATTTCATAGCAAAATATCTGAACGCTCAAACCTTTTGAATTTTACTGTATAAGTAGATAATTTCAATATCTATAATAAACAGAAGCCATGCTTGAGTCAACATCACAGAAGCCATACTTGAGTCAAGGCCATCGATCGAGGAGTAAATTAGTGTGATTTGGTTTTGTGGAATAAATTTCATAGCAAAATATCTGAACGCTCAAATATTTTGAATTTTACGGTACAAGTAGATAATTGCAATATCTATAATAAACAGAAACCATACTTGAGTCAACATCTATAGGGATGGCCGATAATGGCCATGGATCGAGGAAAATATGAGTGTGATTTGTTTTTCATGTGGTCAATTTCATAGCAAAATATCTGAGCGCTCAAACCTTCTGAATTTTACTGTATAAGTAGATTGTTTCAATATCTATAATAAACAGAAGCCATGCTTGAGTCAACATCTATAGGAATGGCCGATAACGGCCATGGATCGAGGAAAATATGAGTGTGATTTGTTTTTTATGGAGTAAATTTCATAGCAAAATATCTGAACGCTCAAACCTTTTGAATTTTACTGTATAAGTAGATAATTGCAATATCTATAATAAACAGAAGCCAAACTTGAGTCAACATCTATAGGGATGGCCGATAATGGCCATAGATCGAGGAAAATATGAGTGTGATTAGTTTTTTATGGAGTAGATTTCATAGCAAAATATCTGAACGCTCAAACTTTTTGAATTTTACTGTATAAGTAGATAATATCAATATCTATAATAAAAAAAAGCCATAATTGAGTCAACATCTATAGGGATGGCCGAAAATGGCCATCGGTCGAAGAAAATATGAGTGTGATTTGTTTTTTATAGAGTAAATTTCATAGCAAAATATCTGAACGCTCAAACCTTTTGAATTTTACTGTATAAGTAGATAATTGCCATATCTATAATAAACAGAAGCCAAACTTGAGTCAACATCTATAGGGATGGCCGATAACGGCTATGGATCGAGGAAAATATGAGTGTGATTTTGGTTTTCTGGAATAAATTTCAATGCAAAATATCTGAACACTCAAACCTTTTTTATTTAACTGTATAAGTAGATAATTGCAATATCTATAATAAACAGAAGCCATACTTGAGTCAACATGTATAGCGATGGCCGATAATGGCCATCGATCGAGGAAAATATGAGTGTGATTGGTTTTTTATGGAGTAAATTTCATAGCAAAATATCTGAAAGCTCAAACCTTTTGAATTTTACTGTATAAGTAGATAATTTTAGTATCTATAATAAACAGAAGCCATACTTGAGTCAACATCTATAGGGATGGCCGATAATGGCCATGGATCGAGGAAAATATGAGTGTGATTTGATTTTTTATGGAGTAAATTTCATAGCAAAATATCTGAACGCTCAAACCTTTTGAATTTTACTGTATAAGTAGATAATTTCAATATCTATAATAACAGAAGCCAAACTTGAATCAACATCTATAGGGATGGCCGATAATGGCCATGGATCGAGAAAAATATGAGTGTGATTTGTTTTTTATGGAGTAAATTTCATAGCAAAATATCTGAACGCTCAAACCTTTTGAATTTTACTGTATAATAAGACAATTTCAATATCTATAATAAACAGAAGCCAAATTTGAGTCAACATCTATAGGGATGGCCGATAATGGCCATGGATCGAGGAAAATATGAGTGTGATTGGTTTTTTGTGGAGTTAATTTTATAGCAAAATATTTGAACGCTCAAACCTTTTAGAATTTCACCGTATAAGTAGATAATTGCAATATCTATAATAAACAGAAGCCATACTTGAGTCAACATCTATAGGGATGGCCGATAATGGCCATGGATCGAGGAAAATATAAATGTGATTTGTTTTTTGTGGAGTAGATTTCATAGCAAAAAATCTGAACGCTCAAACCTTTTGAATTTTACTGTATAAGTAGATAATTGCAATATCTATAATAAACAGAAGCCATACTTCAGTCAAAATCTAAAGGGATGGCCGATAATGGCCATCGATCGAGGAAAATATGAGTGTGATTTGTTTTTTATGGAGTAAATTTCATAGCAAAATTAATTTTTTAATAAACAGAAGCCAAACTTGAGTCAACATCTATAGGGATGGTTATAATGGCCATGGATCGAGGAATAAATGAGTGTGATTTATTTTTTATGGAGTAAATTTCATAGCAAAATATCTGAACTCTCAAACCTTCTGAATTTTACTGTACAAGTAGATAATTGCAATATCTATAATAAACCGAAGCCAAACTTGAGTCAACATCTATAGGGATGGCCGATAGTGGCCATCGATCGAGGAAAATATGAGTGTGAATTTGTTTTTTATGGAGTAGATTTCATAGCAAAATATCTAAACGCTCAAACCTTTTTAAATTTGATGTATAAGTAGATAATATTAATATCTATAATAAACAGAAGCCATACTTGAGTCAACATCTATAGGGATGGCCGAGAATGGCCATGGATCGAGGAAAATATGAGTATAATTTGTTTTTGTGAAGTTAATTTCATAGCAAAATATTTGAACTCTCAAACCTTTTTCATTTTACTGTATAAGTAGATAATTGCAATATCTACAATAAACAGAAGCCATACTTGAGTCAACATGCATAGCGATGGCTGATAATGGCCATGGATCGAGGAAAATATGAGTGTGATTTGGTTTTTTAAGAAGTAAATTTCATAGCAAAATATCCGAACGCTCAAACCTTTTGAATTTTACTGTTTAAGTAGATAATTGCAATATCTATAATAAACAGAAGCCATATTTTAGTCAATATAGGGATGGCCGATAATGGCCATGGATCGAGGAAAATATGAGTGTGATTTGTGTTTTATGGAGTAAATTTCATAGCAAAATATCTGAACGCTCAAACCTTTTTTTTTTAACTGTATAAGTAGATAATTGCAATATCTATAATAAACAGAAGCCAAACTTGAGTCAACATGTATAGGGATGGCCGATAATGGCCATGGATCGAGGAAAATATGAGTGTGATTTGTTTCTTATGAAGTTAATTTTATAGCAAAATATCTGAACGCTCAAACCTTTTGAATTTTACTGTATAAGTAGATAATTGCAATATTTATAATAAACCGAAGCCAAAATTGAGTCAACATCTATAGGGATGGCCGATAATGGCCATGGATCGAGGAAAATATGAGTGTGATTGGTTTTTTGTGGAGTAAATTTTATAGCAAAATATTTGAACGCTCAAATCTTTTGGAATTTTACCGTATAAGTAGATAATTGCAATATTTATAATAAACAGGAGCCATACTTGAGTCAACATCTATAGGGATGGCCGATTATGGCCATGGATCGAGGAAAATATGAGTGTGATTTGTTTTTTATGGAGTAAATTTCATAGCAAAATATCTGAACGCTCAAACCTTTTGAATTTTACTGTATAAGTAGATAATTGCAATATCTATAATAAACAGAAGCCATACTTCAGTCAACATCTATAGGGATGGCCGATAATGGCCATCGATCGAGGAAAATATGAGTGTGATTTGTTTTTTATGGAGTAAATTTCATAGCAAAATATATTTTTTAATAAACAGAACCCAAACTTGAGTCAACATCTATAGGGATGGCGATAATGGCCATGGATCGAGGAAAATATGAGTGTGATTTGTTTTTTATGGAGTAAATTTCATAGCAAAATATCTGAACTCTCAAACCTTTTGAATTTTACTGTATAAGTAGATTGTTTCAATATCTATAATAAACCGAAGCCATACTTGAGTCAACACCTATAGGGATGGCCGATAATGGCCATGGATCGAGGAAAATATGAGTGTGATTGGTTACTGGTGGAGTTAATTTTATAGCAAAATATTTGAACGCTCAAACCTTTTGGAATTTTACTGTATAAGTAGATTGTTTCAATATCTATAATAAACAGAAGCCATACTTGAGTCAACATCTATAGGGATGGCCGATAATGGCCATCGATCGAGGAAAATATGAGTGTGATTGGTTTTTGTGGAGTAAATTTCATAGCAAAATATCTGAACGCTCAAACCTTTTGGAATTTTACTGTATAAGTAGATAATTTCAATATCTATAATAAACAGAAGCCATGCTTGAGTCAACATCACAGGAGTGTGATTTGGTTTTGTGGAATAAATTTTATGTCAAAATATCTGAACGCTCAAACCTTTTGAATTTTGCTGTATAAGTAGATAATTGCAATATCTATAATAAACAGAAGCCATACTTGAGTCAACATCTATAGGGATGGCCGATAATGGCCATGGATCGAGGAAAATATGAGTGTGATTTGTTTTTTATGGAGTAAATTTCATAGCAAAATATCTGAACGCACAAACCTTTTTCATTTTACTGTATAAGTAGATTATATCAATATCTATAATAAACAGAAGCCATACTTGAGTCAACATCTATAGGGATGGCCGATAATGGCCATGGATCGAGGAAAATATGAGTGTGATTTGTTTTTTATGGAGTAAATTTCATTGCAAAATATCTGAACGCTCAAACCTTTTGAATTTTACTGTATAAGTAGATAATTTCAATATCTATAATAAACAGAAGCCATGCTTGAGTCAACATCACAGAACCCATACTTGAGTCAAGGCCATCGATCGAGGAGTAAATTAGTGTGATTTGGTTTTGTGGAATAAATTTCATAGCAAAATATCTTAACGCTCAAATATTTTGAATTTTACTGTACAAGTAGATAATTGCAATATCTATAATAAACAGAAACCATACTTGAGTCAACATCTATAGGGATGGCCGATAATGGCCATGGATCGAGGAAAATATGAGTGTGATTTGTTTTTCATGTGGTCAATTTCATAGCAAAATATCTGAGCGCTCAAACCTTCTGAATTTTACTGTATAAGTAGAAAATTGCAATATCTTTAATAAACAGGAGCAATACTTGAGTCAACATCTAAAGGAATGGCCGATAATGGCCATGGATCGAGGAAAATATGAGTGTGATTTGTTTTTTATGGAGTAAATTTCATAGCAAAATATCTGAACGCTCAAACCTTTTTCATTTTACTGTATAAGTAGATAATTGCAATATCTATAATAAACAGAAGCCAAACTTGAGTCAACATCTATAGCGATGGCCGATAATGGCCATAGATCGAGGAAAATATGAGTGTGATTAGTTTTTTATGGAGTAAATTTCATAGCAAAATATCTGAACGCTCAAACTTTTTGAATTTTACTGTATAAGTAGATAATTGCAATATCTATAATAAAAAAAAGCCATACTTGAGTCAACATCTATAGGGATGGCCGAAAATGGCCATCGGTTGAAGAAAATATGAGTGTGATTTGTTTTTTATTGAGTAAATTTCATAGCAAAATATCTGAATGCTCAAACCTTTTGAATTTTACTGTATAAGTAAATAATTGCCATATCTATAATAAACAGAAGCCATACTTGAGTCAACATCTATAGGGATGGCCGATAACGGCTATGGATCGAGGAAAATATGAGTGTGATTTGGGTTTTGTGGAATAAATTTCATAGCAAAATATCTGAACGCTCAAACCTTTTTTATTTAACTGTATAAGTAAATAATTGCAATATCTATAATAAACAGAAGCCATACTTGAGTCAACATGTATAGCGATGGCCGATAATGGCCATGGATCGAGGAAAATATGAGTGTGATTGGTTTTTGTGGAGTAAATTTCATAGCAAAATATCTGAAAGCTCAAACCTTTTGAATTTTACTGTATAAGTAGATAATTTTAATATCTATAATAAACAGAAGCCATACTTCAGTCAACATCTATAGGGATGGCCGATAATGGCCATGGATCGAGGAAAATATGAGTGTGATTTGATTTTTTATGGAGTAAATTTCATAGCAAAATATCTGAACGCTCAAACCTTTTGAATTTTACTGTATAAGTAGATAATTTCAATATCTACAATAAACAGAAGCCAAACTTGAATCAACATCTATAGGGATGGCCGATAATGGCCATGGATCGGGGAAAATATGAGTGTGATTTGTTTTTTATGGAGTAAATTTCATAGCAAAATATCTGAACGCTCAAACCTTTTGAATTTTACTGTATAATAAGATAATTTCAATATCTATAATAAACAGAAGCCAAATTTGAGTCAACATCTATAGGGATGGCCGATAATGGCCATGGATCGAGGAAAATATGAGTGTGATTGGTTTTTTGTGGAGTTAATTTTATAGCAAAATATTTGAACGCTCAAACCTTTTGGAATTTCACCGTATAAGTAGATAATTGCAATATCTATAATAAACAGAAGCCATACTTGAGTCAACATCTATAGGGATGGCCGATAATGGCCATGGATCGAGGAAAATATAAATGTGATTTGTTTTTTATGGAGTAGATTTCATAGCAAAAAATCTGAACGCTCAAACCTTTTGAATTTTACTGTATAAGTAGATAATTGCAATATCTATAATAAACAGAAGCCATACTTCAGTCAACATCTATAGGGATGGCCGATAATGGCCATCGATCGAGGAAAATATGAGTGTGATTTGTTTTTTATGGAGTAAATTTCATAGCAAAATTAATTTTTTAATAAACAGAAGCCAAACTTGAGTCAACATCTATAGGGATGGCGATAATGGCCATGGATCGAGGAAAATATGAGTGTGATTTATATTTTATGGAGTAAATTTCATAGCAAAATATCTGAACTCTCAAACCTTCTGAATTTTACTGTATAAGTAGATAATTGCAATATCTATAATAAACCGAAGCCATACTTGAGTCAACATCTATAGGGATGGCCGATAGTGGCCATGGATCGAGGAAAATATGAGTGTAATTTGTTTTTATGGAGTAGATTTCATAGCAAAATATCTGAACGCTCAAACCTTTTAAAATTTGATGTATAAGTAGATAATATTAATATATATAATATACAGAAGCCATACTTGAGTCAACATCTATAGGGATGGCCGATAATGGCCATGGATCGAGGAAAATATGAGTATAATTTGTTTTTGTGAAGTTAATTTCATAGCAAAATATTTGAACTCTCAAACCTTTTTCATTTTACTGTATAAGTAGATAATTGCAATATCTACAATAAACAGAAGCCATACTTGAGTCAACATGCGTAGCGATGGCCAATAATGGCCATGGATCGAGGAAAATATGAGTGTGATTTGGTTTTTTAAGAAGTAAATTTCATAGCAAAATATCTGAGCGCTCAAACCTTTTGAATTTTACTGTATAAGTAGATAATTGCAATATCTATAATAAACAGAAGCTATATTTGAGTCAATATAGGGATGGCCGATAATGGCCATGGATCGAGGAAAATATGAGTGTGATTTGTTTCTTATGAAGTTAATTTTATAGCAAAATATCTGAACGCTCAAACCTTTTGAATTTTACTGTATAAGTAGATAATTGCAATATCTATAATAAACAGAAGCCATACTTCAGTCAACATCTATAGGGATGGCCGATAATGGCCATCGATCGAGGAAAATATGAGTGTGATTTGTTTTTTTGGAGAAAATTTCATAGCAAAATTAATTTTTTAATAAACAGAAGCCAAACTTGAGTCAACATCTATAGGGATGGCCGATAATGGCCATGGATCGAGGGAAATATGAGTGTGATTTGATTTTTATGGAGTAAATTTCATAGCAAAATATCTGAACGCTCAAACCTTTTGAATTATTGTATAAGTAGATAATACCAATATCTATAATAAACAAAAGCCAAACTTGAGTCAACATCTATAGGGATGGCCGATCAAGGCCATCGACCGAGGAATAAATGAGTGTGATTTGGTTTTGTGGAATAAATTTCATAGCAAAATATCTGAACGCTCAAACCTTCTGAATTTTACTGTGTAAGTAGATAATTTCAATATCCTTAATAAACAGAAGCCAAACTTGAGTCAACATCTATAGGGATGGCCATGGATCGAGGAAAATATGAGTGTGATTGGTTTTTTATGGAGTTAATTTCATAGCAAAATATCTGAACGCTCAAACCTTTTGAATTTTACTGTGTTAGTAGATAATTTCAATATCTTTAATAAACAGAAGCCATACTTGAGTCAACATCTATAGGGATGGCCGATAATGGCCATGGATCGAGGAAAATATGAGTGTGATTGGTTTTTTATGGAGTAAATTTCATAGCAAAATATCTGAACGCTCAAACCTTTTGAATTTTACTGTATAAGTAGATTGTTTCAATATTTATAATAAACAGAAGCCATACTTGAGTCAACATCTATAGGGATGGCCGATCAAGGCCATCGATCGAGGAATAAATGAGTGTGATTTGGTTTTGTGGAATAAATTTCATAGCAAAATATCTGAACGCTCAAATCATTTGAATTTTACTGTATTAGTAGATAATACCAATATCTATAATAAACAAAAGCCAAACTTGAGTCAACATCTATAGGGATGGCCGATAATGGCTATGGATCGAAGAAAATATGAGTGTGATTTGTTTTTTATGGAGTAAATTTCATAGCAAATTTATATCTGAACGCTCAAACCTTTTGAATTTTACTGTATAAGTAGATAATTGCACTATCTACAATAAACAGAAGCCATACTTGAGTCAACATCTATAGGGATGGCCGATAATGGCCATGGATCGAGGAAAATATGAGTGTGATTGGTTTTTTGTGGAGTAAATTTTATAGCAAAATATTTGAACGCTCAAACCTTTTGGAATTTTACTGTATAAGTAGATTGTTTCAATATCTTTAATAAACAGAAGCCAGACTTGAGTCAACATCTATAGGGATGGCCGATAATGGCCATGGATCGAGGAAAATATGAGTGTGATTTGTTTTTTATGGAGTAAATTTCATAGCAAAATATCTGAAAGCTCAAACCTTTTGAATTTTACTGTGAAAGTAGATAATTTCAATATCTATAATAAACAGAAGCCATACTTGAGTCAGCATCTATAGGGATGGCCGGTAATGGCCATGGATCGAGGAAAATATGAGTGTGACTCGGTTTTTGTGGAATAAATTTCATAGCAAAATATCTGAGCGCTCAAACCTTTTGAATTTTACTGTACAAGTAGAAAATTGCAATATCTATAATAGACAGAAGCCAAACTTGAGTCAGCATGTATTGGGATGGGCGATAATGGCCATGGATCGAAGGAAATATGAGTGTGATTTGATTTTTATGGAGCAAATTTCATAGCAAAATATCTGAACTCTTAAACCTTTTGAATTTTTCTGTATAAGTAAATAATTTCAATATCTATAATAAACAAAAGCCAAACTTGAGTCAACATCTATAGGGATGGCCGATCAAGGCCATCGATCGAGGAATTAATGAGTGTGATTTGGTTTTGTGGAATAAATTTCATAGCAAAATATCTGAACGCTCAAATCTATTGAATTTTACTGTATAAGGAGATTATACCAATATCTACAATAAACAGAAGCCATACTTGAGTCAACATCTATAGGGATGGCCGATAATGGCCATGGATCGAGGAAAATATGAGTGTGATTTGTTTTTTATGGAGTAAATTTCATATCAAAATATCTGAACGCTCAAACCTTTTGAATTTTACTGTATAAGTAGATAATTGCAATATCTATAATAAACAGAAGCCATACTTGAGTCAACATCTATAGGGATGGCCGATAATGGCCATGGATCGAGGAAAATATGAGTGTGATTTGTTTTTTATGGAGTAAATTTCATAGCAAAATATCTGAACGCTCAAACCTTTTGGAATTTTACTGTATAAGTAGATAATTGCAATATCTATAATAAACAGAAGCCATACTTGAGTCAACATCTATAGGGATGGCCGATAATGGCCATGGATCGAGGAAAATATGAGTGTGATTGGTTTTTTGTGGAGTAAATTTTATAGCAAAATATTTGAACGCTCAAACCTTTTGAATTTTACTGTATAAGTAGATTGTTTTAATATCTATAATAAACAGAAGCCATACTTGAGTCAACATCTATAGGGATGGCCGATAATTGCCATGGATCGAGGAAAATATGAGTGTGATTGGTTTTTATGGAGTAAATTTCATAGCAAAATATCTGAACGCTCAAACCTTTTGAATTTTACTGTATAAGTAGATAATTGCAATATCTATAACAAACCGAAGCCAAACTTGAATCAACATCTATAGGGATGGCCGATAATGGCCATAGATCGAGGAAAATATGAGTGTGATTTGTTTCTTATGAAGCAAATTTCATAGCAAAATATCTGAACGCTCAAACCTTTTGAATTTTACTGTATAAGTAGATAATTTCAATATCTATAATAAACAAAAGCCAAACTTGAGTCAACATCTATTGGGATGGCCGATCAAGGCCATCAATCGAGGAATAAATGAGTGTGATTTGGTTTTGTGGAATAAATTTCATAGCAAAATATTTGAACGCTCAAACCTTTTGAATTTTACTGTATAAGTAGATAATACCAATATCTATGATAAACAGAAGCCATACTTGAGTCAACATCTATAGGGATGGCCGATAATGGCCATGGATCGAGGAGAATATGAGTGTGATTTGTTTTTTATGGAGTAAATTTCATAGCAAAATATCTGAACGCTCAAACCTTTTGAATTTTACTGTATAAGTAGATAATTGCAATATCTATAATAAACAGAAGCCATAATTGAGTCAACATCTTTTGGGATGGCCGATAATGGCCATGGATCGAGGAAAATATGAGTGTGATTGGTTTTTTATGGAGTAAATTTGGACAAACCTTTTTCATTTTACTGTGTAAGTAGATAATTTCAATATCCTTAATAAACACAAGCCATACTTGAGTCAACATCTATAGGGATGGCCGATAATGGCTATGGATCGAGGAAAATATGAGTGTGCTTTGTTTTTTATGGAGTAAATTTCATAGCAAATTTATATCTGAACGCTCAAACCTTTTGAATTTTACTGTATAAGTAGATAATTGCAATAGCTATAATTAACAGAAGCCACACTTGAGTCAACATCTATAGGGATGGCCGATAATGGCCAGAGATCGAGGAAAATATGAGTATGATTTGTTTTTTATGGAGTAAATTTCATAGCAAAATATCTGAACGCTCAAACCTTTTGAATTTTACTGTACAAGTAGAAAATTGCAATATCTATAATAAACAGAAGCCAAACTGGAGTCAACATCTATTGGGATGGCCGATAATGGCCATGGATCGAAGAAAATATGAGTGTGATTTGTTTTTTATGGAGTAAATTTCATAGCAAAATATCTGAACACTCAAACCTTTTGAATTTTACTGTATAAGTAGATAATTGCAATATCTATAATAAACAGAAGCCATACTTGAGTCAACATCTATAGGGATGGCCGATAATGGCCATAGATCGAGGAAAATATGAGTGTGATTTGTTTTTTATGAAGTAAATTTCATAGCAAAATATCTGAACGCTCAAACCTTTTGAATTTTACTGTATAAGTAGATAATTTCAATATCTATAATAAACAGAAGCCAAACTTGAGTCAACATCTATTGGGATGGCCGATCAAGGCCATCGATCGAGGAATAAATGAGTGTGATTTGGTTTTGTGGAATAAATTTCATAGCAAAATATCTGAATGCTCAAACGTTTTGAATTTTACTGTATAAGTAGAAAATACCATTATCTATAATAAACAAAAGCCAAACTTGAGTCAACATCTATAGGGATGGCCGATAATGGCCATGGATCGAGGAAAATATGAGTGTGATTTGTTTTTTATGGAGTAAATTTCATAGCAAAATATCTGAACGCTCAAACCTTTTGAATTTTACTGTATAAGTAGATAATTACAATATCTATAATAAACAGAAGCCATACTTGAGTCAACATCTATAGGGATGGCCGATAATGGCCATGGATCGAGGAAAATATGAGTGTGATTGGTTTTTTATGGAGTAAATTTCATAGCAAAATATCTGAACGCTCAAACCTTTTGAATTTTACTGTATAAGAAGATTATTGCGAAAGCTATAATAAACAGAAGCCAGACTTGAGTCAACATCTATAGGGATGGCCGATAATGGCCATAGATCGAGGAAAATATGAGTATGATTTGTTTTTTATGGAGTAAATTTCATAGCAAAATATCTGAACGCTCAAACCTTTTGAATTTTACTGTATAAGTAGATAATTTCAATATCTATAATAAACAGAAGCCATACTTGAGTCAACATCTATAGGGATGGCCGATATGGAACGAGGAAAATATGAGTGTGATTGGTTTTTGTGGAATAAATTTCATAGCAAAATATCTGAACTCTCAAACCTTTTGAATTTTGCTGTACAAGTAGATAATACCAATTTCTATAATAAACAGAAGCCAGACTTGAGTCAACATCTATAGGGATGGCCGATAATGGCCATGGATCGAGGAAAATATGAGTGTGATTGGTTTTTTATGGAGTAAATTTCATAGCAAAATATCTGAACGCTCAAACCTTTTGAATTTTACTGTATAAGTAGATAATTTCAAACTCTATAATAAACAGAAGCCATACTTGAGTCAACATCTATAGGGATGGCCGATAATGGCCATGGATCGAGGAAAATATGAGTGTGATTTGTTTTTGTGAAGTAAATTTCATAGCAAAATATTTGAACTCTAAATCCTTTTTTATTTAACTGTATAAGTAGATAATTGCAATATCTATAATAAACAGAAGCCATACTTGAGTCAACATGTATAGCGATGGCCGATAATGGCCATCGATCGATGAAAATATGAGTGTGATTGGTTTTTGTGGAGTAAATTTCATAGCAAAATATCTGAGCGCGCAAACCTTTTGAATTTTACTGTATAAGTATAAAATTTTAATATCTATAATAAACAGAAGCCATACTTGAGTCAACATCTATAGGGATGGCCGATAATGGCCATGGATCGAGGAAAATATGAGTGTGATTTGATTTTTTATGGAGTAAATTTCATAGCAAAATATCTGAACGCTCAAACCTTTTGAATTTTACTGTAAAAGTAGATAATTTCAATATCTATAATAAACAGAAGCCAAAATTGAATCAACATCTATAGGGATGGCCGATAATGGCCATCGATCGAGGAATAAATGAGTGTGATTTGGTTTTGTGGAATAAATTTCATAGCAAAATATCTGAACGCTCAAATCTTTTGAATTTTTCTGTATTAGTAGATAATACCAATATCTATAATAAACAGAAGCCAGACTTGAGTCAACATCTATAGGGATGGCCGATAGTGGCCATGGATCGAGGAAAATATGAGTGTGATTTGTTTTTTATGGAGTAAATTTCATAGCAAAATATCTGAACGCTCAAACCTTTTGAATTTTACTGTGTAAGTATATAATTTCAATATCTATAATAAACAGAAGCCATACTTGAGTCAACATCTATAGGGATGGTCGATAATGGCCATGGATCGAGGAAAATATGAGTGTGATTAGTTTTTGTGAAGTTAATTTCATAGCTAAATATAAGGAATCTCAAACCTTTTGAATTTTACTGTATAAGTAGATAATTGCAATATCTATAATAAACAGAAGCCATACTTGAGTCAACATCTATAGGGATGGCCGATAATGGCCATGGATCGAGGAAAATATGAGTGTGATTTGTTTTTTATGGAGTAAATTTCATAGCAAAATATCTGAACGCGCAAACCTTTTGAATTTTACTGTATTAGTAGATAATTGCAATATCTATAATAAACAGAAGCCAGACTTGAGTCAACATCTAAAGCGATGGCCGCTAATGGCCATAGATCGAGGAAAATATGAGTGTGATTTGTTTTTTATGGAGTAAATTTCATAGCAAAATATCTAAACGCTCAAACCTTTTGCATTTTACTGTACAAGTAGATAATTTCAATATCTATAATAAACAGAAGCCATACTTGAGTCAACATCTATAGGGATGGCCGATATGGATCGAGGAAAATATGAGTGTGATTTGGTTTTTGTGGAATAAATTTCATAGCAAAATATCTGAACACTCAAACCTTTTGAATTTTGCTGTACAAGTAGATAATACCAATATCTATAATAAACAGAAGCCAGACTTGAGTCAACATCTATAGCGATGGCCGACAATGGCCATGGATCGAGGAAAATATGAGTGTGATTTGTTTTTTATGGAGTAAATTTCATAGCAAAATATCTGAACACTCAAACCTTTTGAATTTTACTGTATAAGTAGATAATTTCAATATCTATAATAAACAGAAGCCATACTTGAGTCAACATCTAAAGGGATGGCCGATAATGGCCATGGATCGAGGAAAATATGAGTGTGATTGGTTTTAATGGAGTAGATTTCATAGCAAAATATTTGAACTCTAAATCCTTTTTTATTTAACTTTATAAATAGATAATTGCAATATCTATAATAAACAGAAGCCATACTTGAGTCAACATGTATAGCGATGGCCGATAATGGCCATCGATCGATGAAAATATGAGTGTGATTGGTTTTTGTGGAGTAAATTTCATAGCAAAATATCTGAAAGCTCAAACCTTTTGAATTTTACTGTATAAGTATAAAATTTTAATATCTATAATAAACAGAAGCCATACTTGAATCAACATCTATAGGGATGGCCGATAATGGCCATGGATCGAGGAAAATATGAGTGTGATTTGATTTTTTATGGAGTAAATTTCATAGCAAAATATCTGAACTCTCAAACCTTTTGAATTTTACTGTACAAGTAGATAATTGCAATATCTATAATAAACAGAAGCCAGACTTGAGTCAACATCTATAGCGATGACCGATAATGGCCATAGATCGAGGAAAATATGAGTGTGATTTGTTTTTTATGAAGTAAATTTCACAGCAAAATATTTGAACGCTCAAACCTTTTGAATTTTACTGTACAAGTAGATAATACCAATATCTATAATAAACAGAAGCCATACTTGAGTCAACATCTATAGGGATGGCCGATAATGGCCATGGATCGAGGAAAATATAAGTGTGATTTGGTTTTGTGGAATAAATTTCATAGCAAAACATCTGAAAGCTTAAACCTTTTGAATTTTACTGTATAAGTAGATAATTGCAATATCTATAATAAACAGAAGCCATACTTGAGTCAACATCTATAGGGATGGCCGATAACGGCCATGGATCGAGGAAAATATGAGTGTGATTTGGTTTTTGTGGAATAAATTTCATAGCAAAACATCTGAACTCTCAAACCTTTTGAATTTTGCTGTACAAGTAGATAATTGCAATATCTATAATAAACAGAAGCCATACTTGAGTCAACATCTATTGGGATGGCCGATAATGGCCATGGATCGAAGGAAATATGAGTGTGATTTGATTTTTATGGAGTAAATTTCATAGCAAAATATCTGAACTTTTAAACCTTTTGAATTTTTCTGCATAAGTAGATAATTTCAATATCTATAATAAACAAAAGCCAAACTTGAGTCAACATCTATAGGGATGGCCGATCAAGGCCATCGATCGAGGAATTAATGAGTGTGATTTGGTTTTGTGGAATAAATTTCATAGCAAAATATCTGAACGCTCAAATCTATTGAATTTTACTGTATAAGGAGATTATACCAATATCTACAATAAACAGAAGCCATACTTGAGTCAACATCTATAGGGATGGCCGATAATGGCCATGGATCGAGGAAAATATGAGTGTGATTTGTTTTTTATGGAGTAAATTTCATATCAAAATATCTGAACGCTCAAACCTTTTGAATTTTACTGTATAAGTAGATAATTGCAATATCTATAATAAACAGAAGCCATACTTGAGTCAACATCTATAGGGATGGCCGATAATGGCCATGGATCGAGCAAAATATGAGTGTGATTTGTTTTTGTGAAGTAAATTTCATAGCAAAATATCTGAACCCTCAAACCTCTTTCATTTAAATGTATAAGTAGATAATTGCAGTATCTACAATAAACAGAAGCCATACTTGAGTCAACATGTATAGCGATGGCCGATAATGGCCATCGATCGAGGAAAATATGAGTGTGATGGGTTTTCATGGAGTAAATTTCATAGCAAAATATCTGAACGCTCAAACCTTTTGAATTTTACTGTATAAGTAGATGATACCAATATCTATAATAAACAGAAGCCATTTTTCAGTCAACATCTATAAGGATGGCCGATAATGGCCATGGATCGAAGGAAATATGAGTGTGATTTGATTTTTTATGGAGTAAATTTCATAGCAAAATATCTGAACTCTCAAACCTTTTAAATTTTACTGTGTAAGTAGATGATTTCAATATCTATAATAAACAAAAGCCATACTTGAATCAACATCTATAGGGATGGCCGATAAAGGCCATCGATCGAGGAATAAATGAGTGTGATTTGGTTTTGTGGAATAAATTTCATAGCAAAATATCTGAACGCTCAAATCTTTTGAATTTTACTGTTTTAGTAGATTTTTTCAATATCTATAATAAACAAAAACCATACTTGAGTCAACATCTATAGGGATGGCCGATAATGGCCATGGATCGAGGAAAATATGAGTGTGATTTGTTTTTGTGAAGTTAATTTCATAGCAAAATATAAGAAATCTCAAACCTTTTGAATTTTACTGTATAAGTAGATAATTGCAATATCTATAATAAACAGAAGCCATACTTGAGTCAACATCTATAGGGATGGCCGATAATGGCCATGGATCGAGGAAAATATGAGTGTGATTTGTTTTTTATGGAGTAAATTTCATAGCAAAATATCTGAACGCGCAAACCTTTTGAATTTTACTGAATAAGTAGATAATTGCAATATCTATAATAAACAGAAGTCAGACTTGAGTCAACATCTAAAGCGATGGCCGCTAATGGCCATAGATCGAGGAAAATATGAGTGTGATTTGTTTTTTATGGAGTAAATTTCATAGCAAAATATCTGAACGCTCAAACCTTTTGAATTTTACTGTACAAGTAGATAATTTCAATATCTATAATAAACAGAAGCCATACTTGAGTCAACATCTATAGGGATGGCCGATATGGATCGAGGAAAATATGAGTGTGATTTGGTTTTTGTGGAATAAATTTCATAGCAAAATATCTGAACACTCAAACCTTTTGAATTTTGCTGTACAAGTAGATAATACCAATATCTATAATAAACAGAAGCCAGACTTGAGTCAACATCTATAGCGATGGCCGACAATGGCCATGGATCGAGGAAAATATGAGTGTGATTTGTTTTTTATGGAGTAAATTTCATAGCAAAATATCTGAACACTCAAACCTTTTGAATTTTACTGTATAAGTAGATAATTTCAATATCTATAATAAACAGAAGCCATACTTGAGTCAACATCTAAAGGGATGGCCGATAATGGCCATGGATCGAGGAAAATATGAGTGTGATTGGTTTTAATGGAGTAGATTTCATAGCAAAATATTTGAACTCTAAATCCTTATTTATTTAACTTTATAAGTAGATAATTGCAATATCTATAATAAACAGAAGCCATACTTGAGTCAACATGTATAGCGATGGCCGATAATGGCCATCGATCGATGAAAATATGAGTGTGATTGGTTTTTTATGGAGTAAATTTCATAGCAAAATATCTGAAAGCTCAAACCTTTTGAATTTTACTGTATAAGTATAAAATTTTAATATCTATAATAAACAGAAGCCATACTTGAATCAACATCTATAGGGATGGCCGATAATGGCCATGGATCGAGGAAAATATGAGTGTGATTTGATTTTTTATGGAGTAAATTTCATAGCAAAATATCTGAACTCTCAAACCTTTTGAATTTTACTGTACAAGTAGATAATTGCACTATCTATAATAAACAGAAGCCAGACTTGAGTCAACATCTATAGCGATGACCGATAATGGCCATAGATCGAGGAAAATATGAGTGTGATTTGTTTTTTATGAAGTAAATTTCACAGCAAAATATTTGAACGCTCAAACCTTTTGAATTTTACTGTACAAGTAGATAATACCAATATCTATAATAAACAGAAGCCATACTTGAGTCAACATCTATAGGGATGGCCGATAATGGCCATGGATCGAGGAAAATATAAGTGTGATTTGGTTTTGTGGAATAAATTTCATAGCAAAACATCTGAAAGCTTAAACCTTTTGAATTTTACTGTATAAGTAGATAATTGCAATATCTATAATAAACAGAAGCCATACTTGAGTCAACATCTATAGGGATGGCCGATAACGGCCATGGATCGAGGAAAATATGAGTGTGATTTGGTTTTTGTGGAATAAATTTCATAGCAAAACATCTGAACTCTCAAACCTTTTGAATTTTGCTGTACAAGTAGATAATTGCAATATCTATAATAAACAGAAGCCATACTTGAGTCAACATCTATTGGGATGGCCGATAATGGCCATGGATCGAAGGAAATATGAGTGTGATTTGATTTTTATGGAGTAAATTTCATAGCAAAATATCTGAACTTTTAAACCTTTTGAATTTTTCTGTATAAGTAGATAATTTCAATATCTATAATAAACAAAAGCCAAACTTGAGTCAACATCTATAGGGATGGCCGATCAAGGCCATCGATCGAGGAATTAATGAGTGTGATTTGGTTTTGTGGAATAAATTTCATAGCAAAATATCTGAACGCTCAAATCTATTGAATTTTACTGTATAAGGAGATTATACCAATATTTACAATAAACAGAAGCCATACTTGAGTCAACATCTATAGGGATGGCCGATAATGGCCATGGATCGAGGAAAATATGAGTGTGATTTGTTTTTTATGGAGTAAATTTCATATCAAAATATCTGAACGCTCAAACCTTTTGAATTTTACTGTATAAGTAGATAATTGCAATATCTATAATAAACAGAAGCCATACTTGAGTCAACATCTATAGAGATGGCCGATAATGGCCATGGATCGAGGAAAATATGAGTGTGATTTGTTTTTGTGAAGTAACTTTCATAGCAAAATATCTGAACCCTCAAACCTCTTTCATTTAAATGTATAAGTAGATTATTGCAATATCTACAATAAACAGAAGCCATACTTGAGTCAACATGTATAGCGATGGCCGATAATGGCCATCGATCGAGGAAAATATGAGTGTGATTGGTTTTTTATGGAGTTACTTTCATAGCAAAATATCTGAACGCTCAAACCTTTTGAATTTTACTGTACAAGTAGATAATTGCAATATCTATAATAAACAGAAGCCATTTTTCAGTCAACATCTATAAGGATGGCCGATAATGGCCATGGATCGAAGGAAATATGAGTGTGATTTGATTTTTTATGGAGTAAATTTCATAGCAAAATATCTGAACTCTCAAACCTTTTAAATTTTACTGTGTAAGTAGATGATTTCAATATCTATAATAAACAAAAGCCATACTTGAATCAACATCTATAGGGATGGCCGATAAAGGCCATCGGTCGAGGAATAAATGAGTGTGATTTGGTTTTGTGGAATAAATTTCATAGCAAAATATCTGAACGCTCAAATCTTTTGAATTTTACTGTTTTAGTAGATTTTTTCAATATCTATAATAAACAAAAACCATACTTGAGTCAACATGTATAGGGATGGCCGATAATGGCCATGGATCGAGGAAAATATGAGTGTGATATGTTTTTTATGGAGTAAATTTCATAGCAAAATATCTAAACGCTCAAACCTATTTTATTTAACTGTATAAGTAGATAATTGCAATATCTATAATAAACAGAAGCCATACTTGAGTCAACATCTATAGGGATGGCCGATAACGGCCATGGATCGAGGAAAATATGAGTGTGATTTGGTTTTGTGTAATAAATTTCATAGCAAAATATCTGAACTCTCAAACCTTATGAAATTTACTGTGTAAGTAGATAATTTCAATATCTATAATAAACAAAAGCCAAACTTGAATCAACATCTATTGGGATGGCCGATAAAGGCCATCGATCGAGGAATAAGTGAGTGTGATTTGGTTTTGTGGAATAAATTTCATAGCAAAATATTTGAACGTTCAAACCTTTTGAATTTTACTGTACAAGTAGATAATTTCAATATCTATAATAAACAGAAGCCAAACTTGAGTCAACATCTATAGGGATGGCCGATAACGGCCATGGATCGAGGAAAATATGAGTGTGATTTGGTTTTTGTGGAATAAATTTCATAGCAAAATATCTGAACACTCAAACCTTTTGAATTTTGCTGTACAAGTAGATAATTGCAATATCTATAATAAACAGAAGCCATACTTGAGTCAACATTTATAGGGATGGCCGATAATGGCCATCGGTCGAAGATAATATAAGTGTGATTGGTTTTTTATGGAGTAAATTTCATAGCAAAATATATGAACGCTCAAACCTTTTGGAATTTTACTGTATAAGTAGATAATACCAATATCTAAAATAAACAGAAGCCAAACTTGAGTCAACATCTATTGGGATGGCTGATAACGGCCATGGATCGAGGAAAATATGAGTGTGATTTGGTTTTTGTGGAATAAATTTCATAGCAAAATATCTGAACACTCAAACCTTTTGAATTTAGCTGTACAAGTAGATAATTGCAATATCTATAATAAACAGAAGCCATACCTGAGTCAACATCTATAGCGATGGCCAATAATGGCCATCGGTCGAAGAAAATATGAGTGTGATTTGTTTTTTATGGAGTAAATTTCATATCAAAATATCTGAACGCTCAAACCTTTTGAATTTTACTGTACAAGTAGATAATACCAATATCTATAATAAACAGAAGCCATACTTGAGTCAACATCTATTGGGATGGCCGATAATGGCCATGGATCGAGGAAAATATGAGTGTGATTTGTTTTTGTGAAGTAAATTTCATAGCAAAATATTTGAACTCTCAAACCTTTTGAATTTAACTGTATAAGTATATAATTACAATATCTTCAATAAACAGAAGCCAGACTTGAGTCAACATGTATAGCGATGGCCGATAATGGCCATGGATCGAGGAAAATATGAGTGTGATTGGTTTTTGTGGAATAAATTTCATAGCAAAATATCTGAACGCTCAAACCTTTTGAATTTTACTGTATAAGTAGGTTATACCAATATCTTTAATAAACAGAAGCCATACTTGAGTCAACATCTATAGGGATGGCCGATAATGGCCATGGATCGAGGAAAATATGAGTGTGAAATGATTTTTTATGGAGTAAATTTCATAGCAAAATATTTGAACGCTCAAACCTTTTGGAATTTTACTGTATAATTTCAATATCTATAATAAACAAAAGCCAAACTTGAATCAACATCTATAGGGATGGCCGATAAAGGCCATCGATCGAGGAATAAATGAGTGTGATTTGGTTTTGTGGAATAAATTTCATAGCAAAATATCTGAACGCTCAAACCTTTTGAATTTTACTGTATAAGTAGATAATTTCAATATCTATAATAAACAGAAGCCATACTTGAGTCAACATCTTTAGGGATGGCCGATAATGGCCATGGATCGAGGAAAATATGAGTGTGATTGGTTTCTTGTGGAGTAAATTTCATAGCAAAATATTTGAACTCTCAAACCTGTTAAAATTTTACTGTATAAGTAGATAATTTCAATATCTATAATAAACAGAAGCCATACTTGAGTCAACATCTATAGGGATGGCCGATAATGGCCATGGATCGAGGAAAATATGAGTGTGATTTGTTTTTTATGGAGTAGATTTCATAGCAAAATATCTGAACGCTCAAACCTTTTTTTTTTAACTGTATAAAAAGACAATTGCAATATATTTAATAAACAGAAGCCCAACTTGGGTCAACATCTATAGGGATGGCCGATCATGGCCATGGATCGAGGAAAATATTAGTGTGATTTGTTTCTTATGAAGTAAATTTCATAGCAAAATATCTGAACGCTCAAACCTTCTTCATTTTACTGTATAAGTAGATAATTGCAATATCTTTCATAAACAGAAGCCCAACTTGAGTCAACATCTATAGGGATGGCCGATCAAGGCCATCGACCGAGGAATAAATGAGTGTGATTTGGTTTTGTGGAATAAATTTCATAGTAAAATATTTGAACGCTCAAACCTTTTGGACTTTTACTGTAGTAGTAGATTGTTTCAATATCTATAATAAACAGAAGCCATACTTGAGTCAACATCTATAGGGATGGCCGATAATGGCCATGGATCGAGGAAAATATGAGTGTGATTTATTTTTTATGGAGTAAATTTCATAGCAAAACATCTGAAAGCTCAAACCTTTTCAATTTTACTGTATAAGTATATTATTGCAATATCTATAATAAACAGAAGCCCTATTTGAGTCAACATCTATTGGGATGGCCGATCAAGGCCATCAATCGAGGAATAAATGAGTGTGATTTGGTTTTGTTAAGTAAATTTCATAGCAAAATATCTGAACGCTCAAATCTTTTGAATTTTACTGTATAAGTAGATGATTTCAATATCTTTAATAAACAAAAACCATACTTGAGTCAACATCTATTGGGATGGCCGATAATGGCCATGGATCGAGGAAAATATGAGTGTGATTGGTTTTTTATGGAGTAGATTTCATAGCAAAATATCTGAACTCTCAAATCTTTTGAATTTTACTGTATAAGTAGATAATTTCAATATCTATAATAAACAAAAGCCAAACTTGAGTCAACATCTATTGGGATGGCCGATAATGGCCATCGATCGAGGAAAATATGAGTGTGATTTGGTTTTGTGAAGTAAATTTCATAGCAAAATATCTGAACTCTCAAATCTTTTGAATTTAACTGTATAAGTAGATTATACCAATATCTATAATAAACCGAAGCCATACTTGAGTCAACATCTATAGGGATGGCCGATAATGGCCATGGATCGAGGAAAATATGAGTGTGATTTGTTTTTTATGGAGTAGATTTCATAGAAAATATCTGAACGCTCAAACCTTTTTTATTTAACTGTATAAGTAGAAAATTGCAATATCTATAATAAACCGAAGCCATACTTGAGTCAACATCTATAGGGATGGCCGATAATGGCCATAGATCGAGGAAAATATGAGTGTGATTTGTTTCTTATGAAGTAAATTTCATAGCAAAATATCTGAACGCTCAAACCTTTTGAATTTTACTGTACCTGTAGTTAATTGCAATATCTATAATAAACAGAAGCCATACTTCAGTCAACATCTATAGGGATGGCCGATAATGGCCATGGATCGAAGGAAATATGAGTGTGATTTGATTTTTATGGAGTAAATTTCATAGCAAAATATCTGAACTCTCAAACCTTTTGAATTTTACTGTATAAGTAGATAATTTCAATATCTATAATAAACAAAAGCCGAACTTGAGTCAACATCTTAAGGGATGGCCGATCAAGGCCATCGATCGAGGAATAAATGAGTGTGATTTGATAATGGCCATCGATCGAGGAAAATATGAGTGTGATTGGTTTTTGTGGAGTAAATTTCATAGCAAAATATCTGAACTCTCAAACATTTTGAATTTTACTGTATAAGTAGATCATTGCAATATCTATAATAAACAGAAGCCATACTTCAGTCAACATCTATAGGGATGGCCGATAATGGCCATGGATCGAGGAAAATATGAGTGTGAAATGATTTTTTATGGAGTAAATTTCATAGCAAAATATCTGAACGCTTAAACCTTTTGGAATTTTACTGTATAAGTAGATAATTTCAATATCTATAATAAACAAAAGCCAAACTTGAATCAACATCTATAGGGATGGCCGATAAAGGCCATCGATCGAGGAATAAATGAGTGTGATTTGGTTTTGTGGAATAAATTTCATAGCAAAATATCTGAACGCTCAAACCTTTTGAATTTTACTGTATAAGTAGATAATTGCAATATCTATAATAAACAGAAGCCAAACTTGAGTCAACATCTATTGGGATGGCCGATAATGGCCATGGATCGAGGAAAATATGAGTGTGATTGGTTTTTTGTGGAGTAAATTTCATAGCAAAATATTTGAACGCTCAAACCTTTTGGAATTTAACTGTTTAAGTAGATTGTTTCAATATCTATAATAAACAGAAGCCATACTTGAGTCAACATCTATAGGGATGGCCGATCAAGGCCATCGATCGAGGAATAAATGAGTGTGATTTGGTTTTTATGGAGTAAATTTCATAGCAAAATATCTGAAAGCTCAAATCTTTTGAATTTTACTGTATTAGTAGATAATACCAATATCTTTAATAAATAAAAACCATACTTGAGTCAACATCTATAGCGATGGCCGATAATGGCCATGGATCGAGGAAAATATGAGTGTGATTTGTTTTTTATGGAGTAGATTTCATAGAAAATATCTGAACGCTCAAACCTTTTTTATTTAACTGTATAAGTAGAAAATTGCAATATCTATAATAAACCGAAGCCATACTTGAGTCAACATCTATAGGGATGGCCGATAATGGCCATAGATCGAGGAAAATATGAGTGTGATTTGTTTCTTATGAAGTAAATTTCATAGCAAAATATCTGAACGCTCAAACCTTTTGAATTTTACTGTACAAGTAGATAATTGCAATATCTATAATAAACAGAAGCCATACTTCAGTCAACATCTATAGGGATGGCCGATAATGGCCATGGATCGAAGGAAATATGAGTGTGATTTGATTTTTATGGAGTAAATTTCATAGCAAAATATCTGAACTCTCAAACCTTTTGAATTTTACTGTATAAGTAGATAATTTCAATATCTATAATAAACAAAAGCTAAACTTGAGTCAACATCTATAGGGATGGCCGATCAAGGCCATCTTTTGAGGAATAAATGAGTGTGATTTGGTTTTGTGGAATAAATTTCATAGCAAAATATCTGAACGCTCAAATCTTTTGAATTTTACTGTATAAGTAGATAATACCAATATCTATAATAAGTAAAAACCATACTTGAGTCAACATCTATAGGGATGGCCGATAATGGCCATGGATCTAGGAAAATATGAGTGTGATTTGTTTTTTATGAAGTAGATTTCATAGCAAAATATCTGAACGCTCAAACCTTTTTTATTTAACTGTATAAGTAGATAATTTCAATATCTATAATAAACCGAAGCCATACTTGAGTCAACATCTATAGGGATGGCCGATAATGGCCATAGATCGAGGAAAATATGAGTGTGATTTGTTTCTTATGGAGTAAATTTCATAGCAAAATATCTGAACGCTCAAACCTTTTTCATTTTACTGTACAAGTAGATAATTGCAATATCTATAATAAACAGAAGCCATACTTCAGTCAACATCTATAGGGATGGCCGATAAAGGCCATGGATCGAAGGAAATATGAGTGTGATTTGATTTTTATGGAGTAAATTTCATAGCAAAATATCTGAACGCTCAAACCTTTTGAATTTTACTGTATAAGTAGATTGTTTCAATATCTATAATAAACAAAAGCCATTCTTGAGTCAACATCTATAGGGATGGCCGATAATGGCCATGGATCGAGGAAAATATGAGTGTGATTTGGTTTTTGTGGAATAAATTTCATAGCAAAATATCTGAACACTCAAACCTTTTGAATTTTGCTGTACAAGTAGATAATTGCAATATCTATAATAAACAGAAGCCATACTTGAGTCAGCATTTATAAGGATGGCCGATAATGGCCAGGGATCGAGGAAAATATGAGTGTGATTTGTTTTTTATGGAGTAAATTTCATAGAAAAATATCTGAACGCTCAAACCTTTTGAATTTTACTGTATAAGTAGATAATTTCAATATCTATAATAAACAGAAGCCATTATTCAGTCAACATCTATAGCAATGGCCGATAATGGCCATAGATCGAGGAAAATATGAGTGTGATTTTTTTTTTATGGAGTAAATTTCATAGCAAAATATCTGAACGCTCAAACCTTTTGAATTTTACTGTATAAGTAGATAATTTCAATATCTATAATAAACAAAAGCCAAACTTGAATCAACATCTATAGGGATGGCCGATCAAGGCCATCGATTGAGGAATAAATGAGTGTGATTTGGTTTTGTGGAATAAATTTCATAGCAAAATATCTGAACACTCAAACCTTTTGAATTTTGCTGTACAAGTAGATAATTGCAATATCTATAATAAACAGAAGCCATACTTGAGTCAACATCTATAGGGATGGCCGATAATGGCCATGGATCGAGGAAAATATGAGTGTGATTTGTTTTTTATGGAGTAAATTTCATAGCAAAATATCTGAACGCTCAAACCTTTTGAATTTTACTGTATAAGTAGATAATTGCAATATCTATAATAAACAGAAGCCATACTTGAGTCAACATCTATAGCGATGGCCGATAATGGCCATGGATCGAGGAAAATATGAGTGTGATTGGTTTTTGTGGAGTTAATTTCATAGCAAAATATCTGAACTCTCAAACCTTTTTTATTTTACTGTATTAGTATATAATTGCAATATCTATAATAAACAAAAGCCAAACTTGAATCAACATCTATAGGGATGGCCGATAAAGGCCATCGATCGAGAAATAAATAAGTGTGATTTGAATTTGTGGAATAAATTTCATAGCAAAATATCTGAACGCTCAAACCTTTTTCATTTTACTGTACAAGTAGATAATTGCAATATCTATAATAAACAGAAGCCATACTTGAGTCAACATCTATTGGGATGGCCGATAATGGCCATGATCGAGGAAAATATGAGTGTGATTGGTTTTTTATGGAGTAAATTTCATAGCAAAATATCTGAACGCTCAAACCTTTTGGAATTTTACTGTATAAGTAGATAATTTCAATATCTATAATAAACAAAAGCTTAACTTGAATCAACATCTATAGGGATGGCCGATAAAGGCCATCGATCGAGGAAAATATGAGTGTGATTTGGTTTTGTGGAATAAATTTCATAGCAAAATATCTGAACGCTCAAACCTTTTGAATTTTACTGTATAAGTAGATAATTGCAATATCTATAATAAACAGAAGCCATACTTGAGTCAACATCTATTGGGATGGCCGATAATGGCCATGGATCGAGGAAAATATGAGTGTGATTTGTTTTTTATGGAGTAAATTTCATATCAAAATATCTGAACGCTCAAACCTTTTGAATTTTACTGTATAAGTATATAATTGCAATATCTATAATAAACAGAAGCCAAATTTGAGTCAACATCTAAAGGGATGGCTGATAATGGCCATGGATCGAGGAAAATATGAGTGTGATTGGTTTTTGTGGAGTAAATTTCATATCAAAATATCTGAACGCTCAAACCTTTTGAATTTTACTGTATAAGTATATAATTGCAATATCTATAATAAACAGAAGCCATACTTGAGTCAACATCTATAGCGATGGCCGATAATGGCCATGGATCGAGGAAAATATGAGTGTGATTTGGTTTTTGTGGAATAAATTTCATAGCAAAAGATCTGAACGCTCAAACCTTTTGAATTTTACTGTATAAGTATATAATTTTAATATCTATAATAAACAGAAGCCATACTTCAGTCAACATCTATAGGGATGGCTGATAACGGCCATGGATCGAGGAAAATATGAGTGTGATTTGATTTTTTATGGAGTAAATTTCATAGCAAAATATCTGAACGCTCAAACCTTTTTCATTTTACTGTATAAGTAGATAATTTCAATATCTATAATAAACAAAAGCCAAACTTGAATCAACATCTATAGGGATGGCCGATCAAGGCCATCGATCGAGGAATAAATGAGTGTGATTTGGTTTTGTGGAATAAATTTCATAGCAAAATATCTGAACGCTCAAATCTTTTGAATTTTATTGTATAGGTAGATAATACCAATATCTATAATAAACAGAAGCCAAAATTGAGTCAACATCTATTGGGATGGCCGACAATGGCCATGGGTCGAGGAAAATATGAGTGTGATTTGTTTTTTATGGAGTAAATTTCATAGCAAAATATCTGAACGCTCAAACCTTTTGAATTTTACTGTATAAGTATACAATTGCAATATCTATAATAAACAGAACTTGAGTCAACATCTAAAGGGATGGCCGATAATGGCCATGGATCGAGGAAAATATGAGTGTGATTGGTTTTTTGTGGAATAAATTTCATAGCAAAATATCTGAACGCTCAAACCTTTTGAAATTTTACTGTATAAGTAGATTGTTTCAATATCTATAATAAACCGAAGCCAAACTTGAATCAACATCTATAGGGATGGCCGATAAAGGCCATCGATCGAGGAATAAATGAGTGTGATTGGTTTTTTATGGAGTAAATTTCATAGCAAAATATCTGAACGCTCAAACCTTTTGAATTTTACTGTATAAGTAGATAATTTCAAACTCTATAATAAACAGAAGCCATACTTGAGTCAACATCTATAGGGATGGCCGATAATGGCCATGGATCGAGGAAAATATGAGTGTGATTTGTTTTTGTGAAGTAAATTTCATAGCAAAATATTTGAACTCTAAATCCTTTTTTATTTAACTTTATAAGTAGATAATTGCAATATCTATAATAAACAGAAGCCATACTTGAGTCAACATGTATAGCGATGGCCGATAATGGCCATCGATCGAGGAAAATATGAGTGCGATTGGTTTTTTATGGAGTAAATTTCATAGCAAAATATCTGAACGCTCAAACCTTTTGGAATTTTACTGTATAAGTAGATAATTTCAATATCTATAATAAACAAAAGCTAAACTTGAATCAACATCTATAGGGATGGCCGATAAAGGCCATCGATCGAGGAAAATATGAGTGTGATTTGGTTTTGTGGAATAAATTTCATAGCAAAATATCTGAACGCTCAAACCTTTTGAATTTTACTGTATAAGTAGAAAATTGCAATATCTATAATAAACAGAAGCCATACTTGAGTCAACATCTATAGCGATGGCCGATAACGGCCATGGATCGAGGAAAATATGAGTGTGATTTGGTTTTTGTGGAGTAAATTTCATATAAAAATATCTGAACGCTCAAACCTTTTGAATTTTACTGTATAAGTATATAATTTCAATATCTATAATAAACAGAAGCCAAATTTGAGTCAACATCTAAAGGGATGGCCGATAATGGCCATGGATCGAGGAAAATATGAGTGTGATTGGTTTTTGTGGAGTAAATTTCATATCAAAATATCTGAACGCTCAAACCTTTTGAATTTTACTGTATAAGTATATAATTGCAATATCTATAATAAACAGAAGCCATACTTGAGTCAACATCTATAGCGATGGCCGATAACGGCCATGGATCGAGGAAAATATGAGTGTGATTTGGTTTTTGTGGAATAAATTTCATAGCAAAATATCTGAACGCTCAAACCTTTTGAATTTTACTGTATAAGTATATAATTTTAATATCTATAATAAACAGAAGCCATACTTCAGTCAACATCTATAGGGATGGCTGATAATGGCCATGGATCGAGGAAAATATGAGTGTGATTTGATTTTTTATGGAGTAAATTTCATAGCAAAATATCTGAGCGCTCAAACCTTTTGAATTTTACTGTATAAGTAGATAATTTCAATATCTATAATAAACAAAAGCCAAACTTGAATCAACATCTATAGGGATGGCCGATCAAGGCCATCGATCGAGGAATAAATGAGTGTGATTTGGTTTTGTGGAATAAATTTCATAGCAAAATATCTGAACGCTCAAATCTTTTGAATTTTACTGTATAGGTAGATAATACCAATATCTATAATAAACAGAAGCCATACTTGAGTCAACATCTATAGGGATGGCCAATAATGGCCATTGATCGAGGAAAATATGAGTGTGATTTGATTTTTATGGAGTAAATTTCATAGCAAAATATCTGAACTCTCAAAACTTTTGAATTTTACTGTATAAGTAGATAATTTCTATATCTATAATAAACAAAAGCCAAACTTGAGTCAACATCTATAGGGATGGCCGATCAAGGCCATCGATTGAGGAATAAATGAGTGTGATTTGGTGTTGTGGAATTAATTTCATATAAAAATATCTGAACTCTCAAATCTTTTGAATTTTACTGTATAAGTAGATAATACCAATATCTATAATAAACAAAAACCATACTTGAGTCAACATCTATAGGGATGGCCGATAATGGCCATGGATCGAGGAAAATATGAGTGTAATTTGTTTTTTATGGAGTAGATTTCATAGCAAAATATCTGAACGCTCAAACCTTTTTTATTTAACTGTATAAGTAGATAATTGCAATATCTATAATAAACAGAAGCAATACTTGAGTCAGCATCTATAGGGATGGCCGATAATGGCCATAGATCGAGGAAAATATGAGTGTGGTTGGTTTTTATGGAGTAAATTTCAGAGCAAAATATCTGAACGCTCAAACCTTTTGAATTTTACTGTATAAGTAGATAATTTCAATATCTATAATAAACAGAAGCCATACTTCAGTCAACATCTATAGGGATGGCCGATAATGGCCATGGATCGAGGAAAATATGAGTGTGATTTGTTTTTGTGAAGTTTATTTCATAGCAAAATATCTGAACTCTCAAACCTTTTTTATTTAACTTTATAAGTAGATAATTGCAATATCTACAATAAACAGAAGCCATACTTGAGTTATCATGTATAGCGATGGCCGATAATGGCCATCGATCGAGGAAAATATGAGTGTGATTGGTTTTTGTGGAGTAAATTTCATAGCAAAATATCTGAAAGCTCAAACCTTTTGAATTTTACTGTATAAGTATATAATTTTAATATCTTTAATAAACAGAAGCCATACTTCAGTCAACATCTATAGGGATGGCCGACAATGGCCATGGATCGAGGAAAATATGAGTGTGATTTGATTTTTTATGGAGTAAATTTCATAGCAAAATATCTGAACACTCAAATCTTTTCAATTTTACTGTATAAGTAGATAATTTCAATATCTATAATAAACAGAAGCCATACTTGAATCAACATTTATAATAAACCGAAGTCAAACTTGAGTCAACATCTATAGGGATGGCCGATAATGGCCATCGATCGAGGAAAATATGAGTTTGATTTGTATTTTATGGAGTAAATTTCATAGCAAAATATCTGAACGCTCAAACCTTTTGAATTTTACTGTATAAGTAGATAATTGCAATATCTATAATAAACAGAAGTCATACTTGAGTCAACATCTATTGGGATGGCCGATAATGGCCATGGATCGAGGAAAATATGAGTGTGATTTGTTTTTTATGGAGTAAATTTCATAGCAAAAAATCTGAACGCTCAAACCTTTTGAATTTTACTGTATAAGTAGATAATTTCAATATCTATAATAAACAAAAGCCAAACTTGAATCAACATCTATAGGGATGGCCGATAAAGGCCATCGATCGAGGAATAAATGAGTGTGATTTGGTTTTGTGGAATAAATTTCATAGCAAAATATCTGAACGCTCAAATATTTTGAAATTTACTGTATAAGTAGATAATTGCACTATCTATAATAAACAGAAGCCATACTTGAGTCAACATCTATTGGGATGGCCGATAATGGCCATGGATCGAGGAAAATATGAGTGTGATTTGGTTTTTGTGGAGTAAATTTCATATCAAATTTTCTGAACGCTCAAACCTTTTGAATTTTACTGTATAAGTATATAATTGCCGCCGGTCGTAGCTTAATGGTTAAGAGAGTTTCTCATTACGCCGCAGTCTCGAGTTCGATTCTCGCCGCTGACCAAAAATTAACATGCCACCGGATGACATAAAATGCGATTGTGTGTAAAAACATTCGTTGGGTTGACCACCTACAATGTAATGTGCACCACTCGTTAAAATGGTTCGTAAGGTCTCAGTTGAGACGCGGTAAGGGCCGTTTACGGCCTCCATGCCATAGATTATTTATATAATTGCAATATCTATTATAAACAGAAGCCAAATTTGAGTCAACATCTAAAGGGATGGCCGATAATGGCCATGGATCGAGGCAAATATGAGTGTGATTGGTTTTTTGTGGAGTAAATTTCATAGCAAAATATTTGAACGCTCAAACCTTTTGGAATTTTGCTGTATAAGTAGATAATTTCAATATCTATAATAAACAGAAGCCATACTTGCGTCAACATCTATAGGGATGGCCGATAATGGCCATGGATCGAGGAAAATATGAGTGTGATTTGTTTTTTATGGAGTAGATTTCATAGCAAAATATCTGAACGCTCAAACCTTTTTTTTTTAACTGTATTAAAAGATAATTGCAATATATTAAATAAACAGAAGCCAAACTTGGGTCAACTTCTATAGGGATGGCCGATAATGGCCATAGATCGAGGAAAATATGAGTGTGATTTGTTTCTTATGAAGTAAATTTCATAGCAAAATATCTGAACGCTCAAACCTTTTTCATTTTACTGTACAAGTAGATAATTGCAATATCTATAATAAACAGAAGCCATACTTCAGTCAACATCTATAGGGATGGCCGATAATGGCCATGGATCGAAGGAAATATGAGTGTGATTTGATTTTTTATGGAGTAAATTTCATAGCAAAATATCTGAACTCTCAAACCTTTTGAATTTTTTTGTGTAAGTAGATGATTTCAATATCTATAATAAACAAAAGCCAAACTTGAATCAACATCTATACGGATGGCCGATAAAGGCCATCGATCGAGGAATAAATGAGTGTGATTTGGTTTTGTGGAATAAATTTCATAGCAAAATATCTGAACGCTAAAATCTTATGAATTTTACTGTATAAGTAGATTTTTTCAATATCTATAATAAACAGAAGCCATACTTGAGTCAACATCTATAGGGATGGCCGATAATGGCCATGGATCGAGGAAAATATGAGTGTGATATGTTTTTTATGGAGTAAATTTCATAGCAAAATATCTGAACGCTCAACCCTTTTGAATTTTTCTGTGTAAGTAAATAATTTCAATATCTATAATAAACAAAAGCCAAACTTGAGTCAACATCTATAGGGATGGCCGATAATGGCCATGGATCGAGGAAAATATGAGTGTGATTTGTTTTTGTGAAGTAAATTTCATAGCAAAATATTTTAACTCTCAAACCTTTTTTATTTAACTGTATAAAAAGATAATTGCAATATCTATAATAAACAAAAGCCAAACTTCAGTCAACATCTATAGGGATGGCCGATAATGGCCATAGATCGAGGAAAATATGAGTGTGATTTGTTTTTTATGGAGTAAATTTCATAGCAAAATATCTGAACTCTCAAACCTTTTGAATTTTACTGTATAAGTAGATAATTGCAATATCTATAATAAACAGAAGCCATACTTGAGTCAACATCTATAGAGATGGCCGATAATGGCCATGGATCGAGGAAAATATGAGTGTGATTTGGTTTTGTGTAATAAATTTCATAGCAAAATATTTGAACTCTCAAACCTTTTGAATTTTACTGTGTTAGTAGATAATTGCAATATCTATAATAAACAAAAGCCAAACTTGAATCAACATCTATAGGGATGGCCGATAAAGGCCATCGATCGAGGAATAAATGAGTGTGATTTGGTTTTGTGGAATAAATTTCATAGCAAAATATTTGAACTCTCAAACCATTTGGAATTTTACTGTATAAGTAGATTGTTTCAATATCTATAATAAACAGAAGCCAAACTTGAGTCAACATCTATAGGGATGGCCGATAACGGCCATGGATCGAGGAAAATATGAGTGTGATTTGGTTTTTGTGGAATAAATTTCATAGCAAAATATCTGAACACTCAAACCTTTTGAATTTTGCTGTACAAGTAGATAATTGCAATATCTATAATAAACAGAAGCCATACTTGAGTCAACATTTATAGGGATGGCCGATAATGGCCATCGGTCGAAGAAAATATGAGTGTGATTGGTTTTTTATGGAGTAAATTTTATAGCAAAATATCTGAACGCTCAAACCTTTTGGAAATTTACTGTACAAGTAGATAATTTCAATATCTATAATAAACAGAAGCCAAACTTGAGTCAACATCTATTGGGATGGCCGATAACGGCCATGGATCGAGGAAAATATGAGTGTGATTTGGTTTTTGTGGAGTAGATTTCATAGCAAAATATCTGAACGCTCAAACCTTTTGAATTTTGCTTAACAAGTAGATTATTGCAATATCTATAATAAACAGAAGCCATACTTGAGTCAACATCTATAGCGATGGCCAATAATGGCCATTGGTCGAAGAAAATATGAGTGTGATTTGTTTTTTATGGAGTAAATTTCATATCAAAATATCTGAACGCTCAAACCTTTTGAATTTTACTGTATAAGTAGATAATTTCAATATCTATAATAAACAGAAGCCATACTTGAGTCAACATCTATAGGGATGGCCGATAATGGCCATGGATCGAGGAAAATATGAGTGTGATATGTTTTTGTGAAATAAATTTCATAGCAAAATATTTGAACTCTCAAACCTTTTTTATTTAACTGTATAAGTAGAAAATTGCAATATCTTCAATAAACAGAAGCCATACTTGAGTCAACATGTATAGCGATTGCCTATAATGGCCATGGATCGAGGAAAATATGAGTGTGATTGGTTTTTGTGGAGTAAATTTCAAAGCAAAATATCTGAACGCTCAAAACTTTTGAATTTTACTGTATAAGTAGGTTTTACCAATATCTTTAATAAACAGAAGCCATACTTCAGTCAACATCTATAGGGATGGCCGATAATGGCCATGGATCGAGAAAAATATGAGTGTGAAATGATTTTTTATGGAGTAAATTTCATAGCAAAATATCTGAACGCTCAAACCTTTTGGAATTTTACTGTATAAGTAGATTATTTCAATATCTATAGTAAACAGAAGCCAAACTTGAATCAACATCTATAGGGATGGCCGATAAAGGCCATCGATCGAGGAATAAATGAGTATGATTTGGTTTTGTGGAATAAATTTCATAGCAAAATATTTGAACGCTCAAACCTTTTGAATTTTACTGTATAAGTAGATAATTGCAATATCTATAATAAACAGAAGCTAAATTTGAGTCAACATCTATAGGGATGGCCGATAATGGCCATGGATCGAGGAAAATATGAGTGTGATTGGTTTCTTGTGGAGTAAATTTCATAGCAAAATATCTGAACGCTCAAACCTTTTGGAATTTTTCTGTATAAGTAGATAATTTCAATATCTATAATAAACAGAAGCCATACTTGAGTCAACATCTATTGGGATGGCCGATAATGGCCATGGATCGAGGAAAATATGAGTGTGATTTGTTTTTTATGGAGTAGATTTCATAGCAAAATATCTGAACGCTCAAACCTTTTTTTAACCTGCATAAAAAGATAATTGCAATATATGTAATAAACAGAAGCCCAACTTTGGTCAACATCTATAGCGATGGCCGATAATGGCCATGGATCGAGGAAAATATGAGTGTGAAATGATTTTTTATGGAGTAAATTTCATAGCAAAATATCTGAACGCTCAAACCTTTTGAATTTTACTGTATAAGTAGATTGTTTCAATATCTATAATAAACAAAAGCCAAACTTGAATCAACATCTATAGGGATGGCCGATAATGGCCATTGATCGAGGAAAATATGAGTGTGATTGGTTTTTTGTGGAGTAGATTTCATAGCAAAATATTTGCACGCTCAAACCTTTTAGGAATTTTACTGTAGTAGTAGATTGTTTCAGTATCTATAATAAACAGAAGCCATACTTGAGTCAACATCTATAGGGATGGCCGATAATGGCCATGGATCGAGGAAAATATGAGTGTGATTTATTTTTTATGGAGTAAATTTCATAGCAAAATATTTGAACGCTCAAGCCTTTTCAATTTTACTGTATAAGTAGATAATTGCAATATCTTTAATAAACAGAAGCCCTATTTGAGTCAACATCTATAGGGATGGCCGATCAAGGCCATGGATCGAGGAATAAATGAGTGTGATTTGGTTTTGTGAAGTTAATTTCATAGCAAAATATCTGAACGCTCTAATCTTTTGAATTTTACTGTATAAGTAGATAATACCAATATCTATAATTAACAAAAACCATACTTGAGTCAACATCTATTGGGATGGCCGATAATGGCCATGGATCGAGGAAAATATGAGTGTGATTTGTTTTTTATATAGTAGATTTCATAGCAAAATATCTGAACTCTCAAACCTTTTGAATTTTACTGTATAAGTAGATAATTGCAATACCTATAATAAACAGAAGCCATACTTGAGTCAACATGTATAGCGATGGCCGATAATGGCCATCGATCGAGGAAAATTTGAGTGTGATTGGTTTTTGTGGAGTAAATTTCATAGCAAAATATCTGAACTCTCAAACCTTTTGAATTTTACTGTATAAGTATATAATTGCAATATCTATAATAAACAGAAGCCAGACTTGAGTCAACATCTATAGGGATGGCCGATAATGGCCATGGATCGAGAAAAATATGAGTGTGAAATGATTTTTTATGGAGTAAATTTCATAGCAAAATATCTGAACGCTCAAACCTTTTGGAATTTTACTGTATAAGTAGATAATTGCAATATCTATAATAAACAGAAGCCAAACTTGAATCAACATCTATAGGGATGGCCGATAAAGGCCATCGATCGAGGAATTAATGAGTGTGATTTGGTTTTGTGGAATAAATTTCATAGCAAAATATCTGAACACACAAATCTTTTGAATTTTACTGTATAAGTAGATAATTGCAATATCTATAATAAACAGAAGCTAAATTTGAGTCAACATCTATAGGGATGGCCGATAATGGCCATGGATCGAGGAAAATATGATTGTAATTTGTTTTTTATGGAGTAGATTTCATAGCAAAATATCTGAACGCTCAAACCTTTTTTATTTAACTGTATAAGTAGATAATTGCAATATCTATAATAAACCGAAGCCATACAAACCTTTTTTATTTAACTGTATAAGTAGATAATTGCAATATCTATAATAAACCGAAGCCATACTTGAGTCAACATCTAAAGGGATGGCCGATAATGGCCATAGATCGAGGAAAATATGAGTGTGATTTGTTTCTTATGAAGTAAATTTCATAGCAAAATATCTGAACGCTCAAACCTTTTGAATTTTACTGTACAAGTAGATAATTGCAATATCTATAATAAACAGAAGCCATACTTCAGTCAACATCTATAGGGATGGCCGATAATGGCCATGGATCGAAGGAAATATGAGTGTGATTTGATTTTTATGGAGTAAATTTCATAGCAAAATATCTGAACTCTCAAACCTTTTGAATTTTACTGTATAAGTAGATAATTTCAATATCTATAATAAACAAAAGCCGAACTTGAGTCAACATCTTTAGGGATGGCCGATCAAGGCCATCGATCGAGGAATAAATGAGTGTGATTTGATAATGGCCATCGATCGAGAAAAATATGAGTGTGATTGGTTTTTGTGGAGTAAATTTCATAGCAAAATATCTGAACTCTCAAACCTTTTGAATTCTTTTGTATAAGTAGATCATTGCAATATCTATAATAAACAGGAGCCATACTTCAGTCAACATCTATAGGGATGGCCGATAATGGCCATGGATCGAGGAAAATATGAGTGTGAAATGATTTTTTATGGAGTAAATTTCATAGCAAAATATCTGAACGCTCAAACCTTTTGAATTTTACTGTATAAGTAGATTGTTTCAATATCTATAATAAACAAAAGCCAAACTTGAATCAACATCTATAGGGATGGCCGATAAAGGCCATCGATCGAGGAATTAATGAGTGTGATTTGGTTTTGTGGAATAAATTTCATAGCAAAATATCTGAACGCTCAAACCTTTTGAATTTTGCTGTACAAGTAGATAATTGCAATATCTATAATAAACAGAAGCCATACTTGAGTCAACATCTATTGGGATGGCCGATAATGGCCATGGATCGAGGAAAATATGAGTGTGATTTGTTTTTTATGGAGTAAATTTCATAGCAAAATATCTGAACTCTCAAACCTTTTGAATTTTACTGTATAAGTAGATAATTGCAATATCTATAATAAACAGAAGCCAAATTTGAGTCAACATCTTTAGGGATGGTCGATAATGGCCATGGATCGAGGAAAATATGAGTGTGATTGGTTTTTTGTGGAGTAAATTTCATAGCAAAATATTTGAACGCTCAAACCTTTTGGAATTTTACCGTTTAAGTAGATTGTTTCAATATCTATAATAAACAGAAGCCATACTTGAGTCAACATCTATAGCGATGGCCGCTAATGGCCATCGATCGAGGAATAAATGAGTGTGATTGGTTTTGTGGAATAAATTTCATAGCAAAATATCTGAACGCTCAAATCTTTTGAATTTTACTGTATAAGTAGATAAAACCAACATCTTTAATAAATAAAAACCATACTTGAGTCAACATCTATAGCGATGGCCGATAATGGCCATGGATCGAGGAAAATATGAGTGTGATTTGTTTTTTATGGAGTAGATTTCATAGCAAAATATCTGAACGCTCAAACCTTTTTTATTTAACTGTATAAGTAGATAATTGCAATATCTATAACAAACCGAAGCCATACTTGAGTCAACATCTATAGGGATGGCCGATAATGGCCATAGATCGAGGAAAATATGAGTGTGATTTGTTTCTTATGAAGTAAATTTCATAGCAAAATATCTGAACGCTCAAACCTTTTTCATTTTACTGTATAAGTATATAATTGCAATATCTATAATAAACAGAAGCCATACTTCAGTCAACATCTATAGGGATGGCCGATAATGGCCATTGATCGAAGGAAATATGAGTGTGATTTGATTTTTATGGAGTAAATTTCATAGCAAAATATCTGAACTCTCAAAACTTTTGAATTTTACTGTATAAGTAGATTATTTCAATATCTATAATAAACAAAAGCCAAACTTGAGTCAACATCAATAGGGATGGCCGATCAAGGCCATCGATTAAGGAATAAATGAGTGTGATTTGGTGTTGTGGAATTAATTTCATAGCAAAATATCTGAACACTCAAACCTTTTGAATTTTGCTGTATAAGTAGATAATTGCAATATCTATAATAAACAGAAGCCATACTTCAGTCAACATCTATAGCGATGGCCGATAATGGCCATCGGTCGAAGAAAATATGAGTGTGCTTTGTTTTTTATGGAGTAAATTTCATATCAAAATATCTGAACGCTCAAACCTTTTGAATTTTACTGTATAAGTAGATAATTTCAATATCTATAATAAACAGAAGCCATACTTAAGTCAACATGTATAGCGATGGCCGATAATGGCACTCGATCGTGGAAAATATGAGTGTGATTGGTTTTTGTGGAGTAAATTTCATAGCAAAATATCTGAACTCTCAAACCTTTTTTATTTTACTTTATAAGTATATAATTGCAATATCTATAATAAACAGAAGCCAAACTTGAGTCAACATCTAAAGGGATGGCCGATAATGGCCATGGATCGAGGAAAATATGAGTGTGAAATGATTTTTTATGGAGTAAATTTCATAGCAAAATATCTGAACGCTCAAACCTTTGGGAATTTTACTGTATAAGTAGATAATTTCAATATTTATAATAAACAAAAGCCAAACTTGAATAGGGATGGCCGATAAAGGCCATCGATCGAGGAATAAATGAGTGTGATTTGGTTTTGTGGAATAAATTTCATAGCAAAATATCTGAACGCACAAATCTTTTGAATTTTACTGTATAAGTAGATAATACCAATATCTATAATAAACAGAAGCCATACTTGAGTCAACATCTATTGGGATGGCCGATAATGGCCATGGATCGAGGAAAATATGAGTGTGATTTGTTTTTTATGGAGTAAATTTCATATCAAAATATCTGAACGCTCAAACCTTTTGAATTTTACTGTTTAAGTAGATAATTGCAATATCTATAATAAACAGAAGCCAAATTTGAATCAACATCTATAGGGATGGCCGATAATGGCCATGGATCGAGGAAAATATGAGTGTGATTTGTTTTTTATGGAGTAGATTTCATAGCAAAATATCTGAACGCTCAAACCTTTTTTTTTTAACTGTAGAAAAAGATAATTGCAATATATTTAATAAACAGAAGCCAAACTTGGGTCAACATCTATAGGGATGGCCGATAATGGCCATGGATCGAGGAAAATATGAGTGTGATTTGTTTCTTATCAAGTAAATTTCATAGCAAAATATCTGAAAGCTCAAACCTTTTTCATTTTACTGTGTAAGTAGATAATAGCAATATCTATAATAAACAGAAGCCATACTTGAGTCAACATCTTTAGGGATGGCCGATAATGGCCATGGATCGAGGAAAATATGAGTGTGATTGGTTTTTTGTGGAGTAAATTTCATATCAAAATATTTGAACGATCAAACCTTTTGGAATTTTACTGTAAAAGTAGATAATACTAATATCTTTAATAAATTAAAACCATACTTGAGTCAACATCTATAGGGATGGCCGATAATGGCCATGGATCTAGGAAAATATGAGTGTGATTTGTTTTTTATGGAGTAGATTTCATAGCAAAATATCTGAACGCTCAAACCTTTTGAATTTAACTGTATAAGAAGATAATATCAATATCTATAATAAACCGAAGCCATACTTGAGTCAACATCTATAGGGATGGCCGATAATGGCCATAGATCGAGGAAAATATGAGTGTGATTTGATTTTTTATGGAGTAAATTTCATAGCAAAATATCTGAACGCTCAAACCTTCTGAATTTTACTGTATAAGTAGATAATTTTAATATCTATAATAATCAAAAGCCAAACTTGAATCAACATCTATAGGGATGGCCGATCAAGGCCATCGATTGAGGAATAAATGAAGTGTGATTGGTTTTGTGAAGTAAATTTCATAGCAAAATATCTGAACGCTCAAATCTTTTGAATTTTACTGTATAAGTAGATGAAACCAATATCTATAATAAATAAAAACCAAACTTGAGTCAACATCTATAGCGATGGCCGATAATGGCCATGGATCGAGGAAAATATGAGTGTGATTTGTTTTTTATGGAGTAGATTTCATAGCAAAATATCTGAACGCTCAAACCTTTTGAATTTTACTGTATAAGTAGATAATTGCAATATCTATAACAAACCGAAGCCATACTTGAGTCAACATCTATAGGGATGGCCGATAATGGCCATAGATCGAGGAAAATATGAGTGTGATTTGTTTTTTATGAAGTAAATATCATAGCAAAATATCTGAACACTCAAACCTTTTGAATTTTAATGAACAAGTAGATAATTGCAATATCTATAATAAACAGACGCCATACTTCAGTCAACATCTATAGCGATGGCCGATAATGGCCATTGATCGAAGGAAATATGAGTGTGATTGATTTTTATGGAGTAAATTTCATAGCAAAATATCTGAACTCTCAAAATTTTTGAATTTTACTGTATAAGTAGATAATTTCAATATCTATAATAAACAAAAGCCAAACTTGAGTCAACATCTATAGGGATGGCCGATCAAGGCCATCAATTGAGGAATAAATGAGTGTGATTTGGTGTTGTGGAATTAATTTCATAGCAAAATATCTGAACACTCAAACCTTTTGAATTTTGCTTAACAAGTAGATAATTGCAATATCTATAATAAACAGAAGCCATATTTGAGTCAACATCTATAGCGATGGCCGATAATGGCCATCGGTCGAAGAAAATATGAGTGTGATTTGTTTTTTATGGAGTAAATTTCATATAAAAATATCTGAATGCTCAAACCTTTTTTATTTAACTGTTTAAGTAGATAATTGCAATATCTATAATAAACCGAAGCCATACTTGAGTCAACATCTATAGGGATGGCCGATAATGGCCATAGATCGAGGAAAATATGAGTGTGATTTGTTTCTTATGAAGTAAATTTCATAGCAAAATATCTGAGCGCTCAAACCTTTTGAATTTTACTGTATAAGTAGATTGTTTCAATATCTATAATAAACAGAAGCCATACTTGAGTCAACATCTAAAGGGATGGCCGATAACGGCCATGGATCGAGGAAAATATGAGTGTGATTTGTTTTTTATGGAGTAAATTTCATAGCAAAATATCTGAACGCTCAAACCTTTTGAATTTTACTGTATAAGTAGATAATTGCAATATCTATAATAAACAGAAGCCATACTTGAGTCAACATCTATTGGGATGGCCGATAACGGCCATCGATCGAGGAAAATATGAATGTGATCTGGTTTTTGTGGAATAAATTTCATAGCAAAATATCTGAACACTCAAATCTTTTGAATTTTGGTGTACAAGTACATAATATCAATATATATAATAAACAGAAGCCAAACTTGAGTCAACATCTATAGGGATGGCCGATAATGGCCATCGGTCGAAGAAAATATGAGTGTGATTTGTTTTTTATGGAGTAAATTTCATAGCAAAATATCTGAACGCTCAAACCTTTTTCATTTTACTGTATAGGTAGATTGTTTCAATATCTATAATAAACAGAAGCCATACTTGAGTCAACATCTATAATGATGGCCGATAATGGCCATGGATCGAGGAAAATATGAGTGTGATTGGTTTTTGTGGAGTAAATTTCATAGCAAAATATCTGAACGCTCAAACCTTTTGAATTTTACTGTATAAGTATATAATTGCAATATCTATAATAAACAGAAGCCATACTTCAGTCAACATCTATAGGGATGGCCGATAATGGCCATGGATCGAGGAAAATATGAGTGTGAAATGATTTTTTATGGAGTAAATTTCATAGCAAAATATCTGAACGCTCAAACCTTTTGGAATTTTACTGTATAAGTAGATAATTGCAATATCTATAATAAACAAAAGCCAAACTTGAATCAACATCTATAGGGATGGCCGATAAAGGCCATCGATCGAGGAATTAATGAGTGTGATTTGGTTTTGTGGAATAAATTTCATAGCAAAATATCTGAAAGCTCAAACCTTTTGAATTTTACTGTATAAGTAGATAATTGCAATATCTATAATAAACAGAAGCCATACTTGAGTCAACATCTATTGGGATGGCCGATAATGGCCATGGATCGAGGAAAATATGAGTGTGATTTGGTTTTGTGAAGTAAATTTCATAGCAAAATATCTGAACTCTCAAATCTTTTGAATTTTACTGTATAAGTAGATAATACCAATATCTATAATAAACAAAAACCATGCTTGAGTCAACATCTATAGGGATGGCCGATAATGGCCATGGATCGAGGAAAATATGAGTGTAATTTGTTTTTTATCAAGTAAATTTCATAGCAAAATATCTGAACGCTCAAACCTTTTTTATTTAACTGTATAAGTAGATAATTGCAATATCTATAATAAACCGAAGCCATACTTGAGTCAACATCTATAGGGATGGCCGATAATGGCCATAGATCGAGGAAAATATGAGTGTGATTTGTTTCTTATGAAGTAAATTTCATAGCAAAATATCTGAACTCTCAAACCTTTTGAATTTTACTGTACAAGTAGATAATTGCAATATCTATAATAAACAGAAGCCATACTTCAGTCAACATCTATAGGGATGGCCGATAATGGCCATGGATCGAAGGAAATATGAGTGTGATTTGATTTTTATGGAGTAAATTTCATAGCAAAATATCTGAACTCTCAAACCTTTTGAATTTTACTGTATAAGTAGATAATTTCAATATCTATAATAAACAAAAGCCGAACTTGAGTCAACATCTTTAGGGATGGCCGATCAAGGCCATCGATCGAGGAATAAATGAGTGTGATTTGATAATGGCCATCGATCGAGGAAAATATGAGTGTGATTGGTTTTTGTGGAGTAAATTTCATAGCAAAATATCTGAACGCTCAAACCTTTTGAATTCTTTTGTATAAGTAGATCATTGCAATATCTATAATAAACAGGAGCCATACTTCAGTCAACATCTATAGGGATGGCCGATAATGGCCATGGATCGAGGAAAATATGAGTGTGAAATGATTTTTTATGGAGTAAATTTCATAGCAAAATATCTGAACGCTCAAACCTTTTGAATTTTACTGTATAAATAGATAACTTCAATATCTATAATAAACAAAAGCCAAACTTGAATCAACATCTATAGGGATGGCCGATAAAGGCCATCGATCGAGGAATTAATGAGTGTGATTTGGTTTTGTGGAATAAATTGCATAGAAAAATATCTGAACGCTCAAACCTTTTGAATTTTACTGTATAAGTAGATAATTGCAATATCTATAATAAACAGAAGCCATACTTGAGTCAACATCTATTGGGATGGCCGATAATGGCCATGGATCGAGGAAAATATGAGTGTGATTTGTTTTTTATGGAGTAAATTTCATAGCAAAATATCTGAAAGCTCAAACCTTTTGAATTTTACTGTATAAGTAGATAATTGCAATATCTATAATAAACAGAAGCCAAATTTGAGTCAACATCTTTAGGGATGGCCGATAATGGCCATGGATCGAGGAAAATATGAGTGTGATTGGTTTTTTGTGGAGTAAATTTCATAGCAAAATATTTGAACGCTCAAACCTTTTGAATTTTACCGTTTAAGTAGATTGTTTCAATATCTATAATAAACAGAAGCCATACTTGAGTCAACATCTATAGCGATGGCCGATCAAGGCCATCGATCGAGGAATAAATGAGTGTGATTGGTTTTGTGAAGTAAATTTCATAGCAAAATATCTGAACGCTCAAATCTTTTGAATTTTACTGTATAAGTAGATAATACCAATATCTATAATAAATAAAAACCATACTTGAGTCAACATCTAAAGCGAAGGCCGATAATGGCCATGGATCGAGGAAAATATGAGTGTGATTTGTTTTTTATGGAGTAGATTTCATAGCAAAATATCTGAACGCTCAAACCTTTTGAATTTTACTGTATAAGTAGATAATTGCAATATCTATAACAAACCGAAGCCATACTTGAGTCAACATCTATAGGGATGGCCGATAATGGCCATAGATCGAGGAAAATATGAGTGTGATTTGTTTTTTATGAAGTAAATTTCATAGCAAAATATCTGAACGCTCAAACCTTTTTCATTTTACTGTACAAGTAGATAATTGCAATATCTATAATAAACAGAAGCCATACTTCAGTCAACATCTATAGGGATGGCCGATAATGGCCATGGATCGAGGAAAATATGAGTGTGATTTGTTTTTTATGGAGTAGATTTCATAGCAAAATATCTGAACGCACAAACCTTTTGAATTTTACTGTATAAGTAGATAATTGCAATATCTATAATAAACAGAAGCCATACTTGAGTCAACATCTTTAGGGATGGCCGATAATGGCCATGGATCGAGGAAAATCTGAGTGTTATTTGGTTTTTTGTGGAGTAAATTTCATAGCAAAATATCTGAACGCTCAAACCTTTTGGAATTTCACTGTAGTAGTAGATTGTTTCAATATCTATAATAAACAGAAGCCATACTTGAGTCAACATCTATAGGGATGGCCGATAATGGCCATGGATCGAGGAAAATATGAGTGTGATTTGTGTTTTATGGAGTAAATTTCATAGCAAAATATCTGAACGCTCAAACCTTTTGAGTTTTACTGTAAAAGTAGATAATTTCAATATCTATAATAAACAGAAGCCAAACTTGAGTCAACATCTAAAGGGATGGCCGATCAAGGCCATCGATCGAGGAATAAATGAGTGTGATTTGGTTTTGTGGAATAAATTTCATAGCAAAATATCTGAACGCTCTTATCTTTTGAATTTTACTGTATAAGTAGATTATACCAATATCTATAATAAGTAAAAACCATACTTGAGTCAACATCTATAGGGATGGCCGATAATGGCCATGGATCGAGGAAAATATGAGTGTGATTTGTTTTTTATGGAGTAGATTTCATAGCAAAATATCTGAACGCTCAAACCTTTTTTATTTAACTGTATAAGAAGATAATTGCAATATCTATAATAAACCGAACCCATACTTGAGTCAACATCTATAGGGATGGCCGATAATGGCCATAGATCGAGGAAAATATGAGTGTGATTTGTTTCTTATGGAGTAAATTTCATAGCAAAATATCTGAGCGCTCAAACCTTTTGAATTTTACTGTATAAGTAGATAATTGCAATATCTTTAATAAACAGAAGCCATACTTCAGTCAACATCTATTGGGATGGCCGATAATGGCCATGGATCGAAGGAAATATGAGTGTGATTTGATTTTTATGGAGTAGACTTCATAGCAAAATATCTGAAAGCTCAAACCTTTTTCATTTTACTGTATAAGTAGATAATTTCAATATCTATAATAAACAAAAGCCAGACTTGAGTCAACATCTATAGGGATGGCCGATCAAGGCCATCGATCGAGGAATAAATGAGTGTGATTTGGTTTTGTGGAGTAGATTTCATAGCAAAATATCTGAACGCTCAAATCTTTTGAATTTTACTGTATAAGTAGATAATACCAATATATTTAATAAACAAAAGCCATACTTGAGTCAACTTCTATAGGGATGGCCGATAATGGCTATGGATCGAGGAAAATATGAGTGTGATTTGTTTTTTATGGAGTAAATTTCATAGCAAAATATCTGAACGCTCAAACCTTTTGAATTTTACTGTATAAGTAGATAATTGCAAAATCTATAATAAACAGAAGCCAGACTTGAGTCAACATCCATAGCGATGGCCGATAATGGCCATAGATCGAGGAAAATATGAGTTTGATTTGTTTTTTATGGAGTAAATTTCATAGCAAAATATCTGAACTCTCAAAACTTTTTCATTTTACTGTATAAGTAGATAATTTCAATATCTATAATAAACAGAAGCCATACTTGAGTCAACATCTATAGGGATGGCCGATAACGGCCATGGATCGAGGAAAATATGAGTGTGATTTGGTTTTTGTGAAATAAATTTCAAAGCAAAATATCTGAACACTCAAACCTTTTGAATTTTGCTGTTTAACTAGATAATTGCAATATCTATAATAAACAGAAGCCATACCTGAGTCAGCATTGATAGGGATGGCCGATAATGGCCATGGATCGAGGAAAATATGAGTGTGATTGGTTTTTTATGGAGTAAATTTCATAGCAAAATATCTGAACGCTCAAACCTTTTGAATTTTACTGTTAAAGTACATTATATCAATATCTATAATAAACAGAAGCCATACTTGAGTCAACATCTATAGGGATGGCCGATAACGGCCATGGATCGAGGAAAATATGAGTGTGATTTGGTTTTTGTGGAATAAATTTCATAGCAAAATATCTGAACGCTCAAACCTTTTGAATTTTACTGTATAAGTATATAATTTTAATATCTATAATAAACAGAAGCCATACTTCAGTCAACATCTATAGGGATGGCTGATAATGGCCATGGATCGAGGAAACTATGAGTGTGTAAGTACTGTATAAGTAGATAATTTCAATATCTATAATAAACAAAAGCCAAACATGAATCAACATCTATAGGAATGGCCGATCAAGGCCATCGATCAAGGAATAAATGAGTGTGATTTGGTTTTGTGGAATAAATTTCATAGCAAAATATCTGAACGCTCAAATCTTTTGAATTTTACTGTATAGGTAGATAATACCAATATCTATAATAAACAAAAGCCATACTTGAGTCAACATCTATTGGGATGGCCGATAATGGCCATGGATCGAGGAAAATATGAGTGTGATTTGTTTTTTATGGAATCAATTTCATAGCAAAATATCTGAACGCTCAAACCTTTTGAATTTAACTGTATAAGTAGATAATTGCAATATCTATAATAAACAGAAGCCATACTTGAGTCAACATCTATTGGGATGGCCGATAATGGCCATGGATCGAGGAAAATATGAGTGTGATTTGTTTTTTATGGAGTAAATTTCATAGCAAAATATCTGAACGCTCAAACCTTTTTCATTTTACTGTATAAGTAGATTGTTTCAATATCTATAATAAACAAAAGCCATACTTGAGTCAACATCTAAAGGGATGGCCGATAACGGCCATGGATCGAGGAAAATATGAGTGTGATTTGTTTTTTATGGAGTAAATTTCATAGCAAAATCTCTGAACGCTCAAACCTTTTGAATTTTACTGTATAAGTAGATAATTGCAATATCTATAATAAACAGAAGCCATACTTGAGTCAACATCTATTGGGATGGCCGATAACGGCCATAGATCGAGGAAAATATGAGTGTGATTTGGTTTTTGTGGAATAAATTTCATAGCAAAATATCTGAACACTTAAATCTTTTGAATTTTGCTGTTAAAGTACATTATATCAATATCTATAATAAACAGAAGCCATACTTGAGTCAACATCTATAGGGATGGCCGATAATGGCCATCGGTCGAAGAAAATATGAGTGTGATTTGGTTTTTGTTGAATAAATTTCATAGCAAAATATCTGAACGCTCAAACCTTTTGAATTTTACTGTATAGGTAGGTAATTTCAATATCTATAATAAACAGAAGCCATACTTGAGTCAACATCTATAGGGATGGCCGATAATGGCCATGGATCGAGGAAAATATGAGTGTTATTTGGTTTTTGTGGAGTAAATTTCATAGCAAAATATCTGAACACTCAAACCTTTTGAATTTTAATGTACAAGTAGATAATTGCAATATCTATAATAAACAGAAGCCAAACTTGAGTCAGCATTTATAGGGATGGCCGATAATGGCCATGGATCGAGGAAAATATGAGTGTGGTTGGTTTTTATGGAGTAAATTTCATAGCAAAATATCTGAACGCTCAAACCTTTTGAATTTTACTGTATAAGTAGATAATACCGATATCTATAATAAACAGAAGCCATACTTGAGTCAACATCTAAAGGGATGGCCGATAATGGCCATGGATCGAGGAAAATATGAGTGTGATTTGTTTTTGTGAAGTTTATTTCATAGCAAAATATTTGAACTCTCAAACCTTTTTAATTTTACTGTATAAGTAGATAATTGCAATATCTACAATAAACAGAAGCCATACTTGAGTTAACATGTATAGCGATGGCCGATAATGGCCATCGATCGAGGAAAATATGAGTGTGATTGGTTTTTGTGGAGTAAATTTCATAGCAAAATATCTGAAAGCTCAAACCTTTTGAATTTTACTGTATAAGTATATAATTTGAATAGCTATAATAAACAGAAGCCATACTTCAGTCAACATCTATAGGGATGGCCGACAATGGCCATGGATCGAGGAAAATATGAGTGTGATTTGTTTTTTATGGAGTAAATTTCATAGCAAAATATCTGAACGCTCAAACCTTTTGAATTTTACTGTATAAGTGGATCGTTTCAATATCTATAATAAACAGAAGCCAAACTTGAGTCAACATCTATAGGGATGGCCGATAATGGCCATCGATCGAGGATAATATGAGTGTGATTTGGTTTTTGTGGAATAAATTTCATAGCAAAATATCTGAACACTCAAATCTTTTGAATTTTACTGTATAAGTAGTTTGTTTCAATATCTATAATAAACAAAAGCCATAATTGAGTCAACATCTATAGCGATGGCCGATAATGGCCATCGATCGAGGAAAATATGAGTGTGATTGGTTTTTGTGGAGTAAATTTCATAGCAAAATATCTGAAAGCTCAAACCTTTTGAATTTTACTGTATAAGTATATAATTTGAATAGCTTTAATAAACAGAAGCCATACTTGAGTCAACATCTATTGGGATGGCCGATAACGGCCATGGATCGAGGAAAATATGAGTGTGATTTGGTTTTTGTGGAATAAATTTCATAGCAAAATATCTGAACACTTAAATCTTTTGAATTTTGCTGTAAAAGTACATTTTTTCAATATCTATAATAAACAGAAGCCATACTTTAGTCAACATCTATAGGGATGGCCGATAATGGCCATCGGTCGAAGAAAATATGAGTGTGATTTGGTTTTTGTTGAATAAATTTCATAGCAAAATATCTGAACGCTCAAACCTTTTGAATTTTACTGTATAGGTAGGTAATTTCAATATCTATAATAAACAGAAGCCATACTTGAGTCAACATCTATAGGGATGGCCGATAATGGCCATGGATCGAGGAAAATATGAGTGTTATTTGGTTTTTATGGAGTAAATTTCATAGCAAAATATCTGAACACTCAAACCTTTTGAATTTTAATGAACAAGTAGATAATTGCAATATCTATAATAAACAGAAGCCATACTTGGGTCAACATTTATAGGGATGGCCGATAATGGCCATCGGTCGAAGAAAATATGAGTGTGATTGGTTTTTTATGGAGTAAATTTCATAGCAAAATATATGAACGCTCAAACCTTTTTGAAATTTTCTGTACAAGTAGATAATTTCAATATCTATAATAAACAGAAGCCAAACTTGAGTCAACATCTATAGGGATGGCCGATAATGACCATCGATCAAGGAATAAATGAGTGTGATTTGGTTTTGTGGAATAAATTTCATAGCAAAATATCTGAACGCTCAAATTTTTTTTTAATTTTACTGTATAAGTAGATAATTGCAATATCTATAATAAACAGAAGCCAGACTTGAGTCAACATCTATAGGGATGGCCGATAATGGCCATGGATCGAGGAAAATATGAGTTTGATTTGTATTTTATGGAGTAAATTTCATAGCAAAATATCTGAACGCTCAAACCTTTTGAATTTTACTGTATAAGTAGATAATTGCAATATCTATAATAAACAGAAGCCATACTTGAGTCAACATCTATTGGGATGGCCGATAATGGCCATGGATCGAGGAAAATATGAGTGTGATTTGTTTTTTGTGGAGTAAATTTCATAGCAAAAATCTGAACGCTCAAACCTTTTGAATTTTACTGTATAAGTAGATAATACCAATATCTATAATAAACAAAAGCCATACTTGAGTCAACTTCTATAGGGATGGCCGATAATGGCTATAAATCGAGGAAAATATGAGTGTGATTTGTTTTTTATGGAGTAAATTTCAAAGCAAATTTATATCTGAACGCTCAAACCTTTTGAATTTTACTGTATAAGAAGATAATTGCAATATCTATAATAAACAGAAGCCAGACTTGAGTCAACATCTATAGCGATGGCCGATAATGGCCATAGATCGAGGAAAATATGAGTGTGATTTGTTTTTTATGGAGTAAATTTCATAGCAAAATATCTGAACGCTCAAACCTTTTGAATTTTACTGTACAAGTAGATAATATCAATATCTATAATAAACAGAAGCCATACTTGAGTCAACATCTATAGGGATGGCCGATAATGGCCATAGATTGAGGAAAATATGAGTGTGATTTGTTTCTTATGAAGTAAATTTCATAGCAAAATATCTGAACGCTCAAACCTTTTGGAATTTTACTGTATAAGTAGATAATTTCAATATCTATAATAAACAAAAGCCATACTTGAATCAACATCTATAGGGATGGCCGATAAAGGCCATCGATCGAGAAATAAATGAGTGTGATTTGGTTTTGTGGAATAAATTTCATAGCAAAATATCTGAACGCTCAAATCTTTTGAATTTTTCTGTATAAGTAGATAATTGCAATATCTATAATAAACAGAAGCCATACTTGAGTCAACATCTAAAGGGATGGCCGATAATGGCCATGGATCGAGGAAAATATGAGTGTGATTTGATTTTTATGGAGTAAATTTCATATCAAAATATCTGAACACTCAAACCTTTTGAATTTTACTGTATAAGTATATAATTGCAATATCTATAATAAACAGAAGTTAAATTTGAGTCAACATCTATAGGGATGGCCGATAATGGCCATGGATCGAGGAAAATATGAGTGTGATTGGTTTTTTGTGGAGTAAATTTCATAGCTAAATATTTGAACTCTCAAACCTTTTGGAATTTTGCTGTATAAGTAGATTGTTTCAATATCTATAATAAACAGAAACCATACTTGAGTCAACATCTATAGGGATGGCCGATAATGGCCATGGATCGAGGAAAATATGAGTGTTAAATGATTTTTTATGGAGTAAATTTCATAGCAAAATATCTGAACGCTCAAATCTTTTGAATTTTACTGTATAAGTAAATAATACCAATATCTATAATAAGTAAAAACCATACTTGAGTCAACATCTATAGGGATGGCCGATAATGGCCATGGATCGAGGAAAATATGAGTGTGATTTGTTTTTTATGGAGTAGATTTCATAGCAAAATATCTGAACGCTCAAACCTTTTTTATTTAACTGTATAAGTAGATAATTGCAATATCTATAATAAACAGAAGCCAGACTTGAGTCAACATCTATAGGGATGGCCGATAATGGCCATAGATTGAGGAAAATATGAGTGTGATTTGTTTCTTATGAAGTAAATTTCATAGCAAAATATCTGAACTCTCAAACCTTTTTCATTTTACTGTACAAGTAGATAATTGCAATATCTATAATAAACAGAAGCCATACTTGAGTCAACATCTATAGGGATGGCCGATAATGGCCATGGATCGAGGAAAATATGAGTGTGATTTGTTTTTTATGGAGTAGATTTCATAGCAAAATATCTGAACACTCAAACCTTTTTAATTTTACTGTATAAGTAGATAATTTCAATATCTATCATAAACAGAAGCCATACTTGAGTCAACATCTATAGGGATGGCCGATAATGGCCATCGGTCGAAGAAAATATGAGTGTGATTTGTTTTTTATGGAGTAAATTTCATAGCAAAATATCTGAACGCTCAAACCTTTTTCATTTTACTGTATAAGTAGATTGTTTCAATATCTATAATAAACAGAAGCCATACTTGAGTCAACATCTATAGGGATGGCCGATAATGGCCATGGATCGAGGAAAATATGAGTGTGATTGGTTTTTGTGGAGTAAATTTCATAGCAAAATATCTGAACTCTCAAACTTTTTTTATTTTACTGCATAAGTATATAATTGCAATATCTTTAATAAACAGAAGCCATACTTCAGTCAACATCTATAGGGATGGCCGATAATGGCCATGGATCGAGGAAAATATGAGTATGAAGTGATTTTTTATGGAGTAAATTTCATAGCAAAATATCTGAACGCTCAAACCTTTTGGAATTTTACTATATAAGTAGATAATTTCAATATCTATAATAAACAAAAGCCAAACTTGAATCAACATCTAAAGGGATGGCCGATAAAGGCCATCGATCGAGGAATAAATGAGTGTGATTTGGTTTTGTGGAATAAATTTCATAGCAAAATATCTGAACGCTCAAACCTTTTTTTTTTTAACTGTATAAAAAGATAATTGCAATATATTAAATAAACAGAAGCCAAACTTGGGTCAACATCTAAAGGGATGGCCGATAATGGCCATGGATCGAGGAAAATATGAGTGTGATTTGTTTCTTATCAAGTAAATTTCAAAGCAAAATATCTGAAAGCTCAAACCTTTTGAATTTTACTGTATAAGTAGATAATTGCAATATCTATAATAAACAGAAGCCATACTTGAGTCAACATCTATAGGGATGGCCGATAATGGCCATGGATCGAGGAAAATATGAGTGTGATTGGTTTTTTTCGGAGTAAATTTCATAGCAAAATATTTGAACGCTCAAACCTTTTGGAATTTTACAAGATAGTAGTAGATTGTTTCAATATCTATAATAAACAGAAGCCATACTTGAGTCAACATCTATAGGGATGGCCGATAATGGCCATGGATCGAGGAATAAATGAGTGTGATTTGGTTTTGTGGAGTAGATTTCATAGCAAAATATCTGAAAGCTCAAATCTTTTGAATTTTACTGTATAAGTAGATAATACCAATATCTATAATAAACAAAAGCCATACTTGAGTCAACATCTATAGGGATGGCCGATAATGGCTATGGATCGAGGAAAATATGAGTGTGATTTGTTTTTTATGGAGTAAATTTCATAGCAAAATATCTGAACGCTCAAACCTTTTGAATTTTACTGTATAAGTAGATAATTGCAATATCTATAATAAACAGAAGCCATACTTGAGTCAATATCTATAGCGATGGCCGATAATGGCCATAGATCGAGGAAAATATGAGTGTGATTTGTTTTTTATGGAGTAAATGTCATAGCAAAATATCTGAACGCTCAAACCTTTTTCATTTTACTGTATAAGTAGATAATTTCAATATCTATAATAAACAGAAGCCATACTTGAGTCAACATCTATAGGGATGGCCGATAACGGCCATGGATCGAGGAAAATATGAGTGTGATTTGGTTTTTGTGAAATAAATTTCATAGCAAAATATCTGAACGCTTAAACCTTTTGAATTTTGCTGTTCAACTTGATAATTGCAATATCTATAATAAACAGAAGCCATACCTGAGTCAACATCTATAGGGATGGCCGATAATGGCCATGGATCGAGGAAAATATGAGTGTGATTTGTTTTTTATGGAGTAAATTTCATAGCAAAATATCTGAACGCTCAAACCTTTTGAATTTTACTGTATAAGTAGATAATTTCAATATCTATAATAAACAGAAGCCATACTTGAGTCAACATCTATAGGGATGGCCGATAACGGCCATGTATCGAGGAAAATATGAGTGTGATTTGGTTTTTGTGGAATAAATTTCATAGCAAAATATCTGAACGCTCAAGCCTTTTGAATTTTACTGTAAAAGTATATAATTTTAATATCTATAATAAACAGAAGCCATACTTCAGTCAACATCTATAGGGATGGCTGATAATGGCCATGGATCGAGGAAAATATGAGTGTGATTTGATTTTTGTGGAAAAAATTTCATAGCAAAATATCTGAACGCTCAAACCTTTTGAATTTTACTGTATAAGTAGATAATACCAATATCTATAATAAACAAAAGCCAAACTTGAATCAATATCTATAGGGATGGCCGATAAAGGCCATCGATCGAGGAATAAATGAGTGTGATTTGGTTTTGTGGAATAAATTTCATAGCAAAATATCTGAACGCTCTTATCTTTTGAATTTTACTGTATAGGTAGATAATACAAATATCTATAATAAACAGAAGCCATACTTGAGTCAACATCTATTGGGATGGCCGATAATGGCCATGGATCGAGGAAAATATGAGTGTGATTTGTTTTTTATGGAGTAAATTTCATAGCAAAATATCTGAACGCTCAAACCTTTTGAATTAAACTGTATAAGTAGATAATTGCAATATCTATAATAAACAGAAGCCGAACTTGAGTCAACATCTATTGGGATGGCCGATAATGGCCATGGATCGAGGAAAATATGAGTGTGATTTGTTTTTTATGGAGTAAATTTCATAGCAAAATATCTGAACGCTCAAACCTTTTGAATTTTACTGTTTAAGTGGATCGTTTCAATATCTATAATAAACAGAAGCCAAACTTGAGTCATCATCTATAGGGATGGCCGATAATGGCCATGGATCGAGGATAATATGAGTGTGATTTGGTTTTTGTGGAATAAATTTCATAGCAAAATATCTGAACACTCAAATCTTTTAAATTTTGCTGTATAAGTACATAATGTCAATATCTATAATAAACAGAAGCCATACTTGAGTCAACATCTATAGGGATGGCCGATAATGGCCATCGGTCGAAGAAAATATGAGTGTGATTTGTTTTTTATGGAGTAAATTTCATAGCAAAATATCTGAAAGCTCAAACCTTTTTCATTTTACTGTATAAGTAGATAATTTCAATATCTATAATAAACAGAAGCCATACTTGAGTCAACATCTATAGGGATGGCCGATAATGGCCATGGATCGAGGAAAATATGAGTGTGATTGGTTTTTGTGGAGTAAATTTCATAGCAAAATATCTGAACTCTCAAACTTTTTTTATTTTACTGTATAAGTAGATAATTGCAATATCTATAATAAACAGAAGCCATACTTCGGTCAACATCTATAGGGATGGCCGATAATGGCCATGGATCGAGGAAAATATGAGTGTGAAGTGATTTTTTATGGAGTAAATTTCATAGCAAAATATCTGAACGCTCAAACCTTTTGGAATTTTACTATATAAGTAGATAATTTCAAAATCTATAATAAACAGAAGCCAAACTTGAATCAACATCTATAGGGATGGCCGATAAAGGCCATCGATCGAGGAATAAATGAGTGTGATTTGGTTTTGTGGAATAAATTTCATAGCAAAATATCTGAACGTTCAAATCTTTTCAATTTTACTGTATAAGTAGATAATTGCAATATCTATAATAAACAGAAGCCATACTTGAGTCAACATCTATAGGGATGGCCGATAATGGCCATCGATCGAGGAAAATATGAGTGTAATTTGTTTTTTATGGAGTAAATTTCATATCAAAATATCTGAACGCTCAAACCTTTTGAATTTTACTGTATAAGTATATAATTGCAATATCTATAATAAACAGAAGCCATACTTGAGTCAACATCTAAAGGGATGGCCGATAATGGCCATGGATCGAGGAAAATATGAGTGTGATTGGTTTTTTGTGGAGTAAATTTCATAGCAAAATATTTGAACTCTCAAACCTTTTGTAATTTTACTGTATAAGTAGCTTGTTTCAATATCTATAATAAACAGAAGCCATACTTGAGTCAACATCTATAGGGATGGCCGATAATGGCCATGGATCGAGGAAAATATGAGTGTGATTTGTTTTTTATGGAGTAGATTTCATAGCAAAATATCTGAACGCTCAAACCTTTTTTTTTTAACTGTATAAGTAGATAATTGCAATATCTATAATAAACAGAAGCCAAACTTGGGTCAACATCTATAGGGATGGCCGATAATGGCCATGGATTGAGGAAAATATGAGTGTGATTTGTTTCTTATCAAGTAAATTTCATAGCAAAATATCTGAACGCTCAAACCTTTTTCATTTTACTGTATAAGTAGATAATTGCAATATCTATAATAAACAGAAGCCATACTTGAGTCAACATCTATAGGGATGGCCGATAATGGCCATGGATCGAGGAAAATATGAGTGTGATTGGTTTTTTGTGGAGTAAATTTCATAGCAAAATATCTGAACGCTCAAACCTTTTGGAATTTTACTGTAGTAGTAGATTGTTTCAATATCTATAATAAACAGAAGCCATACTTGAGTCAACATCTATAGGGATGGCCGATAATGGCCATGGATCGAGGAAATATGAGTGTGATTTGATTTTTTATGGAGTAAATTTCATAGCAAAATATCTGAACTCTCAAACCTTTTGAATTTTACTGTATAAGTAGATTGTTTCAATATCTATAATAAACAAAAGCCAAACTTGAGTCAACATCTATTGGGATGGCCGATCAAGGCCATCGATCGAGGAATAAATGAGTGTGATTTGGTTTTGTGGAGTAGATTTCATAGCAAAATATCTGAAAGCTCAAATCTTTTGAATTTTACTGTATAAGTAGATAATACCAATATCTATAATAAACAAAAGCCATACTTGAGTCAACATCTATAGGGATGGCCGATAATGGCTATGGATCGAGGAAAATATGAGTGTGATTTGTTTTTTATGGAGTAAATTTCATAGCAAATTTATATCTGAACGCTCAAACCTTTTGAATTTTACTGTATAAGTAGATAATTTCAATATCTATAATAAACAGAAGCCAGACTTGAGTCAACATCTATAGCGATGGCCGATAATGGCCATAGATCGAGGAAAATATGAGTGTGATTTGTTTTTTATGGAGTAGATTTCATAGCAAAATATCTGAACGCTCAAACCTTTTTTATTTTACTGTATAAGTAGATAATTTCAATATCTATAATAAACAGAAGCCATACTTGAGTCAACACCCATAGCGATGGCCGATAACGGCCATGGATCGAGGAAAATATGAGTGTGATTTGGTTTTTGTGAAATAAATTTCATAGCAAAATATCTGAACACTCAAACCTTTTGAATTTTGCTGTTCAACTAGATAATTGCAATATCTATAATAAACAGAAGCCATACTTCAGTCAACATCTATAGGGATGGCCGATAATGGCCATGGATCGAGGAAATTATGAGTGTGATTTGTTTTTTATGGAGTAAATTTCATAGCAAAATATCTGAACGCTCAAACCTTTTGAATTTTACTGTATAAGTAGATAATTTCAATATCTATAATAAACAGAAGCCATACTTGAGTCAACATCTATAGGGATGGCCGATAACGGCCATGGATCGTGGAAAATATGAGTGTGATTTGGTTTTTGTGGAATAAATTTCATAGCAAAATATCTGAAAGCTCAAACCTTTTGAATTTTACTGTATAAGTAGATAATTTTAATATCTATAATAAACAGAAGCCATACTTCAGTCAACATCTATAGGGATGGCTGATAATGGCCATGGATCGAGGAAAATATGAGTGTGATTTGATTTTTTATGGAGTAAATTTCATAGCAAAATATCTGAACGCTCAAACCTTTTGAATTTTACTGTATAAGTAGATAATTTCAATATCTATAATAAACAAAAGCCAAACTTGAATCAACATCTATAGGGATGGCCGATAAAGGCCATCGATCGAGGAATAAATGAGTGATTTGGTTTTGTGGAATAAATTTCATAGCAAAATATCTGAACGCTCTAATCTTTTGAATTTTACTGTATAGGTAGATAATACCAATATCAATAATAAACAGAAGCCATACTTGGGTCAACATCTATTGGGATGGCCGATAATGGCCATGGATCGAGGAAAATATGAGTGTGATTTGTTTTTTATGGAGTAAATTTCATAGCAAAATATCTGAACGCTCAAACCTTTTGAATTTTACTGTATAAGTAGATAATTGCAATATCTATAATAAAAAAAAACCATACTTGAGTCAACATCTATAGGGATGGCCAATAATGGCCATGGATCGAGGAAAATATGAGTGTGATTTGTTTTTTATGGAGTAAATTTCATAGCAAAATATCTGAACGCTCAAACCTTTTCAATTTTACTGTATAAGTAGATAATTTCAATATCTATAATAAACAGAAGCCATACTTGAGTCAACATCTATAGGGATGGCCGATAACGGCCATGGATCGAGGAAAATATGAGTGTGATTTGGTTTTTGTGGAATAAATTTCATAGCAAAATATTTGAACGCTCAAATCTTTTGAATTTTGCTGTATTAGTACATTATGTCAATATCTATAATAAACAGAAGCCATACTTGAGTCAACATCTATAGGGATGGCCGATAATGGCCATCGGTCGAAGAAAATATGAGTGTGATTTGGTTTTTGTGGAATAAATTTCATAGCAAAATATCTGAACGCTCAAACCTTTTGAATTTTACTGTATAGGTAGATAATTTCAATATCTATAATAAACAGAAGCCATACTTGAGTCAACATCTATAGGGATGGCCGATGATGGCCATGGATCGAGGAAAATATGAGTGTGATTTGGTTTTTGTGGAATAAATTTCATAGCAAAATATCTGAACACTCAAACCTTTTGAATTTTACTGAACAAGTATGTAATTGCAATATCTATAATAAACAGAAGCCATACTTGAGTCAGCATCTATAGGGATGGCCGATAATGGCCATGGATCGAGGAAAATATGAGTGTGATTTGTTTTTTTTGGAGTAAATTTCATAGCAAAATATCTGAACGCTCAAACCTTTTGAATTTTACTGTATAAGTAGATAATTGCAACATCTATAATAAACAAAAGCCATACTTGAGTGAACATCTAAAGGGATGGCCGATAACGGCCATGGATCGAGGAAAATATTAGTGTGATTTGTTTTTTATGGAGTAAATTTCATAGCAAAATATCTGAACGCTCAAACCTTTTGAATTTTACTATATAAGTAGATAATTTCAATATCTATAATAAACAGAAGCCATACTTGAGTCAACATCTATAGGGATGGCCGATAACGGCCATGGATCGAGGAAAATATGAATGTGATTTGGTTTTTGTGGAATAAATTTCATAGCAAAATATCTGAACACTCAAATCTTTTGAATTTTGCTGTATAAGTACATAATATCAATATCTATAATAAACAGAAGCCATACTTGAGTCAACATCTATAGGGATGGCCGATAATGGCCATCGGTCGAAGAAAATATGAGTGTGATTTGTTTTTTATGGAGTAAATTTCATAGCAAAATATCTGAACGCTCAAACCTTTTGAATTTTACTGTATAGGTAGATAATACCAATATCTATAATAAACAGAAGCCATACTTGAGTCAACAACTATAGGGATGGCCGATAATGGCCATGGATCGAGGAAAATATGAGTGTGATTGGTTTTTGTGGAGTAAATTTCATAGCAAAATATCTGAACTCTCAAACCTTTTTTTTTTACTGTATAAGTATATTATTGCAATATCTATAATAAACAGAAGCCATACTTCAGTCAACATCTATAGGGATGGCCGATAATGGCCATGGATCGAGGAAAATATGAGTGTGAAATGATTTTTTATGGAGTAAATTTCATAGCAAAATAACTGAACGCTCAAACCTTTTGGAATTTTACTGTATAAGTAGATAATTTCAATATCTATAATAAACAAAAGCCAAACTTGAGTCAACATCTATAGGGATGGCCGATAATGGCCATCGATCAAGGAATAAATGAGTGTGATTTGGTTTGGTGGAATAAATTTCATAGCAAAATATCTGAACGCTCAAATCTTTTGAATTTTACTGTATAAGTAGATAATTGCAATATCTATAATAAACAGAAGCCATACTTGAGTCAACATCTATTGGGATGGCCGATAATGGCCATGGATCGAGGAAAATATGAGTGTGATTTGTTTTTTATGGAGCAAATTTCATATCAAAATTTCTGAACGCTCCCTTTTGAATTTAACTGTATAAGTATATAATTGCAATATCTATAATAAACAGAAGCCAAACTTGAATCAACATCTAAAGGGATGGCCGATAATGGCCATGGATCGAGGAAAATATGAGTGTGATTGGTTTTTTGTGGAGTAAATTTCATAGCAAAATATTTGAACTCTCAAACCTTTTGAAATTTTACTGTTTAAGTAGATTGTTTCAATATCTTTAATAAACAGAAGCCATACTTGAGTCAACATCTATAGGGATGGCCGATAATGGCCATGGATCGAGGAAAATATGAGTGTGATTTGTTTTTTATGGAGTAGATTTCATAGCAAAATATCTGAACGCTCAAACCTTTTTTTTTAACTGTATAAAAAGATAATTGCAATATATTAAATAAACAGAAGCCAAACTTGGGTCAACATCTATAGGGATGGCCGATAATGGCCATGGATCGAGGAAAATATGAGTGTGATTTGTTTCTTATCAAGTAAATTTCATAGCAAAATATCTGAAAGCTCAAACCTTTTCAATTTTACTGTATAAGTAGATAATTGACAATATCTATAATAAACAGAAGCCATACTTGAGTCAACATCTATAGGGATGGCCGATAATGGCCATGGATCGAGGAAAATATGAGTGTGATTGGTTTTTTGTGGAGTAAATTTCATAGCAAAATATTTGAACGCTCAAACCTTTTGGAATTTTACTGTAGTAGTAGATTGTTTCAATATCTATAATAAACAGAAGCCATACTTGAGTAAACATCTATAGGGATGGCCGATAATGGCCATGGATCGAGGAAAATATGAGTGTGATTTGTTTTTTATGGAGTAAATTTCATAGCAAAATATCTGAACGCTCAAACCTTTTGAGTTTTACTGTAAAGTAGATAATTTCAATATCTATAATAAACAAAAGCCAAACTTGAGTCAACATCTATAGGGATGGCCGATCAAGGCCATCGATCGAGGAATAAATGAGTGTGATTTGGTTTTGTGGAGTAAATTTCATAGCAAAATATCTGAATGCTCAAATCTTTTGAATTTTACTGTATAAGTAGATTATACCAATATCTATAATAAACAGAAGCCATACTTGAGTCAACATCTATAGGGATGGCCGATAATGGCCATAGATCGAGGAAAATATGAGTGTGATTTGTTTTTTATGGAGTAGATTTCATAGCAAAATATCTGAACGCTCAAACCTTTTTTATTTAACTGTATAAGTAGATAATTGCAATATCTATAATAAACAAAAGCCAAACTTGAATCAACATCTATAGTAATGGCCGATAATGGCCAAAGATCGAGGAAAATATGAGTGTGATTTGTTTCTTATGAAGTAAATTTCATAGCAAAATATCTGAACGCTCAAACCTTTTGAATTTTACTGTATAAGTAGATAATTGCAATATCTATAATAAACAGAAGCCATACTTCAGTCAACATCTATTGGGATGGCCGATAATGGCCATGGATCGAAGGAAATATGAGTGTGATTTGATTTTTATGGAGTAAATTTCATAGCAAAATATCTGAACTCTCAAACCTTTTGAATTTTACTGTTTAAATAGATTGTTTCAATATCTATAATAAACAAAAGCCAAACTTGAGTCAACATCTATAGGGATGGCCGATCAAGGCCATCGATCGAGGAAAATATGAGTGTGATTTGGTTTTGTGGAGTAGATTTCATAGCAAAATATCTGAACGCTCAAATCTTTTGAATTTTACTGCATAAGTAGATAATACCAATATCTATAATAAACAGAAGCCAGACTTGAGTCAACATCTATAGCGATGGCCGATAATGGCCATAGATCGAGGAAAATATGAGTGTGATTTGTTTTTTATGGAGTAAATTTCATAGCAAAATATCTGAACGCTCAAACCTTTTTCATTTTACTGTATAAGTAGATAATTTCAATATCTATAATAAACAGAAGCCATACTTGAGTCAACATGTATAGGGATGGCCGAAAACGGCCATGGATCGAGGAAAATATGAGTGTGATTTGGTTTTTGTGAAATAAATTTCATAGCAAAATGTCTGAACACTCAAACCTTTTGAATTTTGCTGTTCAACTAGATAATTGCAATATCTATAATAAACAGAAGCCATACCTGAGTCAGCATTTATAGGGATGGCCGATAATGGCCATGGATCGAGGAAAATATGAGTGTGATTTGTTTTTTATGGAGTAAATTTCATAGCAAAATATCTGAACGCTCAAACCTTTTGAATTTTACTGTATAAGTAGATTGTTTCAATATCTATAATAAACAAAAGCCATACTTGAGTCAACATCTATAGGGATGGCCGATAACGGCCATGGATCGAGGAAAATATGAGTGTGATTTGTTTTTTATGGAGTAAATTTCATAGCAAAATTATTGAATTTTACTGTATAAGTAGATAATTGCAATATCTATAATAAACAGAAGCCATACTTGAGTCAACATCTATAGGGATGGCCGATAACGGCCATGGATCGAGGAAAATATGAGTGTGATTTGGTTTTTTTCGAATAAATTTCATAGCAAAATATCTGAACACTCAAATCTTTTGAATTTTACTGTATAAGTACATTATATCAATATCTATAATAAACAGAAGCCATACTTGAGTCAACATCTATAGGGATGGCCGATAATGGCCATCGGTCGAAGAAAATATGAGTGTGATTTGTTTTTTATGGAGTAAATTTCATAGCAAAATATCTGAACGCTCAAATCTTTTTCATTTTACTGTATAGGTAGATAATTGCAATATCTATAATAAACAGAAGCCATACTTGAGTCAACATCTATAGGGATGGCCGATAATGGCCATGGATCGAGGAAAATATGAGTGTGATTTGGTTTATGTGGAATAAATTTCTAAGCAAAATATCTGAACGCTCAAACCTTTTGAATTTTACTGTACAAGTAGATAATTGCAATATCTATAATAAACCGAAGCCATACTTGAGTCAGCATTGATAGGGATGGCCGATAATGGCCATGGATCGAGGAAAATATGAGGGTGATTGGTTTTTATGGAGTAAATTTCATAGCAAAATATCTGAACGCTCAAACCTTTTGAAATTTACTGTATAAGTAGATTGTTTCAATATCTATAATAAACAGAAGCCATACTTGAGTCAACATGTAAAGCGATGGCCGATAATGGCCATCGATCGAGGAAAATATGAGTGTGATTTGGTTTTTGTGGAGTAAATTTCATAGCAAAATATCTGAACGCTCAAACCTTTTGAATTTTACTGTATAAGTATATAATTTTAATATCTATAATAAACAGAAGCCATACTTCAGTCAACATCTATAGGGATGGCCGATAATGGCCATGGATCGAGGAAAATATGAGTGTGATTTGATTTTTTATGGAGTAAATTTCATAGCAAAATATTTGAACGCTCAAATCTTTTGAATTTTACTGTTTAAGTAGATAATTTCAATATCTATAATAAACAGAAGCCATACTTCAGTCAACATCTATAGGGATGGCCGATCAAGGCCATCGATCGAGGAATAAATGAGTGTGATTTGGTTTTGTGGAGTAGATTTCATAGCAAAATATCTGAACGCTCAAATCTTTTGAATTTTACTGTACAAGTAGATAATACCAATATCTATAATAAACAGAAGCCAGACTTGAGTCAACATCTATAGCGATGGCCGATAATGGCCATAGATCGAGGAAAATATGAGTGTGATTTGTTTTTTATGGAGTAAATTTCATAGCAAAATATCTGAACGCTCAAACCTTTTTCATTTTACTGTATAAGTAGATAATTGCAATATCTATAATAAACCGAAGCCATACTTGAGTCAACATCTATTGGGATGGCCGATAATGGCCATGGATCGAGGAAAATATGAGTGTGATTTGTTTTTTATGGAGTAAATTTCATAGCAAAATATCTGAACGCTCAAACCTTTTGAATTTTACTGTATAAGTAGATAATACCAATATCTATAATAAACAAAAGCCATACTTAAGTCAACATCTATAGGGATGGCCGATAACGGCCATGGATCGAGGAAAATATGAGTGTGATTTGTTTTTTATGGAGTAAATTTCATAGCAAAATATCTGAACGCTCAAACCTTTTGAATTTTACTGTATGAGTATATAATTGCAATATCTATAATAAACAGAAGCCATACTTGAGTCAACATCTATAGGGATGGCCGATAACGGCCATGGATCGAGGAAAATATGAGTGTGATTTGGTTTTTGTGGAATAAATTTCATAGCAAAATATCTGAACACTCAAATCTTTTGAATTTTACTGTATAAGTAGATAATACCAATATCTATAATAAACAAAAACCATACTTGAGTCAACATCTATAGGGATGGCCGATAATGGCCATGGATCGAGGAAAATATGAGTGTAATTTGTTTTTTATGGAGTAGATTTCATAGCAAAATATCTGAACGCTCAAACCTTTTTTATTTAACTGTATAAGTAGATAATTGCAATATCTATAATAAACAGAAGCCATACTTGAGTCAACATCTATTGGGATGGCCGATAATGGCCATGGATCGAGGAAAATATGAGTGTGATTTGTTTTTTATGGAGTAAATTTCATAGCAAAATATCTGAACGCTCAAACCTTTTGAATTTTACTGTATAAGTAGATAATTTCAATATCTATAATAAACAGAAGCCAGACTTGAGTCAACATCTATAGGGATGGCTGATAAAGGCCATCGGTTGAAGAAAATATGAGTGTGATTTGTTTTTTATGGAGTAAATTTCATAGCAAAATATTTGAACTCTCAAACCTTTTTTATTTAACTGTATAAGTAGATAATTGCAATATCTACAATAAACAGAAGCCATACTTGAGTCAACATGTATAGCGATGGCCGATAATGGCCATCGATCGAGGAAAATATGAGTGTGATTGGTTTTTGTGGAGTAAATTGCATAGCAAAATATCTGAACGCTCAAACCTTTTGAATTTTACTATATAAGTAGATAATTTCAATATCTATAATAAACAGAAGCCATACTTGAGTCAACATCTATTGGGATGGCCGATAACGGCCATGGATCGAGGAAAAGATGAGTGTGATTTGTTTTTGTGAAGTAAATTTCATAGCAAAATATTTGAACTCTCAAACCTTTTTATTTTACTGTATAAGTAGATAATTGCAATATCTACAATAAACAGAAGCCATACTTGAGTCAACATGTATAGCGATGGCCGATAATGGCCATCGATCGTGGAAAATATGAGCGTGATTGGTTTTTTTGAAATAAATTTCATAGCAAAATATCTGAAAACTCAAACCTTTTGAATTTTACTGTATAAGTAGATAATTTTAATATCTATAATAAACAGAAGCCATACTTGAGTCAACATCTATAGGGATGGCCGAGAATGGCCATGGATCGAGGAAAATATGAGTGTGATTTGATTTTTTATGGAGTCAATTTCTAAGCAAAATATCTGAACGCTCAAATCTTTTGAATTTTACTGTATAAGTAGATAATTTCAATATCTATAATAAACAGAAGCCAAACTTGAATCAACAGCTACAGGGATGGCCGATAACGGCCATCGATCGAGGAATAAATGAGTGTGATTTGGTTTTGTGGAATAAATTTCATAGCAAAATATCTGAACGCTCAAATCTTTTGAATTTTACTGTATAAGTAGATAATTGCAATATCTATAATAAACAGAAGCCAGACTTGAGTCAACATCTATAGGGATGGCCGATAATGGCCATGGATCGAGGAAAATATGAGTGTGATTTGTTTTTTATGGAGTAAATTTCATAGCAAAATATCTGAACGCTCAAACCTTTTGAATTTTACTGTACAAGTAGATAATTTCAATATCTATAATAAACAGAAGCCAAATTTGAGTACAAACTTAAAGGGATGGCTGAGAATGGCCATGGATCGAGGAAAATATGAGTGTGATTGGTTTTTTGTCGAGTAAATTTCATAGCAAAATATTTGAACGCTTAAACTTTTGGAATTTTTCTGTATAAGTAGATTGTTTCAATATCTATAATAAACCGAAGCCATACTTGAGTCAACATCTATAGGGATGGCCGATAATGACCATGGATCGAGCAAAATATGAGTGTGATTTGTTTCTTATCAAGTAAATTTCATAGCAAAATATCTGAACGCTCAAACCTTTTGAATTTTACTGTATAAGTAGATAATTGCAATATCTATAATAAACAGAAGCCATACTTCAGTCAACATCTATAGGGATGGCCGATAATGGCCATGGATCGAGGAAAATATGAGTGTGATTGGTTTTTTATGGAGTAGATTTCATAGCAAAATTAATTTTTTAATAAACAAAAGCCAAACTTGAGTCAACATCTATAGGGATGGCGATAATGGCCATGGATCGAGGGAAATATGAGTGTGATTTGTTTTTTATGGAGTAAATTTCATAGCAAAATATTTGAACTCTCAAACCTTTTTCATTTTACTGTATAAGTAGATAATTTCAATATCTATAATAAACAGAAGCCATACTTGAGTCAACATGTATAGGGATGGCCGAAAACGGCCATGGATCGAGGAAAATATGAGTGTGATTTGGTTTTTGTGAAATAAATTTCATAGCAAAATGTCTGAACACTCAAACCTTTTGAATTTTGCTGTTCAACTAGATAATTGCAATATCTATAATAAACAGAAGCCATACCTGAGTCAGCATTTATAGGGATGGCCGATAATGGCCATGGATCGAGGAAAATATGAGTGTGATTTGTTTTTTATGGAGTAAATTTCATAGCAAAATATCTGAACGCTCAAACCTTTTGAATTTTACTGTATAAGTAGATAATTGCAATATCTATAATAAACAGAAGCCATACTTGAGTCAACATCTATTGGAATGGCCGATGATGGCCATGGATCAAGGAAAATATGAGTGTGATTTGTTTTTTATGGAGTAAATTTCATAGCAAAATATCTGAACGCTCAAACATTTTGGATTTTACTGTATAAGTAGATTGTTTCAATATCTATAATAAACAAAAGCCATACTTGAGTCAACATCTATAGGGATGGCCGATAACGGCCATGGATCGAGGAAAATATGAGTGTGATTTGTTTTTTATGGAGTAAATTTCATAGCAAAATTTTTGAATTTTACTGTATAAGTAGATAATTGCAATATCTATAATAAACAGAAGCCATACTTGAGTCAACATCTATAGGGATGGCCGATAACGGCCATGGATCGAGGAAAATATGAGTGTGATTTGGTTTTTGTGGAATAAATTTCATAGCAAAATATCTGAACACTCAAATCTTTTGAATTTTGCTGTATAAGTACATTATATCAATATCTATAATAAACAGAAGCCATACTTGAGTCAACATCTATAGGGATGGCCGATAATGGCCATCGGTCGAAGAAAATATGAGTGTGATTTGTTTTTTATGGAGTAAATTTCATAGCAAAATATCTGAACGCTCAAACCTTTTGAATTTTACTGTATAAGTAGATTGTTTCAATATCTATAATAAACAAAAGCCATACTTAAGTCAACATCTATAGGGATGGCCGATAACGGCCATGGATCGAGGAAAATATGAGTGTGATTTGTTTTTTATGGAGTAAATTTCATAGCAAAATATCTGAACGCTCAAACCTTTTGAATTTTACTGCATGAGTATATAATTGCAATATCTATAATAAACAGAAGCCATACTTGAGTCAACATCTATAGGGATGGCCGATAACGGCCATGGATCGAGGAAAATATGAGTGTGATTTGGTTTTTGTGGAATAAATTTTATAGCAAAATATCTGAACACTCAAATCTTTTGAATTTTACTGTATAAGTAGATAATACCAATATCTATAATAAACAAAAACCATACTTGAGTCAACATCTATAGGGATGGCCGAAAATGGTCATGGATCGAGGAAAATATGAGTGTAATTTGTTTTTTATGGAGTAGATTTCATAGCAAAATATCTGAACGCTCAAACCTTTTGAATTTTTTCTGTATAAGTAGATAATTGCAATATCTACAATAAACGGAAGCCATACTTGAGTCAACATCTTTAGGGATGGCCGATAATGGCCATGGATCGAGGAAAATATGAGTGTGATTTGTTTCTTATCAAGTAAATTTCATAGCAAAATATCTGAACACTCAAACTTTTTTCATTTTACTGTATAAGTAGATAATTGCAATATCTATAATAAACAGAAGCCATACTTCAGTCAACATCTATAGGGATGGCCGATAATGGCCATCGATCGAGGAAAATATGAGTGTGATTTGTTTCTTATGAAGTTTATTTGTTTAAATTCATATTAAGAATTTCTCTAATGTGTGACTTATTCCTCTTTTAAATTTGATGATAATACCCAAGGAAAATACGTTATTATGGATTATAATAAAAAAACCAGCCAACATATCCAGAAAATATTCAAAAACTTTGGATATAAAGTTGCATATAAAACGCATAACAAATTAGAACAACAAATTAGATCAAATAGTAACATAACATTAGACAGCGGAATTTATAAATTAACATGTTCAGACTGTCCATCATTTTACAAAGGACAAACCGGTAGATCCTTTAAAATAAGATTTAACGAACATATAAAGGATATCGGTAAAATGAATACTGAGTCAAGATTTGCTCTCCATATCAATAATACTTTACACAACTACACAGATATGGATACAAACTTAAAAATTCTCTACAAGATGAATAAAAGCGACCAAATGAACAGGCTAGAAGAATTTAAAATATAGAAAAACCGCAAAAATAAATTTCTACTTAACAACAAAATTAATACTATGATGAACAAACTTAACGAACTAGTTTTAAAAAATACGTCACAAAATATTATACCTTGAAAATAAAAACACTGTGCCCTAGAAAAAGTATAAAAAGGCATGGAAATAAAATTTATTTTTTAGTTCATGATAAATACTGAAGATGGCAACTTGATTGTCGAAATATATTTATAATATAAAAAATAAAAATCCACTATAAGGAATATTTTTGAACTTAAAATATCAAATTTTTATTTGATTGAAGTTAATTTCATAGCAAAATATCTGAACGCTCAAACCTTTTTCATTTTACTGTATAAGTAGATAATTGCAATATCTATAATAAACAGAATCCATACTTCAGTCAACATCTATAGGGATGGCCGATAATGGCCATCGATCGAGGAAAATATGAGTGTGATTTGTTTCCTATGGAGTAAATTTTATAGCAAAATTAATTTTTTAATAAACAGAAGCCAAACTTGAGTCAACATCTATAGGGATGGCCGATAATGGCCATGGATCGAGGAAAATATGAGTGTGAATTGATTTTTATGGAGTAAATTTCATAGCAAAATATCTGAACGCTCAAACCTTTTGAATTTTACTGTATAAGTAGATAATTGCAATATCTATAATAAACAGAAGCCAGACTTGAGTCAACATCTATAGGGATGGCCGATAATGGCCATAGATCGAGGAAAATATGAGTGTGATTTGTTTTTTATGGAGTAAATTTCATAGAAAATATCTGCACGCTCAAACCTTTTGAATTTTACTGTATAAGTAGATAATATCAATATCTATAATAAACATAGGCCATACTTGAGTCAACATCTATAGGGATGGCCGATAATGGCCATCGATCGAGGAAAATATGAGTGTGATTTGTTTTTTATGGAGTTACTTTCATAACAAAATTAATTTTTTAATAAACAAAAGCCATACTTGAGTCAACATCTATAGGGATGGACGATAATGGCCATGGATCGAGGAAAATATGAGTGTGATTTGTTTTTTATGGAGTAAATTTCATAGCAAAATATCAGAACGCTTAAACCTTTTGAATTTTACTGTATAAGTAGATAATTTCAATAACTATAATAAATTGATGCCATACTTGAGTCAACATCTATAGGGATGGCCGATAATGGCCATCGATCGAGGAAAATATGAGTGTGATTTGTTTATTATGGAGTAAATTTCATAGCAAAATATCTGAACGCTCAAACCTTTTGAATTTTACTGTATAAGTAGATAATTGCAATATCTTGAAATTAAATTCATGTATATTGAATTTAAAATTGGATTAGTGCTCTATATATAATCGAAGAGGCAAAGCGTTAATTGTCAGGTGTAATGATATGTTTGTATTGCCTACCTTCACCTTAGATAATTCATTGGATATACCACTCACCTATATTAAACTGTTGTACAGATGATTAATTCTTGTATATATGTATCTGTTTGTACATACTATATATACTATGAGTTTTATATACTATGCGTTTTTTATATACCTATACCGCGTACTACATAGATAATTTATTTTCGGGAATCTTTCATTTATACGATGTCATTTGATGTTGCAACTTTGCTAGCAATTTTCTCTAAGCTAGAATATTATAATAAACCTTAAGGTGCGTATAACCAGTGATCTAATAAGTGTATAGAACAAGTTACTTATATATTATGTACAATCTTATCTATTCAGGATATACCTATAACATAGATTTATAAGAGTACATGGTAAAACATCCAGTGTCCAGTGTTTTCATAATCCACCCACATTGAATGAAATGGGATTAAAAAGCTTTCGCTTTACACGATAGTGATTTATTTATTTTTCACTGCAAAGTGTGTAAAAGTGTATAGTATAATTGGAATAGAAAACTCTGATGCCTTAATCATAAGTTGCCGTGACAATGTGCATATATATGTATATGAATAACATCTAAGAAGAAGTGGAATATTATTTCTCAGCGGCCTTGTCGGTTTGGCTCGCAACGGTACTGTGTTGTGAGGTATCAATTACTGTTCTTCGAACATTAAACACGTGAGGTTTCACCATTTTTAACAATGTTTTACTTTTAATATATACAAAATATACTATTGTTATTCTTAATATATACTCGTATTAGTTAAATAATATTAAGAACTCTTAGTTTTAGTTTAATAACGTTTATTTGAGCTATTTTCTCATCATAAATTATAGTGCATGTATTTAATATTTAAATTTAAGGTATAATTTGTTTTGCTAAAATTCATTTAAGTCTCAATTTTGCGGCTTACGCTTATCATTTCGTGTTAAGTCTTCTATATTTATTCAAGGGGGATGGTTAATTTATTGAATTTATTACGTATCGTTTTACTAACTTATTTATATTTAGCATCATACTCCATCTGTGAAGTACTTTGCAGCTTGTGGGTAAGTGACCTATTATATACTATATATTTACATATTTATTTTATTTTATATTTATTTTCGGCTACTTAATTCAATTAATTATACTTCTCCACTATACATATGTCGTTTAACTAGATTAAGATTTTCAATTCCAAAATACGTTTTTTTTTATATTAATAAACAATGAAATGTTAACTTAATTCAAAATGGAATAAAACATTGTTTTAATACGGGAAGGGACGGGGCCTCCACCTAATGGGTAAAAGGGAGTCTAAAATTTTCTAGTAATGTCTCCTTTTGGTTTTCAATTTTGTAGGTTTTAATTAGAATTGCAGCTGTATACCTCCGTTTCATAGCTTCTTCCAACTCACTCCCACACCGACTCAAGCTGGCAGGCAAATGGCTGCTTTGGGAGAAGGAAACGGAGTTTCTGTTAACGGAAAGACAACCATTCGAAATTGGTTAAGGAACCGTTACAGTGGCGCCCCAAATAAAGGTATTGTCAAACAGTTAACAGCATATTGCTTTATAAGCACATGTTACTATAGTTCACATATAGCTTGATTTTACTACTTACCTTCTTCAAATATCCGCATCAATTCAGGCGTTGAATTTACGTAAGGGTAGTATTACAAGCGTACCAGTTATGTTGTTTATACAGAAAGCTATAATAGTTGTCTAATTGTTTTTGTAGAATATTTTATTAAGTATTAAATTTTTTTTTGTCATGTGTGTTGGATGAGTAACTTAGTCAACAGTAAATACTATCTTCACAATGAACTACTAACATACGTTTCTTAACCAGGGTTAACCTGTTGATAAGAGATGTTAGCTAAGCGCAGTTATCACAGAAAACAAATTATAATTGAAGCATGTATATAGATATATCCCTAAATTTTAATTTTAGGTTGAATATTTATTCTCGCTAACGCTTCTTCAATAATTTAACGATAGTTTAATCGGAATCAGTTTTCCTTTAATAAACAAAGTTTGAAACTGTATTGCATTTGATTATACTAAGATTAAGTCATATCATCTAACTTTATATAATTCTTAAATTTCCAAATTTTTCATTTTTTTATAGAGCCAAGTTTCAAGTATTGATTTATATCTGTATGCTCCTCGGAGAAGGATTGAATACCGACCAATAGATCTATTAGAAACATGTAGATTATATTATTTTGTCGACATATAGGTTCAATCAGTATCTTATGACCCCTTCTTATTACCCATGTGGAGACCTTTCATTCCCGTAGCTATTTATAATATATACATATACTAATCGTATCTATTAAACTATTTATTTACTTTATTTATATTTTCACCTATTTATTTATTGTGATTGTTCATACCTACTTTTCCAATATGATAAGCATCGATGATCTCGAACATGACGAATATCTAATCGAATGTGAGATTCGAAATTTAAACGGTACAATTATTGAGCAGTATGAAATCCTTAAAACGGTAATACCAAAGGAGAGTGACGCGCCTGTCCTAGTTCCTACCCGCGCACACCTAAATGCTCGCAAATATCCCACTCGAGAAGTTAATCTATGTAATAATAAGCTATTACAAATTCAACGTATTCTCATGGAACATGTTGATAATTCAGAAATTATTTCCAAAGCCGAATCTCGGTTACTTCATATTAAGGGACGTTTAACTCGAATTCTATCCTCAAAGATTGGCAAAGATATATCTTTAGCTGCGTTAGATAACTGTAATAAACTCCTTGATATTGTTAATGAAGCTAACAATAACAATCAGACAGTTAACGAGGATTCTCTTAAAGAATTTGTAAATAATTCTTCACTAGAGGATTCACTGCCTATCGATACATCTGAAGACGAAGATGAAACTAAGTCATCTCAAACTAAGTCCAGTATTCCAATTCTAAATGAGACCAATGCTCACCAAATGATGAAAGACTTAAAAGGTCCAGCTAATTTTCCTTTAGAAACACTGCCGAGTTCATCTTATTTAACTACACAAACTGATATTCTTCTACAAGCTGACAAAATAGCGACTAAACAGTTGAATCAAGAATTGGTCAGTATGCAACAGATGTTACAAAAATTAAAGCTTCGTCAAAATCCACTTGCACCTAAAAAGGTTCATTTTGAAGAAACACCCACTGTCTATTCACCCGAAAATGTCATTAATGTACCATCCACTTCGAAAACCACATTACAAATAGGTTTAGATCCTGTCGAATCACACCGTCTCATTCAAGAGTTAACACAAAAGCTCGATGACCTTAAGAATCGAACGTCTGCATTAACTCACGGAAGTAGTATTAAAGAATTAGAAACCAATGCAAGCCGACATCCAGAGTTACAATCGAAAACTCGAGCCATCGGTTCCAATTCTCTAGATAATGTATCTCATAATCCAAGGTCAATCAATTTATCCCCATATAGTTCACCGGTATCAAAGGTAGTCAAAGGTGGTGCTGGTAATAATTTTGAAAATTACTTACCTCATGCATCGTACCCAACACATTCTGAACTAAATTATGCAAAATCACATAATCATCCATCTAATATCCCAACAAGCCATCATTCATATGTACCAGGTAGTTCTTATCCTCTATGTAACCAGTTTCACAATGATGATTCAAAAATAAAAACCATTAAAAATTGGAATCTTAGATATAATGGTAGCAGGGTTGATAGAGCTATTGATAAATTTTTATTTCAAGTCGAGTATCATGCAAACACATTCAATGTACCACAATATAGGTTAGTTAAAGAACTTGGATTCATTCTAGAGAAAGAAGCATCTGAGTGGTATTGGGCTTTTATGCGAAAGAATTTTAAATCTGAAATAACTTGGCAACATTTGAGAAATGAGATGCAGCGATATTTTCAAGATCCGCGTACTGACGAAAATATCCGGACTCAATTGGATCGACGAACCCAACGTTGGGAAGATAAGGAATCGTTTATGGCATATTTTAGTGACATGTTTATGGTGGCTAGTGGATTACATTTTCCATACTCAGATGCCGAATTTGTTCGAGTTATCCGGAAAAATATGCGTCCCGGTCTTAGATTATCAACGATCGGGGAAATCTTCTTAACTACGGACCAATTAATAGCTCGATGCAGGAACCTTGAAGAAGTTTGGAATGAAGAAGGGTTTGTTCCTGAATTGGGACTTCAAAAAGCAACCCGCGTTAACTTACACAAACCAGGAATTTCAGAAATCATGCTTCATCAACCCACAATGAATTAAACTTTTCCAACATCAGAACTCAAGTCACCTAATGAAATGTTACCTCCTAATCTATTTTCATATCACGCGAATCCTACGGAGCCCAATAACAGCCCAAACGTAGAGCGTTACGATAATATCACTCAGGATCTTGCTGCAGTATATCAAAAACCATACCAAAAATTTCCTACCCGAACTACACCCATTGCACAAACTACCTTACCGTTTATTCCCAAACCACAAGTATACTGTTGGAATTGTGCAGGTCAAGGACACTACTTTACTAAATGTCCATTTGAAACCCTTTTACATAAATTTTGTAAGAAGTGTGGCTTTCCTAATTCCGATGAAATAACTTGTTCTCGTTGCAAATTGTATTCGGGAAACGCCAAGACGGAGGAGTCTGGAATTGGGATAAGTCATCTTCCGAACAAAATATTTCCGAATCCCGCACCATCAAAGGAGGATGCTGCAACAAATACTTGGTTAGATCAGAACCAGAAAAAACAGTAACCTCTCAAAAATCCTATACCTACTCCATAGAATCTTTACCTTTTCGTATTCCTTTCACTATAACTGATGGTATTTGTAGGCCTTCCGCGCATCGACAACGCTCAATTAAATATTGGCGTAAACGAAAGAGTTTTAACCAGCTTGTAACCTCTTCTATAGCATATGACTCAAAGGATGGTAGACCACGTACACACGTCCAATTATGTAATCAAGATTTTAATGGTCTTCTTGATAGCGGTGCTAACATTAGCGTATTAGGAAAGGGATGTGTAGAATTTATTACTAAGCACTCGGTTACAATCCACAAGAGACCGACTTATTTACAAACCGCAAGCGGTCAGAAAAAGCCAGTGTTAGGTTTTGTTACACTTCCTATTTCGTTCAACGGAACAACAAAACCGTTTACATTTTCACTAGCGCCAGAGTTGTCAGAACAGTTATACCTGGGCATTGATTTTTGGAATGAATTTGGAATCGCTCCACAAATAGTCTCCGAATTTATGTCTTCGCCAACAAAACATCCGAGTGCAAACCCAACCAACTCAAATATGCATGAACTTAATGACAATGAAAAACGTGAGTTGACCGAAATCATTAACTCATTTCCTTCATCGGAAGTTTTAGGTTTGGGTAGTACGTCGAAAACCCACCACGAAATAAAGCTATTGGATAATGCAATAGCGGTCAAACAGCGCTATTATCCTATCTCTCCAGCGAAACAAGCAGATCTATACGCAGAGATTGATAGAATGCTTTCCCTCGGGGTAATCGAAGAATGCCATGAGAGTGAGTGGAATTCACCCGTAACATTGGTCCGAAAGGCCAACGGTAAAGTACGGTTGTGTTTGGATGCCCGAAAGGTAAACGAGGTTACCAAACAAGATTCTTATCCTTTACCCAACATCGAGGGTCTCTTAAGTCGTCTAGATCAAACCAGATATATCTCTAGTATAGATCTAAAGGACGCGTTTTGGCAGATCCCTCTGGAAGAAGGGTCAAGGGATAAGACTGCTTTTACGGTACCCGGTCGTCCGCTATACCAGTTTACGGTTATGCCTTTCGGGTTATGCAACGCCCCACAACGAATGTGCCGACTAATGGATCGGGTGATTCCATATCACCTCCACGATAGAATCTTCGTTTACCTCGACGATCTGCTAATTACATCTGCAACATGGCAAGAGCATCTATCACTTCTCAAGGATGTTAGTCGGTTATTACGAGAAGCAGGAGTTACTATTAACATAACTAAAAGCAAATTCGTTCTCAAATCTACAAAATTTTTGGGATATGTAGTTGGTGAAGGGGGTCTCCGCATTGATCCTAGTAAGACTGAATCCATTTCAAATTATCCTGTACCTAGAAATGTTCGTAAAATTCGCCAATTTCTTGGCATGACCGGATATTATCGCCGATTTATAAAAAACTTCTCCATGCTCGCCGCTCCATTAACCAATTTGCTGAAGCAAACAAAAAAATTTGAATGGTCAACAGAAGCGCAACAGTCATTCAATAATTTAAAAATCGCCATGACCACCGCTCCTGTCCTGCGACATGCTGATTTTTCACGCGAATTTTTCGTCCAGTGTGACGCAAGCACGACTGGTATAGGAAGCGTGTTGTTTCAATTCGACGACGATGGAGAGGAACATCCGATTGCTTTTGCCTCAAAAAAACTTAACCCAACACAACAAAGGTATAACATAACGGAACTAGAATGCTACGCTGTTGTTCATGGAGTTAAGTCTTTTCGCCCTTATATAGATGGTTATACTTTTACGGTCATAACTGATCATATAGCCCTTAAATGGCTTATGTCTCAAAGAGATCTAGCGGGTCGTCTTGCTCGGTGGGCTTTAAAACTTCAATCATTTAATTTTCAAATCATACATCGAAGCGGTAAACAAAATATTGTCCCGGATGCATTATCAAGAATAAACTCTGACGAAGTTCTAGTTCAAAGTATTGCTGAATTGAAACGAACACCGTCCAGATTTACATCCCCTCTTTACATCGACTTATGCTCACCTGAATTCAATGATCCTGTATATATGGAAAAGATTCAAACCTTTCTTGAAAAGAACACTAAGTGTACAAATTTAAAGGTAGAAGATAATAAATTGCTTATTAATTTCAATTCGGGTTCTAGTTACGATGAGTCCATTCCAACTGAATGGAAGTTAATTGTTCCGCCTTCTATGCACGTCGATTTAATTAGGAAAGCGCATGATGATCCAACTTCGGCACATCTCGGAGTAGCTAAAACGCTTGAACGCCTCCAGCGGCAATTCTATTGGGTTGGAATGACGAAAGATGTCAAAAGTTATATAAAAAGTTGTAAAATTTGCAAATCATGTAAGCCTGTGAATTATATCACACGACCACCTATGGGTTCCTTGTTTAAATTGGAAAGGCTAAAAAATTGGCTAAAAAAATTGGAAGGGCCTAAAAATGCTTTTAGGCCCTTCCAATTTTTATACTTAGATTTTCTTGGACCTTACCCAAGATCTAAAGCAGGGCATTGTTACATATTAATCGTATTGGACAAATTATCCCGATTCGTTTGCCTCCAACCTTTACGACGGGCTACGGCTCAAAGTACTATAGGTTTTTTAGAAAAATTATTCCTTCGATTTTCAGTGCCTCAAACAGTGTTCACTGATAATGGACAGCAATTTTGCTCAGTTGCTTTTAAAGGCTTTCTAGGTAGCTACGGAGTACAACATGTACTTACTCCGAAATACTCACCGCAAAGCAACGCCTCCGAGAGGGTAAATAGAACTCTTTTAGCAGCAATCAGATCATACATAAAAGAGGATCAAAGCTTATGGGATGTTCATTTATCAGAGTTTGAGTCTGCCCTGAATAACGCTAAACATAGTGGGACTGGCTATTCCCCTCACTTTATAGTATTCGGCCAGAACCAAATTTTACACGGCAAAAAATATGATTTGTATAATCTCCTCGGATTCACCGAAGAGGGTTATTTCTCTATTAATAACAATTCAAATAAGCTCAGCCTCGTTCGTCGTAACGCGATAGAAAATTTAAGGAAATCTCATTTAGTAAGTGCAAAACACTATAATTTGCGAGCTCGATCACGCGTTTTTAAGCCAGGGGATCACGTTTTTGTTAAAAATTTCACTCAAAGTGACGCATCAAAACAGTATTCAGCGAAACTAGCCCCAAAATCATTACCAGCACGCATAGTAAGAAAGGTTGGCAATGTCGCCTTCAAAGTATGCAACGAAAAAGGTAAAAATCTGGGTGTATATCACATAAAAGATCTACAGCTTGCCTAGTAAACCACATGAGACATCTCAGGGGTAGGTTTCCCCACGAATGAAATGAAATTCATGTATATTGAATTAAAAATTGGATTAGCGCTCTATATATAATCGAAGACGCAAGGCGTTAATTGTCAGGTGTAATGATATGTTTGTATTGCCTACCTTCACCTTAGATAATTCATTGGATATACCACTCACCTATATTAAACTGTTGTACAGATGATTAATTCTTGTATATATGTATCTGTTTGTACATACTATATATACTATGAGTTTTATATACTATGCGTTTTTTATATACCTATACCGCGTACTACATAGATAATTTATTTTCGGGAATCTTTCATTTATACGATGTCATTTGATGTTGCAACTTTGCTAGCAATTTGCTCTAAGCTAGAATATTATAATAAACCTTAAGGTGCGTATAACCAGTGATCTAATAAGTGTATAGAACAAGTTACTTATATATTATGTACAATCTTATCTATTCAGGATATACCTATAACATAGATTTATAAGAGTACATGGTAAAACATCCAGTGTCCAGTGTTTTCATAATCCACCCACATTGAATGAAATGGGATTAAAAAGCTTTCGCTTTACACGATAGTGATTTATTTATTTTTCACTGCAAAGTGTGTAAAAGTGTATAGTATAATTGGAATAGAAAACTCTGATGCCTTAATCATAAGTTGCCGTGACAATGTGCATATATATGTATATGAATAACATCTAAGAAGAAGTGGAATATTATTTCTCAGCGGCCTTGTCGGTTTGGCTCGCAACGGTACTGTGTTGTGAGGTATCAATTACTGTTCTTCAAACATTAAACACGTGAGGTTTCACCATTTTTAACAATGTTTTACTTTTAATATATACAAAATATACTATTGTTATTCTTAATATATACTCGTATTAGTTAAATAATATTAAGAACTCTTAGTTTTAGTTTAATAACGTTTATTTGAGCTATTTTCTCATCATAAATTATAGTGCATGTATTTAATATTTAAATTTAAGGTATAATTTGTTTTGCTAAAATTCATTTAAGTCTCAATTTTGCGGCTTACGCTTATCATTTCGTGTTAAGTCTTCTATATTTATTCAAGGGGGATGGTTAATTTATTGAATTTATTACGTATCGTTTTACTAACATATTTATATTTAGCATCATACTCCATCTGTGAAGTACTTTGCAGCTTGTGGGTAAGTGACCTATTATATACTATATATTTACATATTTATTTTATTTTATATTTATTTTCGGCTACTTAATTCAATTAATTATACTTCTCCACTATACATATGTCGTTTAACTAGATTAAGATTTTCAATTCCAAAATACGTTTTTTTTTATATTAATAAACAATGAAATGTTAACTTAATTCAAAATGGAATAAAACATTGTTTTAATACGGGAAGGGAAGGGGCCTCCACCTAATGGGTAAAAGGGTGTCTAAAATTTTCTAGTAATGTCTCCTTTTGGTTTTCAATTTTGTAGGTTTTAATTAGAATTGCAGCTGTATACCTCCGTTTCATAGCTTCTTCCGACTCACTCCCACACCGACTCAAGCTGGCAGGCAAATGGCTGCTTTGGGAGAAGGAAACGGAGTTTCTGTTAACGGAAAGACAACCATTCAAAATTGGTTAAGGAACCGTTACAATCTACAAGAAACAGAAGCCATACATGAGTCAACATCTATAGCGATGGCCGATAATGGCCATCGATCGAGGAAAATATGAGTGTGATTGGTTTTTGTGGAGTTAATTTCATAGCAAAATATCTGAAAGCTCAAACCTTTTGAATTTTACTGTATAGGTAGATAATTGCAATATCTATAATAAACAGAAGCCAAACTTGAGTCAACATCTATAGGGATGGCCGATAATGGCCATGGATCGAGGAAAATATAAGTGTGATTTGGTTTTTAATGAAGTAAATTTCATAGCAAAATATCTGAACGCTCAAACCTTTTGAATTTTACTGTATAAGTAGATAATTTCAATATCTATAATAAACAAAAGCCAAACTTGAATCAACATCTATAGGGATGGCCGATAAAGGCCATCGATCGAGGAATATATGAGTGTGATTTGGTTTTGTGGAATAATATTCATAGCAAAATATCTGAACGCTCAAACCTTTTGAATTTTACTGTATAAGTAGATAATTGCAATATCTATAATAAACAGAAGCCACATTTGAGTCAACATCTATTGGGATGGCCGATAATGGCCATGGATCGAGGAAAATATGAGTGTGATTTGTTTTTTATGGAGTAAATTTCATAGCAAAATATCTGAACGCTCAAACCTTTTGAATTTTACTGTATAAGTAGATAATTGCAATATCTATAATAAACAGAAGCCATACTTGAGTCAACATCTATAGGGATGGCCGATAATGGCCATGGATCGAGGAAAATATGAGTGTGATTTGTTTTTTATGGAGTAAATTTCATAGCAAAATATCTGAACGCTCAAACCTTTTGAATTTTGAACGCTCAAACCTTTTGAAACATGCTCGCCGCTCCATTAACCAATTTGCTGAAGCAAACAAAAAAATTTGAATGGTCAACAGAAGCGCAACAGTCATTCAATAATTTAAAAATCGCCATGACCACCGCTCCTGTCCTGCGACATGCTGATTTTTCACGCGAATTTTTCGTCCAGTGTGACGCAAGCACGACTGGTATAGGAAGCGTGTTGTTTCAATTCGACGACGATGGAGAGGAACATCCGATTGCTTTTGCCTCAAAAAAACTTAACCCAACACAACAAAGGTATAACATAACGGAACTAGAATGCTACGCTGTTGTTCATGGAGTTAAGTCTTTTCGCCCTTATATAGATGGTTATACTTTTACGGTCATAACTGATCATATAGCCCTTAAATGGCTTATGTCTCAAAGAGATCTAGCGGGTCGTCTTGCTCGGTGGGCTTTAAAACTTCAATCATTTAATTTTCAAATCATACATCGAAGCGGTAAACAAAATATTGTCCCGGATGCATTATCAAGAATAAACTCTGACGAAGTTCTAGTTCAAAGTATTGCTGAATTGAAACGAACACCGTCCAGATTTACATCCCCTCTTTACATCGACTTATGCTCACCTGAATTCAATGATCCTGTATATATGGAAAAGATTCAAACCTTTCTTGAAAAGAACACTAAGTGTACAAATTTAAAGGTAGAAGATAATAAATTGCTTATTAATTTCAATTCGGGTTCTAGTTACGATGAGTCCATTCCAACTGAATGGAAGTTAATTGTTCCGCCTTCTATGCACGTCGATTTAATTAGGGAAGCGCATGATGATCCAACTTCGGCACATCTCGGAGTAGCTAAAACGCTTGAACGCCTCCAGCGGCAATTCTATTGGGTTGGAATGACGAAAGATGTCAAAAGTTATATAAAAAGTTGTAAAATTTGCAAATCATGTAAGCCTGTGAATTATATCACACGACCACCTATGGGTTCCTTGTTTAAATTGGAAAGGCTAAAAAATTGGCTAAAAAAATTGGAAGGGCCTAAAAATGCTTTTAGGCCCTTCCAATTTTTATACTTAGATTTTCTTGGACCTTACCCAAGATCTAAAGCAGGGCATTGTTACATATTAATCGTATTGGACAAATTATCCCGATTCGTTTGCCTCCAACCTTTACGACGGGCTACGGCTCAAAGTACTATAGGTTTTTTAGAAAAATTATTCCTTCGATTTTCAGTGCCTCAAACAGTGTTCACTGATAATGGACAGCAATTTTGCTCAGTTGCTTTTAAAGGCTTTCTAGGTAGCTACGGAGTACAACATGTACTTACTCCGAAATACTCACCGCAAAGCAACGCCTCCGAGAGGGTAAATAGAACTCTTTTAGCAGCAATCAGATCATACATAAAAGAGGATCAAAGCTTATGGGATGTTCATTTATCAGAGTTTGAGTCTGCCCTGAATAACGCTAAACATAGTGGGACTGGCTATTCCCCTCACTTTATAGTATTCGGCCAGAACCAAATTTTACACGGCAAAAAATATGATTTGTATAATCTCCTCGGATTCACCGAAGAGGGTTATTTCTCTATTAATAACAATTCAAATAAGCTCAGCCTCGTTCGTCGTAACGCGATAGAAAATTTAAGGAAATCTCATTTAGTAAGTGCAAAACACTATAATTTGCGAGCTCGATCACGCGTTTTTAAGCCAGGGGATCACGTTTTTGTTAAAAATTTCACTCAAAGTGACGCATCAAAACAGTATTCAGCGAAACTAGCCCCAAAATCATTACCAGCACGCATAGTAAGAAAGGTTGGCAATGTCGCCTTCAAAGTATGCAACGAAAAAGGTAAAAATCTGGGTGTATATCACATAAAAGATCTACAGCTTGCCTAGTAAACCACATGAGACATCTCAGGGGTAGGTTTCCCCACGAATGAAATGAAATTCATGTATATTGAATTAAAAATTGGATTAGCGCTCTATATATAATCGAAGACGCAAGGCGTTAATTGTCAGGTGTAATGATATGTTTGTATTGCCTACCTTCACCTTAGATAATTCATTGGATATACCACTCACCTATATTAAACTGTTGTACAGATGATTAATTCTTGTATATATGTATCTGTTTGTACATACTATATATACTATGAGTTTTATATACTATGCGTTTTTTATATACCTATACCGCGTACTACATAGATAATTTATTTTCGGGAATCTTTCATTTATACGATGTCATTTGATGTTGCAACTTTGCTAGCAATTTGCTCTAAGCTAGAATATTATAATAAACCTTAAGGTGCGTATAACCAGTGATCTAATAAGTGTATAGAACAAGTTACTTATATATTATGTACAATCTTATCTATTCAGGATATACCTATAACATAGATTTATAAGAGTACATGGTAAAACATCCAGTGTCCAGTGTTTTCATAATCCACCCACATTGAATGAAATGGGATTAAAAAGCTTTCGCTTTACACGATAGTGATTTATTTATTTTTCACTGCAAAGTGTGTAAAAGTGTATAGTATAATTGGAATAGAAAACTCTGATGCCTTAATCATAAGTTGCCGTGACAATGTGCATATATATGTATATGAATAACATCTAAGAAGAAGTGGAATATTATTTCTCAGCGGCCTTGTCGGTTTGGCTCGCAACGGTACTGTGTTGTGAGGTATCAATTACTGTTCTTCAAACATTAAACACGTGAGGTTTCACCATTTTTAACAATGTTTTACTTTTAATATATACAAAATATACTATTGTTATTCTTAATATATACTCGTATTAGTTAAATAATATTAAGAACTCTTAGTTTTAGTTTAATAACGTTTATTTGAGCTATTTTCTCATCATAAATTATAGTGGATGTATTTAATATTTAAATTTAAGGTATAATTTGTTTTGCTAAAATTCATTTAAGTCTCAATTTTGCGGCTTACGCTTATCATTTCGTGTTAAGTCTTCTATATTTATTCAAGGGGGATGGTTAATTTATTGAATTTATTACGTATCGTTTTACTAACTTATTTATATTTAGCATCATACTCCATCTGTGAAGTACTTTGCAGCTTGTGGGTAAGTGACCTATTATATACTATATATTTACATATTTATTTTATTTTATATTTATTTTCGGCTACTTAATTCAATTAATTATACTTCTCCACTATACATATGTCGTTTAACTAGATTAAGATTTTCAATTCCAAAATACGTTTTTTTTTATATTAATAAACAATGAAATGTTAACTTAATTCAAAATGGAATAAAACATTGTTTTAATACGGGAAGGGAAGGGGCCTCCACCTAATGGGTAAAAGGGTGTCTAAAATTTTCTAGTAATGTCTCCTTTTGGTTTTCAATTTTGTAGGTTTTAATTAGAATTGCAGCTGTATACCTCCGTTTCATAGCTTCTTCCGACTCACTCCCACACCGACTCAAGCTGGCAGGCAAATGGCTGCTTTGGGAGAAGGAAACGGAGTTTCTGTTAACGGAAAGACAACCATTCAAAATTGGTTAAGGAACCGTTACAATCTACAAGAAACAGAAGCCATACATGAGTCAACATCTATAGCGATGGCCGATAATGGCCATCGATCGAGGAAAATATGAGTGTGATTGGTTTTTGTGGAGTTAATTTCATAGCAAAATATCTGAACGCTCAAACCTTTTGAATTTTACTGTATAGGTAGATAATTGCAATATCTATAATAAACCGAAGCCAAACTTGAGTCAACATCTATAGGGATGGCCGATAATGGCCATGGATCGAGGAAAATATAAGTGTGATTTGGTTTTTAATGAAGTAAATTTCATAGCAAAATATCTGAACGCTCAAACCTTTTGAATTTTACTGTATAAGTAGATAATTTCAATATCTATAATAAACAAAAGCCAAACTTGAATCAACATCTATAGGGATGGCCGATAAAGGCCATCGATCGAGGAATATATGAGTGTGATTTGGTTTTGTGGAATAATATTCATAGCAAAATATCTGAACGCTCAAACCTTTTGAATTTTACTGTATAAGTAGATAATTGCAATATCTATAATAAACAGAAGCCACATTTGAGTCAACATCTATTGGGATGGCCGATAATGGCCATGGATCGAGGAAAATATGAGTGTGATTTGTTTTTTATGGAGTAAATTTCATAGCAAAATATCTGAACGCTCAAACCTTTTGAATTTTACTGTATAAGTAGATAATTGCAATATCTATAATAAACAGAAGCCATACTTGAGTCAACATCTATAGGGATGGCCGATAATGGCCATGGATCGAGGAAAATATGAGTGTGATTTGTTTTTTATGGAGTAAATTTCATAGCAAAATATCTGAACGCTCAAACCTTTTGAATTTTACTGTATAAGTAAGTTTATAATTGCAATATCTATAATAAACGGAAGCCATACTTGAGTCAACATCTAGAGATATGGCCGATAACGGCCATGGATCGAGGAAAATATGAGTGTGATTTGGTTTTTGTGGAATAAATTTCATAGCAAAATATCTGAACGCTCAAACCTTTTGAATTTTGCTGTACAAGTAGATAATTGCAATATCTATAATAAACAGAAGCCATACTTGAGTCAGCATCTATAGGGATGGCCGATAATGGCCATGGATCGAGGAAAATATGAGTGTGATTTGTTTTTTATGGAGTAAATTTCATAGCAAAATATCTGAACGCTCAAACCTTTTGAATTTTACTGTATAAGTAGATAAAATCAATATCTATAATAAACAGAAGCCATATTTGAGTTAACATCTATAGGGATGGCCGATAATGGCCATGGATCGAGGAAAATATGAGTGTGATTTGTTTTTTATGAAGTTAATTTCATAGCAAAATATCTGAACGCTCAAACCATTTTTATTAAACTGTTTAAGTAGATTATTGCAATATCTTTAATAAACAGAAGCCAAACTTGAGTCAACATCTATTGGGATGGCCGATAATGACCATGGATCGAGGAAAATATGAGTGTGATTTGTTTCTTATGAATTTAATTTCATAGCAAAATATCTGAACGCTCAAACCTTTTTCATTTTACTGTAAAAGTAGATAATTGCAATATCTTTATAAAACAGAAGCCATACTTGAGTCAACATCTATAGGGATGGCCGATAATGGACATCGATCGAGGAAAATATGAGTGTGATTTGTTTTTTATGGAGTAAATTTCATAGCAGAATTAATATTTTAATAAACAGAAGCCATACTTGAGTCAACATCTATAGGGATGGCCGATAATGGCCATGGATCGAGGATAATATGAGTGTGATTTGGTTTTGTGAAATAAATTTCATAGCAAAATATTTAAACTCTCAAACCTTTTGAATTTTACTGTATAAGTAGATAATTTCAATATCTACAATAAACAGAAGCCAAACTTGAGTCAACATCTATAGGGATGGCCGATAATGGCCATGGATCGAGGAAAATATGAGTGTGATTTGTTTTTAATGAAGTAAATTTCATAGCAAAATTAAATTTTTAATAAACAGAAGTCATACTTGAGTCAACATCTATAGGGATGGCCGATAATGGCCATGGATCGAGGAAAATATGAGTGTGATTTGATATTTATGGAGTAAATTTCATAGCAAAATATCTGAACGCTCAAACCTTTTGAATTTTACTGTATAAGTAGATAATTGCAATATCTATAATAAACAGAAGCCAAACTTGAGTCAGCATCTATAGGGATGGCCGATAAAGGCTATCGATCGAGGAATAAATGAGTGTGATTTGGTTTTATGGAATAAATTTCATAGCAAAATATCTGAACACTCAAATCTTATGAATTTTACTGTATAAGTAGATAATTGCAATATCAATAATAAACAGAAGCCAAACTTGAATCAACATCCATAGGGATGGCCAATAATGGCCATGGATCGAGGAAAATATGAGTGTGATTTGTTTATTATGGAGTAAATTTCATAGCAAAATATCTGAACGCTCAAACCTTTTGAATTTTACTGTATAAGAAGATAATTTCAATATCTATAATAAACATAAGCCAAATTTTAGGTTGACTCAAATAGGGACGGCCGATAATGGCCATGGATCGAGGAAAATATGAGTGTGATTGGTTTTTTGTGGAGTAAATTTCATAGCAAAATATGTGAACGCTCAAACCTTTTGAATTTTACTGTATAAGTAGATAATTTCAATATCTATAATAAACAGAAGCCAAACTTGAATCAACATCTATAGGGATGGCCGATAATGGCCATGGATCGAGGAAAATATGAGTGTGATTTGGTTTTGTGGAATAAATTTCATAGCAAAATATCTGAACGCTCAAATCTTTTGAATTTTACTGTATAAGTAGATAATTGCAATATCTACAATAAACAGAAGCCATACCTGAATTAACACCTATAGGGATGGCCGATAAAGGCCATCGATCGAGGAATAAATGAGTGTGATTTGGTTTTGTGGAATTAATTTCATAGCAAAATATCTGAACGCTCAAATCTTTTGAATTTTACTGTTTAAGTAGATAATTTCAATATCTATAATAAACAAAAGCCATACTTGAGTCAACATCTATAGGGATGGCCGATAACGGCCATGGATCGAGGAAAATATGAGTGTGATTTGTATTTTATGGAGTAAATTTCATAGCAAAATATCTGAACGCTCAAACCTTTTGAATTTTACTGTATAAGAAGATAATTGCAATATCTATAATAAGCAGAAGCCATACTTGAGTCAACATCTATTGGGATGGCCGATAATGGCCATGGATCGAGGAAACTATGAGTGTGATTTGTTTTTTATGGAGTAAATTTCATATCAAAATATCTGAACGCTCAAACCTTTTGAATTTTACTGTATAAGTAGATAATTGCAATATCTATAATAAACGGAAGCCATACTTGAGTCAACATCTATAGGGATGGCCGATAACGGCCATGGATCGAGGAAAATATGAGTGTGATTTGGTTTTTGTGGAATAAATTTCATAGCAAAATATCTGAACGCTCAAACCTTTTGAATTTTGCTGTACAAGTAGATAATTGCAATATCTATAATAAACAGAAGCCATACTTGAGTCAGCATCTATAGGGATGGCCGATAATGGCCATGGATCGAGGAAAATATGAGTGTGATTTGTTTTTTATGGAGTGAATTTCATAGAAAAATATCTGAACGTTCAAACCTTTTGAATTTTACTGGATAAGAAGATAATATCAATATATATAATTAACAGAAGCCATACTTGAGTCAACATCTATAGGGATGGCCAATAATGGCCATCGATCGAGGAAAATATGAGTGTGATTTGATTTTTATGGAGTAAATATCATAGCAAAATATCTGAACACTCAAACCTTTTGGAATTTTATTTTTTAAGTAGATAATTTCAATATCTATAATAAACAGAAACCATACTTGAGTCAACATCTATAGGGATGGCCAATAATGGCCATGGATCGAGGAAAATATGAAAGTGATTTGTTTTTTATGGAGTAAATTTCATAGCAAAATATCTGAACGCTCAAACCTTTTGAATTTTACTGTATAAGTAGATAGTTTCGATATATTTAATAAACCGAAGCCAAACTTTAGTCAACATCTATAGGGATGGCCGATAATAGCCATGGATCGAGGAAAATATGAGTGTGATTTGGTTTTTGTGGAATAAATTTCATAGCAAAATATCTGAACGCTCAAACCTTTTGAATTTAAATGTAAAAGAAGATAATTTCAATATCTATAATAAACAGAAGCCATACTTGAATCAATATATGGATGGCCGATAATGGCCATAGATCGAAGAAAATCGGAGTGTGATTTGTTTTTTATGAAGCAAATTTCATAGCAAAATATCTGAACGCTCAAAATTTTTTTATTTTACTGTATAAGTAGATAATTGCAATATCTATAATAAACAGAAGCCAAACTTGAGTCAACATGTATAGGGATGGCCGATAATGGCCATGGATCGAGAAAAATATGAGTGTGATTGGTTTTTTGTAGAATAAATTTCATAGCAAAATATCTGAAAGCTCAAAACTTTTGGAATTTTACTGTATAAGTAGATACTATCAATATCTATAATAAACAGAAGCCATACTTGAGTCAACATCTATAGGGATGGCTGATAATGGCCATGGATCGAGGAAACTACTAGTGTGATTTTTTTTTTATGGAGTAAATTTCATAGCAAAATATCTGAACGCTCAAACCTTTTGAATTTTACTGTATAAGTAGATAAAATCAATATCTATAATAAACAGAAGCCATATTTGAGTTAACATCTATAGGGATGGCCGATAATGGCCATGGATCGAGGAAAATATGAGTGTGATTTGTTTTTTATGAAGTTAATTTCATAGCAAAATATCTGAACGCTCAAACCATTTTTATTAAACTGTTTAAGTAGATTATTGCAATATCTTTAATAAACAGAAGCCAAACTTGAGTCAACATCTATTGGGATGGCCGATAATGACCATGGATCGAGGAAAATATGAGTGTGATTTGTTTCTTATGAATTTAATTTCATAGCAAAATATCTGAACGCTCAAACCTTTTGAATTTTACTGTAAAAGTAGATAATTGCAATATCTTTATAAAACAGAAGCCATACTTGAGTCAACATCTATAGGGATGGCCGATAATGGACATCGATCGAGGAAAATATGAGTGTGATTTGTTTTTTATGGAGTAAATTTCATAGCAGAATTAATATTTTAAAAAACAGAAGCCATACTTGAGTCAACATCTATAGGGATGGCCGATAATGGCCATGGATCGAGGATAATATGAGTGTGATTTGGTTTTGTGAAATAAATTTCATAGCAAAATATTTAAACGCTCAAACCTTTTGAATTGTACTGTATAAGTAGATAATTTCAATATCTACAATAAACAGAAGCCAAACTTGAGTCAACATCTATAGGGATGGCCGATAATGGCCATGGATCGAGGAAAATATGAGTGTGATTTGTTTTTAATGGAGTAAATTTCATAGCAAAATTAAATTTTTAATAAACAGAAGTCATACTTGAGTCAACATCTATAGGGATGGCCGATAATGGCCATGGATCGAGGAAAATATGAGTGTGATTTGATATTTATGGAGTAAATTTCATAGCAAAATATCTGAACGCTCAAACCTTTTGAATTTTACTGTATAAGTAGATAATTGCAATATCTATAATAAACAGAAGCCAAACTTGAGTCAGCATCTAAAGGGATGGCCGATAAAGGCCATCGATCGAGGAATAAATGAGTGTGATTTGGTTTTATGGAATAAATTTCATAGCAAAATATCTGAACACTCAAATCTTATGAATTTTACTGTATAAGTAGATAATTGCAATGTCTATAATAAACAGAAGCCAAACTTGAATCAACATCCATAGGGATGGCCAATAATGGCCATGGATCGAGGAAAATATGAGTGTGATTTGTTTATTATGGAGTAAATTTCATAGCAAAATATCTGAACGCTCAAACCTTTTGAATTTTACTGTATAGGTAGATAATACCAATATCTATAATAAACATAAGCCAAATTTTAGGTTGACTCAAAAAGGGACGGCCGATAATGGCCATGGATCGAGGAAAATATGAGTGTGATTGGTTTTTTGTGGAGTAAATTTCATAGCAAAATATCTGAACGCTCAAACCTTTTGAATTTTACTGTATAAGTAGATAATTTCAATATCTATAATAAACAGAAGCCAAACTTGAATCAACATCTATAGGGATGGCCGATAATGGCCATGGATCGAGGAAAATATGAGTGTGATTTGGTTTTGTGGAATAAATTTCATAGCAAAATATCTGAACGCTCAAATCTTTTGAATTTTACTGTATAAGTAGATAATTGCAATATCTACAATAAACAGAAGCCATACCTGAATTAACACCTATAGGGATGGCCGATAAAGGCCATCGATCGAGGAATAAATGAGTGTGATTTGGTTTTGTGGAATTAATTTCATAGCAAAATATCTGAACGCTCAAACCTTTTGAATTTTACTGTATAAGTAGATAATTTCAATATCTATAATAAACAGAAGCCATACTTGAGTCAACATCTATAGGGATGGCCGATAACGGCCATGGATCGAGGAAAATATGAGTGTGATTTGTATTTTATGGAGTAAATTTCATAGCAAAATATCTGAACGCTCAAACCTTTTGAATTTTACTGTATAAGAAGATAATTGCAATATCTATAATAAGCAGAAGCCATACTTGAGTCAACATCTATTGGGATGGCCGATAATGGCCATGGATCGAGGAAACTATGAGTGTGATTTGTTTTTTATGGAGTAAATTTCATATCAAAATATCTGAACGCTCAAACCTTTTGAATTTTACTGTATAAGTAGATAATTGCAATATCTATAATAAACGGAAGCCATACTTGAGTCAACATCTATAGGGATGGCCGATAACGGCCATGGATCGAGGAAAATATGAGTGTGATTTGGTTTTTGTGGAATAAATTTCATAGCAAAATATCTGAACGCTCAAACCTTTTGAATTTTGCTGTACGAGTAGATAATTGCAATATCTATAATAAACAGAAGCCATACTTGAGTCAGCATCTATTGGGATGGCCGATAATGGCCATGGATCGAGGAAAATATGAGTGTGATTTGTTTTTTATGGAGTAAATTTCATAGAAAAATATCTGAACGTTCAAACCTTTTGAATTTTACTGTATAAGAAGATAATATCAATATATATAATTAACAGAAGCCATACTTGAGTCAACATCTATAGGGATGGCCAATAATGGCCATCGATCGAGGAAAATATGAGTGTGATTTGATTTTTATGGAGTAAATATCATAGCAAAATATCTGAACACTCAAACCATTTGGAATTTTATTTTTAAGTAGATTATTTCAATATCTATAATAAACAGAAACCATACTTGAGTCAACATCTATAGGGATGGCCAATAATGGCCATGGATCGAGGAAAATATGAAAGTGATTTGTTTTTTATGGAGTAAATTTCATAGCAAAATATCTGAACGCTCAAACCTTTTGAATTTTACTGTATAAGTAGATAGTTTCGATATATTTAATAAACCAAAGCCAAACTTGAGTCAACATCTATAGGGATGGCCGATAATAGCCATGGATCGAGGAAAATATGAGTGTGATTTGGTTTTTGTGGAATTAATTTCATAGCAAAATATCTGAAAGCTCAAACCTTTTGAATTTTACTGTATAAGTAGATAATTGCAATATCTATAATCAACAAAAGCCAAACTTGAGTCAACATCTATAGGGATGGCCGATAATGGCCATGGATCGAGGAAAATATGAGTGTGATTTGGTTTTTGTGGAATAAATTTCATAGCAAAATATCTGAACGCTCAAACCTTTTGAATTTTACTGTATAAGTAGATAATTTCAATATCTACAATAAACAGAAGCCAAATTTGAATCAACATCTATAGGGATGGCCGATAATGGCCATCGATCGAGGAAAATATGAGTGTGATTTGTTTTTGTGGAATAAATTTCATAGCAAAATATCTGAAAGCTCAAACGTTTTGAATTTTACTGGTTAAGTAGATAATTTCAATATCTATAATAAACAGAAGCCATACTTCAGTCAACATCTACAGGGATGTCCGATAATGGCCATGGATCGATGAAAATATGAGTGTGATTTGATTTTTGTGGAAAAAATTTCATAGCAAAATATCTGAACGCTCAAACCTTTTGAATTTTACTGTAAAAGTAGATAATTGCAATATCTTTATAAAACAGAAGCCATACTTGAGTCAACATCTATAGGGATGGCCGATAATGGACATCGATCGAGGAAAATATGAGTGTGATTTGTTTTTTATGGAGTAAATTTCTTAGCAGAATTAATATTTTAATAAACAGAAGCCATACTTGAGTCAACATCTATAGGGATGGCCGATAATGGCCATGGATCGAGGATAATATGAGTGTGATTTGGTTTTGTGAAATAAATTTCATAGCAAAATATTTAAACTCTCAAACCTTTTGAATTTTACTGTATATGTAGATAATTTCAATATCTACAATAAACAGAAGCCAAACTTGAGTCAACATCTATAGGGATGGCCGATAATGGCCATGGATCGAGGAAAATATGAGTGTGATTTGTTTTTAATGGAGTAAATTTCATAGCAAAATTAAACTTTTAATAAACAGAAGTCATACTTGAGTCAACATCTATAGGGATGGCCGATAATGGCCATGGATCGAGGAAAATATGAGTGTGATTTGATATTTATGGAGTAAATTTCATAGCAAAATATCTGAACGCTCAAACCTTTTGAATTTTACTGTATAAGTAGATAATTGCAATATCTATAATAAACAGAAGCCAAACTTGAGTCAGCATCTAAAGGGATGGCCGATAAAGGCCATCGATCGAGGAATAAATGAGTGTGATTTGGTTTTATGGAATAAATTTCATAGCAAAATATCTGAACACTCAAATCTTATGAATTTTACTGTATAAGTAGATAATTGCAATATCTATAATAAACAGAAGCCAAACTTGAATCAACATCCATAGGGATGGCCAATAATGGCCATGGATCGAGGAAAATATGAGTGTGATTTGTTTATTATGGAGTAAATTTCATAGCAAAATATCTGAACGCTCAAACCTTTTGAATTTTACTGTATAAGAAGATAATTTCAATATCTATAATAAACATAAGCCAAATTTTAGGTTGACTCAAAAAGGGACGGCCGATAATGGCCATGGATCGAGGAAAATATGAGTGTGATTGGTTTTTTGTGGAGTTAATTTCATAGCAAAATATCTGAACGCTCAAACCTTTTGAATTTTACTGTATAAGTAGATAATTTCAATATCTATAATAAACAGAAGCCAAACTTGAATCAACATCTATAGGGATGGCCGATAATGGCCATGGATCGAGGAAAATATGAGTGTGATTTGGTTTTGTGGAATAAATTTCATAGCAAAATATCTGAACGCTCAAATCTTTTGAATTTTACTGTATAAGTAGATAATTGCAATATCTATAATAAACAGAAGCCATACCTGAATTAACACCTATAGGGATGGCCGATAAAGGCCATCGATCGAGGAATAAATGAGTGTGATTTGGTTTTGTGGAATTAATTTCATAGCAAAATATCTGAACGCTCAAATCTTTTGAATTTTACTGTATAAGTAGATTATTTCAATATCTATAATAAACAAAAGCCATACTTGAGTCAACATCTATAGGGATGGCCGATAACGGCCATGGATCGAGGAAAATATGAGTGTGATTTGTATTTTATGGAGTAAATTTCATAGCAAAATATCTGAACGCTCAAACCTTTTGAATTTTACTGTATAAGAAGATAATTGCAATATCTATAATAAGCAGAAGCCATACTTGAGTCAACATCTATTGGGATGGCCGATAATGGCCATGGATCGAGGAAACTATGAGTGTGATTTGTTTTTTATGGAGTAAATTTCATATCAAAATATCTGAATGCTCAAACCTTTTGAATTTTACTGTATAAGTAGATAATTGCAATATCTATAATAAACGGAAGCCATACTTGAGTCAACATCTATTGGGATGGCCGATAACGGCCATGGATCGAGGAAAATATGAGTGTGATTTGGTTTTTGTGGAATAAATTTCATAGCAAAATATCTGAACGCTCAAACCTTTTGAATTTTGCTGTACGAGTAGATAATTGCAATATCTATAATAAACAGAAGCCATACTTGAGTCAGCATCTATAGGGATGGCCGATAATGGCCATGGATCGAGGAAAATATGAGTGTGATTTGTTTTTTATGGAGTAAATTTCATAGAAAAATATCTGAACGTTCAAACCTTTTGAATTTTACTGTATAAGAAGATAATATCAATATATATAATTAACAGAAGCCATACTTGAGTCAACATCTATAGGGATGGCCAATAATGGCCATCGATCGAGGAAAATATGAGTGTGATTTGATTTTTATGGAGTAAATATCATAGCAAAATATCTGAACACTCAAACCTTTTGGAATTTTATTTTTTAAGTAGATTATTTCAATATCTATAATAAACAGAAACCATACTTGAGTCAACATCTATAGGGATGGCCAATAATGGCCATGGATCGAGGAAAATATGAAAGTGATTTGTTTTTTATGGAGTAAATTTCATAGCAAAATATCTGAACGCTCAAACCTTTTGAATTTTACTGTATAAGTAGATAGTTTCGATATATTTAATAAACCGAAGCCAAACTTGAGTCAACATCTATAGGGATGGCCGATAATAGCCATGGATCGAGGAAAATATGAGTGTGATTTGGTTTTTGTGGAATTAATTTCATAGCAAAATATCTGAAAGCTCAAACCTTTTGAATTTTACTGTATAAGTAGATAATTGCAATATCTATAATCAACAAAAGCCAAACTTGAGTCAACATCTATAGGGATGGCCGATAATGGCCATGGATCGAGGAAAATATGAGTGTGATTTGGTTTTTGTGGAATAAATTTCATAGCAAAATATCTGAACGCTCAAACCTTTTGAATTTTACTGTATAAGTAGATAATTTCAATATCTACAATAAACAGAAGCCAAATTTGAATCAACATCTATAGGGATGGCCGATAATGGCCATCGATCGAGGAAAATATGAGTGTGATTTGTTTTTGTGGAATAAATTTCATAGCAAAATATCTGAACGCTCAAACCTTTTGAATTTTATTGGTTAAGTAGATAATTTCAATATCTATAATAAACAGAAGCCATACTTCAGTCAACATCTACAGGGATGTCCGATAATGGCCATGGATCGATGAAAATATGAGTGTGATTTGATTTTTGTGGAAAAAATTTCATAGCAAAATATCTGAACGCTCAAACCTTTTGAATTTTACTGTATAAGTAGATAATTGCAATATCTACAATAAACAGAAGCCATACTTGAGTCAACATCTATAAGGATGGCAGATAATGGCCATGGATCTAGGAAAATATGAGTGTGATTTGTTTTTATGTAGTAAATTTCATAGCAAAATATCTGAACGCTCAAACCTTTTGAATTTTACTGGTTAAGTAGATAATTTCAATATCTACAATTAATTTAAGCCGAACTTGAGTCAACATCTACAGGGATGTCCGATAATGGCCATGGATCGAGGAAAATATGAGTGTGATTTGATTTTTGTGGAAAAAATTTCATAGAAAACTATCTGAACGCTCAAACCTTTTGTATTTTACTGTATAAGTAGATAATATCAATATCTAAAATTAACAGAAGCCAAACCTGAATCAACATCTATAGGGATGGCCGATAATAGCCATGGATCAAGGAAAATATGAGTGTGATTTGGTTTTTGTGGAATAAATTTTATAGCAAAATATCTGAACTCTCAAACCTTTTGAATTTTGCTGTACAAGTAGATAATTGCAATATCTATGATAAACAAAAGCCAAACTAGAGTCAACGTCTATAGGGATGGCCGATAATGGCCATGGATCGATGAAAATATGAATGTGATTAGTTTTTGTGAAGTTAATTTCATAGCAAAATATCTGAACTCTCAAACCTTTTGAATTTAACGTATAAAGAGGATAATTGCAATATCTATAATAAACAGAAGCCATACTTGAGACAACATCTATTGGGATGGCTGATTTTTATGGAATAAATTTCATAGCAAAATATCTGAGCGCTCAAACCTTTTGGAATTTTACTGTATAAGTAGATGATTTTAATATCTATAGTAAACAGAAGCCATACTTGTGTTAACATCTATCTATAGGGATGGCCGATAATGGCCATGGATCGAGGAAAATATGAGTGTGATTTGATTTTTGTGGAATAAATTTCATAGCAAAATATCTGAACGCACAAAGCTTTTGAATTTTACTGTATAAGTACATAATATCAATATCTATAATAAACAGAAGCCATATTTGACTCAACATCTATAGGGATCGCCGATAATGGCCATGGATCGAGGGAAATATGAGTGTGATTTGTTTTTTATGGAGTAAATTTCATAGCAAAATATCTTAACGCTCAAACCTTTTGATCTTTGCTGTATAAGTAGATAATACCAATATCTATAATAAACAGAAGCCATACTTGAGTCAACATCTATAGGGATGGCCGATAATGGCCATGGGTCGAGGAAAATATGAGTGTGATTGGTTTTTGTGAAGTAAATTTCATAGCCGAATATCTGAACGCTCAAACCTTTTGAATTAACCGTATAAAGAGGATAATTGCAATATCTATAATAAACAGAAGCCATACTTGAGTCAACATCTATAGGGATGGCTGATAATGGCCATGGATCGATGAAAATATGAATGTGATTTGATTTTTATGGAATAAAATTCATAGCAAAATATCTGAACGCTCAACCCTTTTGCAATTTTACTGTATAAGTAGATAATTGCAATATCTATAATAAACAGAAGCCAAACTTGAGTCAACATCTATAGGGATCGCCGATAATGGCCATGGATCGAGGAAAATATAAGTGATTTGTTTTTTATGGAGTAAATTTCATAGCAAAATATCTGAACGCTCAAAACTTTTGGAATTTTACTGTATAAGTAGATAATTTCAATATCTATAATAAACAGAAGCCATACTTGAGTCAACATCTATAGGGATGGCCGATAATGGCCATGGATCGAGGAAAATATGAGTGTGATTTGTTTTTTATGGAGTAAATTTAATAGAACATTAAATTTTCAATTAACAGAAGCCATACTTGAGTCAATATCTATAGTGATTGCCGATAATGGCAATCGATCGAGGAATATATGAGTGTGATTTGCATTTTATGGAGTAAATTTCATAGCAAAATATCTGAACGCTCAAACCTTTTGAATTTTACTGTTTAAGTAGAAAGCTCAATATTTACAATAAACAGAAGCCAACATTGAATCAACATCTATAGGGATGGCCGATAATGGCCATCGATCGAGGAATATATGAGTGTGATTTGGTTTTTGTGGAATAAATTTCATAGCAAAATATCTGAAGTAGATAATTGCAATATCTATAATAAACAGAAGCCATACTTGAGTCAACATCTATAGCGATGGCCGATAATGGCCATGGATCGAGGAAAATATGAGTGTGATTTGATTTTTGTGGAATAAATTTCATAGCAAAATATCGGAACGCTCAAACCTTTTGAATTTTACTGTATAACTAGATAAATGCAAAATCTATAATAAACAAAAGCCAAACTTGAGTCAACATCTATAGGGATGGCCGATAATGGCCATGGATCGAGGAAAATATGAGTGTGATTGGATTTTTATGGAGTAAATTTCATAGCAAAATATCTGAACGCTCAAACCTTTTGAATTTTACTGTTTAAGAAGATAATTGCAATATCTATAATATACAGAAGCCATACATGAGTCAACATCTACAGGGATGGCCGATAATGGCCATCGATCGAGGAATATATGAGTGTGATTTGTTTTTGTGGAGTTAATTTCATAGCAAAATATCTGAACGCTCAAACCTTTTGAATTTTACTGTATAAGTAGATAATTTCAATATCTATAATAAACAGAACCCATACTTGAGTCAACATCTATAGGGATGGCCGATAATGGCCATGGATCGATGAAAATATGAATGTGATTTGTTTTTTTATGGAATAAATTTCAAAGCAAAATATCTGAGCGCTCAAACCTTTTGGAATTTTACTGTATAATTTCAATATCTATAATAAACAGAAGCCATACTTGAGTCAACATCTATTGGGATGGCCGATAATGGCCATCGATCGAGGAAAATATGAGTGTGATTGGATTTTATGGAATAAATTTCATAGCAAAATATCTGAGCGCTTTAACCTTATGGAATTTTACTGTATAAGTAGATAATTTCAATATCTATAATAAACAGAAGCCATACTTGAGTCAACATCTATAGGGATGGCCGATAATGGCCATGTATCGAGGAAAATATGAGTGTGATTTGTTTTTGTGATGTAAATTTCATATCAAAATATCTGAACTCTCAAACCTTTTGAATTTTACTGTATAAGTAGATAATTGCAATATATATAATAAACGAAGCCATACTTGAGTCAACATCTATAGGGATGGCCGATAATGGCCATGGATCGAGGAATATATGAGTGTGATTGGTTTTTTGTGGAGTAAGTTTCATAGCAAAATATCTGAACGCTCAAACCTTTTGAATTTTACTGTATAAGTAGATAATATCAATATTTATAATAAACAGAAGCCATACTGGAGTCAACATCTATCGGGATGGCCGATAATGGCCAAGGATCGAGGAAAATATGAGTGTGATTTGTTTTTTATGGAGTAAATTTCATAGCAAAATATCTGAACGCTCAAACCTTTTGAATTTTACTGTATAAGTAGATAGCTCAATATCTATAATAAACAGAAGCCATATTTGAGTCAACATCTATAGGGATGGCCGATAATGGCCATCGATCGAGGAAAATATGAGTGTGATTGCGTTTTTTTGGAATAAATTTCATAGCAAAATATCTGAACGCTCAAACCTTTTGAAATTTACGTACAAGTAGATAATTTCAATATCTATAATAAACAGAAGCCATACTTGAGTCAACGTCTATAGGGATGGCCGATAATGGCCATGGATCGAGGAAAATATGAGTGAGATTTGGTTTTTATGGAATAAATTTCATATCAAAATATCTGAACGCTCAAACCTTTTGAATTTTACTGTATAAGTAGATAATTGCAATATCTATAATAAACAGAAGCCATACTTGAGTCAACATCTATAGGGATGGCTAATAATGGCCATGGATCGAGAAAAATAAGAATGTGATTTGTATTTTATGGAGTAACTTTCATAGCAAAATATCTGAACGCTCAAACCTTTTGAATTTTACTGTATAAGTGGATAGCTCAATATCTACAGTTAACAGAAGCCAACATTAAATCAACATCTATAGGGATGGCCGATAATGGCCATCGATCGAGGAATATATATTAGTTTGATTTGGTTTTTGTGGAATAAATTTCATAGCAAAATATCTGAACGCTCAAACCTTTTGAATTTTACTGTATAAGTAGATAATTTCAATATCTATAATAAACAGAAGCCATACTTGAGTCAACATCTATTGGAATGGCCGATAATGGCCATGGGTCGAGGAAAATATGAGTGTGATTTGTTTTTTATGGAGTAAATTTCATATCAAAATATCTGAACGCTCAAACCTTTTGAATTTTACTGTATAAGTATATAATTGCAATATCTATAATAAACAGAAGCCAAATTTGAGTCAACATCTAAAGGGATGGCCGATAATGGCCATGGATCGAGGAAAATATGAGTGTGATTGGTTTTTTGTGGAGTAAATTTCATAGCAAAATATCTGAACGCTCAAACCTTTTGAATTTTACTGTATAAGTAGATAGCTCAATATCTATAATAAACAGAAGCCATACTTGAGTCAACATCTATAGGGATGGCCGATAATGGCCATCGATCGAGGAAAATATGAGTGTGATTGCGTTTTTTTGGAATAAATTTCATAGCAAAATATCTGAACGCTCAAACCTTCTGAAATTTACGTATAAGTAGATAATTTCAATATCTATAATAAACAGAAGCCATACTTGAGTCAACGTCTATAGGGATGGCCGATAATGGCCATGGATTGAGGAAAATATGAGTGTGATTTGGTTCTTATGGAATAAATTTCATATCAAAATATCTGAACGCTCAAACCTTTTGAATTTTACTGTATAAGTAGATAATTGCAATATCTATAATAAACAGAAGCCATACTTGAGTCAACATCTATAGGGATGGCTAATAATGGCCATGGATCGAGAAAAATAAGAATGTGATTTGTATTTTATGGAGTAACTTTCATAGCAAAATATCTGAACGCTCAAACCTTTTGAATTTTACTGTATAAGTGGATAGCTCAATATCTACAGTTAACAGAAGCCAACATTGGATCAACATCTATAGGGATGGCCGATAATGGCCATCGATCGAGGAATGTATATTAGTTTGATTTGGTTTTTGTGGAATTAATTTCATAGCAAAATATCTGAACTCTCAAACCTTTTGAATTGTACTGTATAAGCACAAGTAACTACTACAGATAGCCAAAATTTATGGAGAAATCATGTATATAGACTGAAATCAGGGGAATTAATTGTACCCGGGAAGAAAAGGATATATTTGAGTTTTATTGTCTCTTTCATTCCTCTAGCATGGATATTACGATAAATAAATGTTTGTATATAAATTCTGTATAAAATATGAGTAACTCATTTACAGTCCTGAATGAAACTAATCGCAGTGGCATGAAACATTTATTTGATTTCATGTTTGTATTTGAACTAAGTTTTATAGATTTGATTGAATTTTATTTATCGTAATATCAATGGTAAAGGAATGAAAGAGAAAATAAAACTCAAATATAGCCTTTTCTTCCAGGGTACAATTAATTCCCCTGATTTCAGTCTAAATACATGATTTCTCCATATAGTTTGGCTATCTGTAGTAGTTATTTGTGGTATAAGTAGATAATTGCAATATCTATAATAAACAGAAGCCAGACTTGAGTCAACATCTAAAGGGATGGCCGATAATGGCCATGGATCGAGAAAAATATGAGTGTGATTGGTTTTTTGTGGAGTAAATTTCATAGCAAAATATCTGAACGCTCAACCTTAAAAAATTTTTTGTATAAGTAGATAATTTCAATATCTATAATAAACAGAAGCCGTACTTGAGTCAACATCTATAAGGATGACCGATAATGGTCATGGATCGAGGAAAATATGAGTGTGATTTGTTTTTTATGGAGTAACTTGAGTCAACATCTATAGGGATGGCCGATAATGGCCATCGATCGAGAAAAATATGAGTGTGATTTGTTTTTAATGGAGTAAATTTCATAGCACATTAAATTTTCAATAAACAAAAGCCATACTTGAGTCAATATCTATAGTGATTGCCGATAATGGCCATCGATCGAGGAATATATGAGTGTGATTTGCATATTATGGAGTAAATTTCATAGGAAAATATCTGAACGCTTAAACCTTTTGAATTTTACTGTTCAAGTAGATAGCTCAATATCTACAATAAACAGAAGCCAACATTGAATCAACATCTATAGTGATGGCCGATAATGGCCATGGATCGAGGAATATATGAGTGTGATTTGGTTTTTGTGGAATAAATTTCATAGCAAAATATCTGAGCGCTTAAACCTTTTGAATTTTACTGTATAAGAAGATAATTTCAATATCTACAATTAACAGAAGCCGAACTTGAGTCAACATCTATAGGGATGGCCGATAATGGTCATGGATCGAGGAAAGTATGAGTGTAATTTGATTTTTGTGGAGTAAATTTCATAGCAAAATATCTGAACTCTCAAACCTTTTGAAATTTACTGTATAAGCAGATAATTGCAATATCTATAATAAACAAAAGCCATAGTTGAGTCAACATCTATAGGGATGGCCGATAATGGCCATGGATCGAGGAAAATATGAGTGTGATTTGTTTTTTATGGAGTTAATTCATAGCAAAATATCTGAACGCTCAAACCTTTTGAAATTTACGTATAAGTAGATAATTTCAATATCTATAATAAACAGAAGCCATATTTGAGTCAACATCTATAGGGATGGCCGATAATGGCCATGGATCGAGGAAAATATGAGTGATTTGTTTTTTATGGAGTAAATTTCATAGCAAAATATCTGAACGCTCAAACCTTTTGAATTTTACTGTAAAAGTAGATAGCTCAATTTCTATAATAAACAAAAGCCAAACTTGAGTCAACATCTATAGAGATGGCCGATAATGGCCATGGATCGAGATAAATATGAGTGTGATTTGATTTTTGTGGAATTAATTTTATAGCAAAATATCTAAACCCACAAACCTTTTGAATTTTACTGTATAAGTAGATAATTGCAATATCTATTATAAACAAAAGCCATATTTGAGTCATTATCTATAGGGATGGCCGATAATGGCCATGGATCGATGAAAATATGAGTGTGATTTAATTTTTTTGGATTAAATTTCATAGCAAAATATCTGAACTCTCAAACCTTTTGAATTTTACTGTATAAGTAGATAATTTCAATATCTATAATAAACAGAAGCCAAACTTGAGTCAACATCTATAGGGATGGCCGATAATGGCCATGGATCAAGGAAAATATGAGTGTGATTTGTTTGTATGTAGTAAATTTCATAGCAAAATATCTGAACGCTCAAACCTTTTGAATTTTACTGTATAAGTAGATAATATCAATGTTTATAATAAACAGAAGCCATACTTGAGTCAACATCTATAGGGATGGCCGATAATGGCCATGGATCGAGGAAAATATGAGTGTGATTTGATTTTTGTGGAATAAATTTTATAGCAAAATATCTAAACGCACAAACCTTTTGAATTTTACTGTATCAGTAGATTATTGCAATATCTATAATAAACAAAAGCCATACTTGAGTCAACATCTATAGGGATGGCCGATAATGGCCATGGATCGAGGAAAATATGAGTGTGATTTGATTTTTGTGGAATAAATTTCATAGCAAAATATCTGAACGCTCAAACCTTTTGAATTTTACTGTATAAGTAGATAATTTCAATATCTATAATAAACAGAATTCAAACTAGAGTCAACATCTATAGGGATGGCCGATAATGGCCATGGATCGAGGAAAATATGAGTGTGATTTGATTTTTGTGGAATAAATTTCATAGCAAAATATCTGAACTCTCAAACCTTTTGAATTTTACTGTATAAGTAGATAATTTCAATATCTATAATAAACAGAAGCCATACTTGAGTCAACATCTATAGGGATGGCCGATAATGGCCATGGATCGAGGAAAATATGAGTGTGATTTGATTTTGGTGGAATAAATTTCATAGCAAAATATCTGAACGCTCAAACCTTTTGAATTTTACTGTATAAGTAGATAATTGCAATATCTATAATTAACAGAGGCCATACTTGAGTCAACATCTATAGGGATGGCCGATAATTGCCATGGATCGAGGAAAATATGAGTGTGATTTGTTTTTTATGGAGTAAATTTCATAGCAAAATATCTGAACGCTCAAACCCTTTGAATTTTACTGTATAAGTAGATAATTGCAATATCTATAATAAACAGAAGCCATGCTTGAGTCAACATCTACAGGGATGGCCGATAATGGCCATGGATCGAGCAAAATATGAGTGTGATTTGTTTTTGTGAAGTAAATTTCATAGCAAAATATCTGAACGCTCAAACCTTTTGAATTTTACTATATAAGTAGATAAATTCAATATTTATAATATACAGAAGCCAGACTTGAGTCAACATCTATAGGGATGGCCGATAATGGCCATGGATCGATGAAAATATGAATGTGATTTGATTTTTATGGAATAAAATTCATAGCAAAATATCTGAACGCTCAAACCTTTTGAAATTTACTGTATAAGTAGATAGCTCAATATCTATAATAAACAGAAGCCAGACTTGAGTCAACATCTATAGGGATGGCCGATAATGGCCATGGATCGAGGAAAATATGAGTGTGATTGGTTTTTTATGGAGTAAATTTCATAGCAAACTATCTGAACGCTCAAACCTTTTGTATTTTACTGTATAAGTAGATAATTGCAATATCTACAATAAACAAAAGCCAAACCTGAATCAACATCTATAGGGATGGCCGATAATAGCCATGGATCGAGGAAAATATGAGTGTGATTTGGTTTTTGTGGAATACATTTTATAGCAAAATATCTGAACTCTCAAACCTTTTGAATGTTACTGTATAAGTAGATAATTGCAATATCTATGATAAACAAAAGCCAAATTTGAGTCAACATCTATAGGAATGGCCGATAATGGCCATGGATCGATGAAAATATGAATGTGATTTGTTTTTTATGGAATAAATTTCATACCAAAATATCTGAGCGCTCAAACCTTTTGGAATTTTACTGTATAAGTAGATGATTTTAATATCTATAATAAACAGAAGCCATACTTGTGTCAACATCTATAGGGATGGCCGATAATGGCCATGGATCGAGGAAAATATGAGTGTGATTTGATTTTTGTGGAATAAATTTCATAGCAAAATATCTGAACGCACAAAGCTTTTGAATTTTACTGTATAAGTACATAATATCAATATCTATAATAAACAAAAGCCATATTTGAGTCAACATCTATAGGGATCGCCGATAATGGCCATGGATCGAGGGAAATATGAGTGTGATTTGTTTTTTATGGAGTAAATTTCATAGCAAAATATCTGAACGCTCAAACCTTTTGATCTTTGCTGTATAAGTAGATAATACCAATATCTATAATAAACAGAAGCCATACTTGAGTCAACATCTATAGGGATGGCCGATAATGGCCATGGATCGAGGAAAATATGAGTGTGATTTGTTTTTGTGAAGTAAATTTCATAGCAAAATATCTGAACTCTCAAACCTTTTGAATTTAACGTATAAAGAGGATAATTGCAATATCTATAATAAACAGAAGCCATACTTGAGTCAACATCTATAGGGATGGCTGATAATGGCCATGGATCGATGAAATTATGAATGTGATTTGATTTTTATGGAATAAAATTCATAGCAAAATATCTGAACGCTCAAACCTTTTGCAATTTTACTGTATAAGTACATAATTGCAATATGTATAATAAACAGAAGCCATACTTGAGTCAACATCTATAGGGATCGCCGATAATGGCCATGGATCGAGGAAAATATGAGTGATTTGTTTTTTATGGAGTAAATTTCATAGCAAAATATCTGAACGCGCAAACCTTTTGAATTTTACTGTATAAGTAGATAGCTCAATATCTTCAGTAAACAGAGGCCATACTTGAGTCAACATCTATAGGGATGGCCGATAATGGCCATCGATCGAGGAAAATATGAGTGTGATTGGATTTTATGGAATAATTTTCATAGCAAAATATCTGAGTGCTTTAACCTTTTGGAATTTTACTGTATAAGTAGATAGCTCAATATCTATAATAAACAGAAGCCATACTTGAGTCAACATCTATAGGGATGGCCGATAATGGCCATGGATCGAGGAAAATATGAGTGTGATTTGGTTTTTATGGAATAAATTTCATAGCAAAATATCTGAACGCTCAAACCTTTTGAATTTTACTGTATAAGTAGATAATTGCAATATCTATAATAAACAGAAGCCATACTTGAGTCAACACCTATAGGGAAGGCTAATAATGGCCATCGATCGAGAAAAATAAGAGTGTGATTTGTATTTTATGGAGTAACTTTCATAGCATAATATCTGAACGCTCAAACCTTTTGAATTTTACTGTATAAGTGGATAGCTTTATATCTACAGTTAACAGAAGTCAACATTGAATCAACATCTATAGGGATGGCCGATAATGGCCATCGATCGAGGAATATATATTAGTGTGATTTGTTTTTTGTGGAATCAATTTCATAGCAAAATATCTGAAAGCTCAAACCTTTTGAATTTTACTGTATAAGTAGATATATGCAATATCTTTAATAAACAGAAGCCAGACTTGAGTCAACATCTATAGGGATGGCCGATAATGGCCATGGATCGAGGAAAATATGAGTGTGATTTGTTTTTTGTGGAGTAAATTTCATACCAAAATATCTGAACGCTCAACCTTTTAAAAATTTTTTGTATAAGGAGATAATTTCAATATCTATAATAAACAGAAGCCGTACTTGAGTCAACATCTATAGGGATGGCCGATAATGGTCATGGATCAAGGAAAATATGAGTGTGATTTGTTTTTTATGGAGTATCTTGAGTCAACATCTATAGGGATGGCCGATAATGGCCATCGATCGAGAAAAATATGAGTGTGATTTGTTTTTTATGGAGTAAATTTAATAGAACATTAAATTTTCAATAAACAGAAGCCATACTTGAGTCAATATCTATAGTGATTGCCGATAATGGCAATCGATCGAGGAATATATGAGTGTGATTTGCATTTTATGGAGTAAATTTCATAGCAAACTATCTGAACGCTTGAACCTTTTGAATTTTACTGTTAAAGTAGAAAGCTCAATATTTACAATAAACAGAAGCCAACATTGAATCAACATCTATAGTGATGGCCGATAATGGCCATCGATCGAGGAATATATGAGTGTGATTTGGTTTTTGTGGAATAAATTTCATAGCAAAATATCTGAACGCTTAAACCTTTTGAATTTTACTGTATAAGTAGATAATTGCAATATCTATAATAAACAGAAGCCATACTTGAGTCAACATCTCTAGCGATGGCCGATAATGGCCATGGATCGAGGAAAATATGAGTGTGATTTGATTTTTGTGGAATAAATTTCATAGCAAAATATCTGAACGCTCAAACCTTTTGAATTATACTGTATAAGTAGATAATTGCAATATCTATAATAAACAGAAGCCATACTTGAGTCATCATCTATAGGGATGGCCGATAATGGCCATGGATCGAGGAAAATATGAGTGTGATTTGATTTTTATGGAGTAAATTTCATAGCAAAATATCTGAACGCTCAACCTTTTAAAAATTTTTTGTATAAGAAGATAATTTCAATATCTTTAATAAACAGAAGCCGTACTTGAGTCAACATCTATAAGGATGGCCGATAATGGTCATGGATCGAGGAAAATATGAGTGTGATTTGTTTTTTATGGAGTAACTTGATCTATAGGGATGGCCGATAATGGCCATGGATCGAGAAAAATATGAGTGTGATTTGTTTTTTATGGAGTAAATTTCATAGCACATTAAATTTTAAATAGGGATGGCCGATAATGGCCATCGATCGAGAAAAATATGAGTGTGATTTGTTTTTTATGGAGTAAATTTCATAGCACATTAAATTTTCAATAAACAGAAGCCATACTTGAGTCAACATCTATAGTGATTGCCGATAATGGCCATCGATCGAGGAATATATGAGTGTGATTTGCATATTATGGAGTAAATTTCATAGCAAAATATCTGAACTCTTAAACCTTTTGAATTTTACTGTTCAAGTAGATAGCTCAATATCTACAATAAACAGAAGCCAACATTGAATCAACATCTATAGTGATGGCCGATAATGGCCATCGATCGAGGAATATATGAGTGTGATTTGGTTTTTGTGGAATAAATTTCATAGCAAAATATCTGAGCGCTTAAACCTTTTGAATTTTACTGTATAAGAAGATAATTGCAATATCTACAATTAACAGAAGCCGAATTTGAGTCAACATCTATAGGGATGGCCGATAATGGCCATGGATCGAGGAAAATATGAGTGTGATTTGATTTTTGTGGAAAAAATTTCATAGCAAAATATCTGAACGCTCAAACCTTTTGAATTTTACTGTATAAGCAGATAATTGCAATATCTATAATAAACAAAAGCCATATTTGAGTCAACATCTATAGGGATGGCCAATAATGGCCATGGATCGAGGAAAATATGAGTGTGATTTGTTTTTTATGGAGTAAATTTCATAGCAAAATATCTGAACGCTCAAACCTTTTGAAATTTACGTATAAGTAGATAATTTCAATATCTATAATAAACAGAAGCCATACTTGAGTCAACATCTATAGGGATGGCCGATAATGGCCATGGATCGAGGAAAATATGAGTGATTTGTTTTTTATGGAGTAAATTTCATAGCAAAATATCTGAACGCTCAAACCTTTTAAATTTTACTGTATAAGTAGATAGCTCAATATCTTAGATAAACAAAAGCCATACTTGAGTCAACATCTATAGGGATGGCCGATAATGGCCATGGATCGATGAAAATATGAATGTGATTTGGTTTTTTATGGAATAAATTTCATAGCAAAATATCTGAGCGCTCAAACCTTTTGGAATTTAACTGTATAAGTAGATAGCTCAATATCAATAATAAACAAAAGCCAAACTAGAGTCAACATCTATAGGGATGGCCGATAATGGCCATGGATCGAGGAAAATATGAGTGTGATTTAATTTTTGGGGAATAAATTTTATAGCAAAATATCTGAACGCTCAAACCTTTTGAATTTTACTGTATAAGTAGATAATTGCAATATCTATAATAAACAGAAGCCATACTTCAGTCAACATCTATAGGGATGGCCGATAATGGCCATGGATCGAGGAAAATATGAGTGTGATTTGTTTTTTATGGAGTAAATTTCATAGCAAAATATCTGAACGCTTAAACTTTTGGAATTTTACTGTATAAGTAGATAATTTCAATATCTATAATAAACAGAAGCCATACTTGAGTCAACAGATTAGTATTAACAATTTAGTATTAATCAACAATTTAGTATTTACTCAATTTGCATATGTTAACCCCATTAGCTTTTCAAACCACTCAACAGGGGTATAGTATTCAAATAGGCCTATCCGGAAAACATAAAAAGATGTTTGCCAAATAGTCAAAATCATAGGAATTTTCTTAGATGTTCATATAGTAAACAATTTATGGAATTAGTATTAACTCACTTTCCATATGTAAACCCCATTAGCTTTTTAAACCACTCAACAGGGTTTTAGTATACAGATAGGTCTATCCGAAAAGCATAGTAAGATGTTTGCAAAATAGTCAAAATCTTAAGATAGGAATTTTCTTAGAGGTTCATATAGTAAAAAATTTATGGATTAAGTATTACTTCAATTTCCATATGTAAACACCATTAGCAAACCACTCAACAGGGTTATAGTATACAAATAGGCATATCCGAAAAACATAGTAAGATGTTTGCAATATAGTCAAAATCTTAAGAATTTTCTTAGATGTTCATATAGTAAAAAATTAATGGATTTAGTATTAACTCAACTTCCATATGTAAACCCCATTAGCTTTTTAAACCACTCACCAGGGTTATAGTATACAGATAGGCCTATTCGAAAAACAGAAAAGGATGTTTGCAAACTAGTCAAAATCTTAAGATAGGAAATTTCTTTGATGTTAATATACATAGCAAAAAATTCATGGATTTAGTATTAACTCAATTTCCATGTGTAAACCCCATTAGCATTTCAAACCACTCAACAGGGTTATAGTATACAATTCGGCCTATCCGAAAAACATAGTTAGATATTTGCCAAATAATCAAAATCTTAAGATAGGAATTTTCTTACATGTTCATGTAATTCATATAGATTTATGGATTTAGTATTAACTCAATTTCCATATGTCAACCCCATTAGCTTTGCAAACCACTCAACAGGGTTATAGTATACAGATATGCCTGTTCGAAAAACATAAAAAGAAGTTTGCAAAGTAGTCAAAATCTTAAGATAGGAATTTTCTTAGATGTTCAAATAGTAAAAAATTTATGGATTTAGTATTAACTCAATTTCCATATGTTAACCCCATTAGCATTTCAAACCACTCAACAGGGTTGTAGTATACAGATAGGCCTATCCGAAAAACATAAAAAGACGTTTGCAAAATAGTCAAAATCTTAAGATAGGAATTTTCTTAGATGTTCATATAGTTCATATAGATTTTTGGATCTAGTATTAATAGTAATCCATATGTTAACCCCATTAGCTTGTCAAACCACTCAACAGGGTTATAATATACAGATACGCCTATCCGAAAAACATAGTAAGATGTTTGCAAAATAGTCAAAATCATAGGAATTTTCTTAGATGGTCATATAGTAAAAAATTAATGGATTTAGTATTAACTCAATTTCCATATGTCAACTCGATTAGCTTTTCAAACTTATAGTATACAATAAGGCCTATCCGAAAAACCTAGTAAGATGTTTGCCAAATAGTCAAAATCTTAAGATTGGAATTTTCTTAGATGTTCATATAGTAAAAAATGTATGGCTATAGTATTAACTCAATTTCCATATGTTAACCCCATTTGCTTTTCAAACCACTCAACAGGGTTATAGTATACAGATAGGTCTAACCGAAAAACATAGTAAGATGTGCTAAATAGTCAAAATCTTAAGAATTTTCTTAGATGTTCATATAGCAAAAAATTTATGGATTTAGTATTAACTCACTTTCCATATGTAAACCCCATTAACTTTGCAAACCACTCAACAGGTTGATAGTATACAAATAGGCCTATCCGAAAACCAAAGTAAGATGTTTGCCAAATAGTCAAAATCTTAAGATAGGAATTTTCTTAGATGTTCATATAGTTCATATTGATTTTTGGATTTTGTATTAAATCAATTTCCATATGTAAACCTCAAATAGTCAAAATCTTAAGATAGGAATTTTCTTAGATGTTCATATAGTTCATATAGATTTTTGAATTTAGTATTAAATTAAGTTCCATATGTAAACCCCATTAGCTTTTCAAACCACTCAAGAGGGTTATAGTATACAGATACGCCTATCCGAAAAACATAAAGAAATGTTTGCAAAATAGTCAAAATTCTAACATAGAAATTTTCTTAGATGTTCATATAGTAAAAAATTAATGGATTTAGTATTAACTCAATTTCCATATGTAAACCCCATTAGCTTTTCAAACCACTCAACAGGGTTATAGTATACAGATACGTCTATCCGAAAAACAAAAAAAGTGTTTGCAAAATAGTCAAAATCTTAAGATAAGACTTTTCTTTGATGTTCATATAGTAAAAAAATTATGGATTTATTAGTATCTTACATAATGTGGAAAAAATCTTATATTATGATTCGCCTGAAAATTCACTCATACTAACATGTTTTTGGTTGTTGTTGTTTTAGAATTATATTTAGGTTAAATTTCAGATTCGTATGAATGCGTCGAGCCCGAGTCCAATAATGCTCGGCCTTTAACCCAATTATCATATTTGTCTTCTACTTCTACAGAAGCTGTTGGTAAAATGTGTATCTTCGGACTGGTTGTTACTGGCGACTGTAGCTCTTTCGTCATTCTTGGATCTTCACATATGTAGATGCATATTTATTGCGGCTGCTACATTTTCTGAACTAGTATTGACGTCGGCTGGAGAAAAACATATATGGTTGGTATGTGGAATTGGTGTTTCCGGTACATGCTGAAGTAACGTGTTATGTCGTCTCTGTCACTTCTGGCAATGTTTGGTGAATCTGCAATTTGTAACAATATGCCCTCCGCTGAGGCAGTTAAAACATCGGTTGGCGAATGAAATCTCGTCTTTCGTCCACAGAAAATGATCGAAATTTGTTGCAATCAAATAACTTATAAGGTATATATAATGGGCAGCTAGGTAACTGAACGGCAGTATGGTACGATTTGGTAGCCTCTGATTGTTATAATTGTTGTTTGCTTGGCTATGGGTGGCAACTGTATCAACTAATGCATCCATCCGTTTGCTTAAAAACTCGAGTAGTTTTTGAATGGTAGAAAAACTTCCTCAGCACTTTCGTACTTCCAAAGACGTCTTGTTTCTTCGTCTAGTTGGATGGTGGCTAGTAGGATCAGCCATAGATCATGCGTAATTGCTTTTGGGCCAAGTCATTTTAGTCCACGCACTGTTATTTCAATGGTGTCATGTAATTTCATTTGGTTGGTAGATGTGGCTTTATGAACTTTGGTGTGCTATGAAATCACGAATATACGTCTCGACAATGGGTTTCTTTTTTCGAATTTTTAAGCAAGCCGCTTCACTGCTTCATAGTTATTGGCATCATCTACACGGAAATGGCAGATGGAAGTATAAGCAGCACCTCGTAAATGACCAAGCAAATATTTAAATTTTTGGGATGGAAATAAACTAATGTTATCATGCATTTGTCGATAAGAAAATATCGTAGAACGACTGCCACTGCTTCACATTACCATCAAAGATAGGGAGATTTAACCGCGATAACTAAAAATCGGATCGAAAATGTTGGCTCGTGTTGGCTAATATATTGACTGAATCATCAGTTTCCCCTGGCGTACCTGGCAATATCGTGAATTTCCTTATTTAATTTTGGATTGTTGATACCAGTGGGAAATACATTTCATCGATGGCACCACATTGTCATCAAACACAAATATTTGGTCTTCAACATCAACGAACTGCTTGTAAATTTCTAAGGTTTTAGATAATCGAACGTTAAGCTCTTCTAAGGTGGCATCTTTCCCCTTTGCGTTGATATAAGTCGTAAATTTGGTAAATTTTCCTTTGATAATTGACTTTCTTTTTAACAATGCCTTCATGATTATTGTAAATTTACTTATCACAAACACTTGTTTTTAATTAATTTCTCGATTTTAATTGCACTGAATTTATTGCGAATTTGGTATTAATTTAATACAAAAGTGAATATTACCTCGTTAACTCCAATCCTTAATATGTCTGCTTGGCCACGTATAATGTGGATAAATCAGCTTTGTATTTGTTGACTTGTATTTCGTATTTGCACTGTTTTAAATGTCTGCCTTCTTAACCACATGAACTTTTTATGAAGTAATCCAGGTAGGTAAACTGTTGGAATAGCTGTAATTCCCGCTGATGGCTGGTTTGTATCTCTAAAGATCCGGCTCGAAGGACCACTAAATGTTGTATTTACTTAATAAATAATTTAAATAAATTTCTTTATTGAGCTTGGTAATGATATAATTATTAGGTAAAATAATTGTACACCCTTTTGATTAATTTTAGATTTTATTATGTAATTTGGTAATGTTACTCAAAAAAATGAGTGATTACACAAATAAATCTGTCAGTTTTCATAATTTTCTATTAGAAACAAATTAAGTGATAAAAAACAATAATTGATTATAAGTTTGTTTTGTTTGTTGTGACTGTTGGCCGTTGGTGATGAGATGACACACGAGCCTGTGATATATATGTATATATAATATATATATATATATATATATATATATATATATATATATATATATATATATATATATATATATATATATTTATATATATATATATATATATATATATATATATATATATATATATATATATATATATACATATATATATATATATATATATATATATATATATATATATATATATATATATATATATATATGTGTGTGTATATATTTATATATATATATATATATATATATATATATATATATATATATATATATATATATATATTAGGTCATCAGACCCGGTTAAAACCGAAACCGGCTAACCGGTTAACAGTCAATTTTTTTACTATCCTTACAACCGGGTTTTTTTGGGTTAACCGGTTTCTTTATAATTTAATTTTTTAGGCTTTTACAATATTATTATGGTATATTAGTTGCTTTCCAATCAACCGCCCGCAAGTGAACCGCTAGTAATTCGTTGCGTGTCTTTACTAAATAATCCAAAGTTGGTCGATTAAAAAGCAACTTTTGTGAAGTTTTAATAAAAACCATTGAAAGGAAATTTTATTTGTTCAATATATTGTTCGTAAATATAAGTGGTGTATGTGTTGCTTTTTTTTTTTTTTTTTTTTTTTTTTTTTTTTTTCGGTTTTTACAGGCCAGTTTTTTATTGGCCCGTACCGTGTCAACAATCTGACTCCATCGGTTTCGATCACGAGCCAGCTCTTCATACTGTTGCAAGCAACCAGAAGATGCCAGATCGCTCTCTACGCCGTGGAGCCATCGTCGCCGACAGCGACCTCTTTGCCTACCGAAAGGCGGTTCTCCCTTCAAAGATCGCTGTATCATTCGTTTCGGATCAGCACGCAGAACGTGACCGAGCCAGCGTATTCGCTGTCCTTTGATTTCATGCACGATATCAGGAATTTGCATTAAATTCCTGATCTCGTGATTGAAAAGAACTCGGTATGTGCCATCAACGTCGCGTTTTGGGCCATATATCACACGCATGATTCTTCTCTCGAATGTTAGAAGCCATCTTTCGTATTCATCCGTCAAGGTCCAACTCTCACATCCATACATGACAACGGGTCTGATCAACACTCTGTACAGCTTCAGCTTATCCGTATTTGCAAGATATTTTGATTTCAGCAGTGGACGTAGAGGATACAAAGCCCGATTGCCAGCGGCAAGCCGAACCTTGATATCCTCTCCCACACTATTATCGTGAGTAATGAGAGATCCAAGATACTTGAATCTCATCACTCCTTCAAACGTGTGGTTTCCACTACTGAAATCACTTGCGTCTTGGTCTCGAAAACCAGAGATCAGATATTTGGTTTTGGGCTCATTGATTTTGAGACCAACGGAAGCTGAAAACTGTTCCAGTGGATCAAGTATCTCTTTCACTCCGTTGCCATTTAATCCAATCACACAGATATCATCTGCATACGCAAGAAGTTGATTGGATTGTCGGAATAAGATATTGTCCTGAGGTGTTGCACTTTTACGAAGGATGTATTCCAACATGAGATTAAAAAGTATCGGGGACAGCGCATCTCCTTGTCGAACACCGGTTGTGATTGCAAAAGTTCTCGATAGCCTGTTCTCAACTTTGACACAGCATCGTGATTGCGTTACTGTCATTTTACACAGATGAACGTATTTGTTTGGTATTCCTAAATATTCAAGCGCATACCATAGCCTCTCTCGATTGATCGAGTCATAGGCTTGCTTGAAATCTATGAACACCTGGTGTACATCGCGAGATGTTTCATAGTACTTGGAAAGAATCATCCGTAGCGAAAAAACTTGATCAGTGACTGACCGATTTGGACGAAATCCTCCTTGGTAGTCACCGACAATTTCCTCCGCTAGAGGAGTAATTCTTCCCAAGATGATGTAACACAGTAACTTATATGCTGTGCAAAGGAGAGCTATACCGCGATAATTCTCGCATTTCATGCGATCACCCTTTTTGAAAATTGGGCATAACGCGGCCACTTTCCATTCGTCAGGCATAACTTCATTTCGCCATACCAATCGAATAAGGTCGAAAAGACAGTTCCACAAAGTTAGCCCTCCGAATATCAAGAGCTCTGAATTAATGCAATCAACCCCTGGTGAACGATTTTTCTTTAATTTCTGCATGGCCATTGTGAATTCCTCATAGGATGGATCCTCAATGAACATCTCCGCGGTCTGTATTTGAGGGTATTCAAATACAGCTTGTGATACATGTGGAACATTGAGTAGATCAGAAAAATGTTCACGCCATGTATCGAGTACCGCATCGACGTTAACACAGAGGTTTCCATCCTGGTCCCGAATGGCAGTTGACCGAGATCTTAAGGTATGGTGCAATTCGGTGATTCCTTTAAAGAAACCACGAGAATTGTGCTCATTGCTGAGTTGTTGTACTCTTAAGACCTTGGCCTTCCACCATTCGCGCTTCTTCTGTCTACAAATGCGTTTAGCTGTCCTCCTAGCAAGAACTGCCTTGTTTTTTCTTGCAATTGTAAACCGAGTCTGCGCTTCATTGTGGGCTATATTGCGTTGCTCAACAGCAAGACGACACTCCTCATCAAACCAATCATTTTTGGGCTTAGTTTTCACTATACCGAGAGTGTGCTGGGCGGCATCGACAACCGAGGTTTTCAATACTTCCCAGACACTGTTCACATCATCAGATTGGTAATTGGATCGTAAGATGCTATTGCTGACAAGATCTTGGTATTTTCGTTGCGTTTCTTCATTTATCAGACCTTCACAGGAGAATCGCGTTTTATATTCTCCTGTCCTCCCTGACTTGTACGAAAATTTCCATCGCAGCTTTGCAGCAACCATAAAATGGTCACTGCCTACGAATTTTGTTGACGACCGATACGATCTCACGTCTTGAACAACCCGAGCTCGGTCTTTGGAAATCAACACATGGTCAATTTGGCTTCGGGATGTTTTACGTGGATGTGTCCATGTTTCCAAATGCATGTTTTTATGGGGAAAGAATGTACTTGCCACTTTGAGATCATGAGCGATCGCAAAGTACATCATTCTTTCCCCATTTTCGGTCGCAGTTTCGTGTCGGGAGTACGAACCTATGTTATTACATAAGTCGGTCTGATTTCTGCCAGCTCTAGCATTAAAGTCACCAATCACCAATCTGATATCGTGCTCAGGTATAGAGCCCATCAGATTATCCAAATTATTGTAAAATGAGTCTTTATCTTGGGGTTGGCTTACCTCAGTGGGCGCATGTACACAAACAATTGACAGGTTGGCTAATTTCATGTGCAAGCGAAGCTTACACATTCGATTATCGACTGCCTGGAAGTCCAAGACAGCCTTTTTTACCTGCGGTCCAATGAGAAAGCCAACTCCAAGATTTCCGAGGTCATCTCCACTGTGTAGCAACGTATAGCCTTGGGACACATGGACTCCACTTTTAGGCCATCGAGTTTCTTGGAGCGCTACGAGTTCCAGCCGATACTCTTTCATGCATGTGATGAGGCCGTCCAACGCGCCAGGTTTTCTTAGTGACTGCACGTTCCACGTGCTGATCCTCATTCTCGTATCCGGGTACTTAAGCGGGGGTTCATTGTTATTTAGTCGCCTCCTACGACAAGCTCTGGATACTGTGGTGGTATTCTATGGATCTCATGTTTCGTTCGAAATATTTACGAAACATGTTTGCCCCCAACCACAGGGCTATGTGTGTTGCTTTACATTTTCCTAAAGAGAAGTTAATAACGATTTAAGTGTAAAAATGTATGATGCGCTAAAAAAGGAATTTTTAGAACCGAGAAATAAAATACTAGTTTCTCTCCATAAATATATTCCGGATATCTCCTTTCTATAAATATATATAAATACCGGATCGTTGCCAGCAAAATCAAGCCAAATCGATGAATTACCATATGCAACGAAAGGAAATACGTTAATATTTGCTAAATATGTAATGTCAAGACTATTTATGGAAAGGGAAATTATATATTCAAATTTGGAACAGCTTCATTATTGTACAGAAACAGAAGATTTAACATTTCAACCATATGCTTCACCTTCAAAATGTTAAGTCGTTGAAATGCAGAAGATCATCTCTTCATTGTCTAAAGACTGAAATCCTTTTTTGATTGTTTAAAGGAATTTCGATTGTTTAGGGCGACCGGTACTCGAACAAACAAATTGATGTACTCACTATTCAACCTACGTCAACATCAAGCCAACGAATATTTTCCGTGGCAGGAAATTTCTGCACCAATTTCAGAAGTTCAATGTATATATATATACATATATATATATATATATATATATATATATATATATATATATATATATATATATATATATATATATACATAAAAAAAAAAAATATATATATATAAATATATATATATATATATATATATATATATATATATATATATATATATATATATATATATAAATATATATATATATATATATATATATATATATATATATATAGATATATATATATATATATATATATATATATATATATATATATATATTTATACCGGGTGTTTCTTTTAAACTGAGACGATCAAATATCTCGAAAAATAGCCATTCTAGGGAAAAAATGTCCATAATCAAAATTTAATCATACCGCGGGGGAAATAAATTAGTGCAAAAAAATAGTCGCCCCACCCTCGCTTTGTAGGAGGGGCGGGGATAACTTTCAAACTAAGATAGGAAGCCATATTTTTATTGCAAAGACGGAATCTACGACTAAAATTACGTATGATTTGGATGAAATATTTTGTTCGGTTCATGACAACGCCATCTGTTGTAATCGACGAAATTCAATTTTTTCAATTTCTTCTTCTTAAACGCGTTTGTGTGTAAAAACATTCGTTGGGCTAACCTACAAAGTGCACCAATCGTTAAAACTGGTTCGTAAGGTCTGAGTTGAGACGCGGTTACGGCCTCTAAGCCACAGATTTTTAATTTTAAGCTAAAATTATTTTATTCATCTGTCATTTACATTAATAAATTGTTTTGATGAGGAATTTCGAGTATTTCCAACCTCCCAGGTGGTGCAGTGGTTAAAGCTGCGGCAAGTGGAGCGGGAGGTACCGGGTTCGAATTCCGATAGGGGAAGGATGGTAGAGGGATTTTCACCATGCGATTACAATCGGTGGTGTGAATGAACAAATCTATGACCCCCTGACCTCCTGTCTCCTCTCCTCTGGAACATAGCAATCAATGAGCTGCTATTAAAGCTGGAGAGAGAAGGGATCGGAGTAATTGCTTATGCAGGTGATGTAGCGATAGCTGTCTCTGGGAAATACATAAGCACGGTGGCGGAGGGAATCCAAAATGCCCTCCTAATCATTACGAAGTGGGCCATCAGATGTGGACTGGCAATTAGCGCGTCCAAAACTGAATTGGTTCTATTCACTAGGAAATATAAAATCCCTGTAGTAGATCCACCTCTACTTAATGGCAACAGACTAGATTTTACGGACAAGGCAAGATTTCTAGGCGTAATCTTGGACAGTAAGCTTAGCTGGAAGCCCAACATTCTAGAAAGAGTAAACAAGGCCAATATAGCATTGTACTCGAGTAGGAACGCCATCAGAAAAATATGGGGCCTGACGCCGGAGCTGGTACACTGGCTATTCACTTCCGTAGTAAGACCTGTACTTATGTATGGAGTGAGCGTGTGGTGGCCAGCTCTCGATAAAGTAACATACAGGAAAAGAATTGAGATGGTGCAAAGAAGGGCCTGCATGCTTATAAGTGGGGCACTGAGGACAACACCTGCAAGTGTCCTAGAGGTCTTGTTTCACCTTCTCCCCGTGGACATTTATGGTAAGCAGATGGCGGCGATTACGGCCACTCGACTATCAGCCATATCCCAGTGGAAATGTCTTCAGACAGGACACTCGACGATAGTCAGATCGCTGAGGAAAGCACTGGCGAATCTAGACTATGTTACACCGACTCTTTGCTTCGAGAAAAGGTTCCGTACTATCGTTGTTAAATGTAAAGTTAAGTCGTTCTATAAATGTTAAGTCGTTGAAATGCAGAAGATCATCTCTTCATTGTCTAAAGACTGAAATCCTTATTTGATTGTTTAAAGGAATTTCGATTGTTTAGGGCGACCGGTACTCGAACAAACAAATTGATGTACTCACTATTCAACCTACGTCAACATCAAGCCAACGAATATTTTCCGTGGCAGGAAATTTCTGCACCAATTTCAGAAGTTCAATGTATATATATATACATATATATATATATTATATATATATATATATATATATATATATATATATATATATATATATATATATATATATATATATATATATATATATATATACATAAATATATATATATATATATATATATATATATATATATATATATATATATATATATATATATATATATATATATATAAAAATATATATATATATATATATATATATATATATATATATATATATATATATATATATATATATATATATATATATTTATACCGGGTGTTTCTTTTAAACTGAGACGATCAAATATCTCGAAAAATAGCCATTCTAGGGAAAAAATGTCCATAATCAAAATTTAATCATACCGCGGGGGAAATAAATTAGTGCAAAAAAAATAGTCCTCCCACCCTCGCTTTGTAGGAGGGGCGGGGATAACTTTCAAACTAAGATAGGAAGCCATATTTTTATTGCAAAGACGGAATCTACGACTAAAATTACGTATGATTTGGATGAAATATTTTGTTCGGTTCATGACAACGCCATCTGTTGTAATCGACGAAATTCAATTTTTTCAATTTCTTCTTCTTAAACGCGTTTGTGTGTAAAAACATTCGTTGGGCTAACCTACAAAGTGCACCAATCGTTAAAACTGGTTCGTAAGGTCTGAGTTGAGACGCGGTTACGGCCTCTAAGCCACAGATTTTTAATTTTAAGCTAAAATTATTTTATTCATCTGTCATTTACATTAATAAATTGTTTTGATGAGGAATTTCGAGTATTTCCAACCTCCCAGGTGGCGCAGTGGTTAAAGCTGCGGCACGTGGAGCGGGAGGTACCGGGTTCGAATTCCGATAGGGGAAGGATGGTAAAGGGATTTTCACCATGCGATTACAATCGGTGGTGTGAATGAACAAATCTATGACCCTCTGACCTCCTGTCTCCTATCCTCTGGAACATAGCAATCAATGAGCTGCTATTAAAGCTGGAGAGAGAAGGGATCGGAGTAATTGCTTATGCAGGTGATGTAGCGATAGCTGTCTCTGGGAAATACATAAGCACGGTGGCGGAGGGAATCCAAAATGCCCTCCTAATCATTACGAAGTGGGCCATCAGATGTGGACTGGCAATTAGCGCGTCCAAAACTGAACTGGTTCTATTCACTAGGAAATATAAAATCCCTGTAGTAGATCCACCTCTACTTAATGGCAACAGACTAGATTTTACGGACAAGGCAAGATTTCTAGGCGTAATCTTGGACAGTAAGCTTAGCTGGAAGCCCAACATTCTAGAAAGAGTAAACAAGGCCAATATAGCATTGTACTCGAGTAGGAACGCCATCAGAAAAAGATGGGGCCTGACGCCGGAGCTGGTACACTGGCTATTCACTTCCGTAGTAAGACCTGTACTTATGTATGGAGTGAGCGTGTGGTGGCCAGCTCTCGATAAAGTAACATACAGGAAAAGGATTGAGAAGGTGCAAAAAAGGGCCTGCATGCTTATAAGCGGGGCACTGAGGACAACACCTGCAAGTGTCCTAGAGGTCTTGTTTCACCTTCTCCCCGTGGACATTTATGGTAAGCAGATGGCGGCGATTACGGCCACTCGACTATCAGCCATATCTCAGTGGAAATGTCTTCGGACAGAACACTCGACGATAGTCAGATCGCTGAGGAAAGCACTGGCGAATCTAGACTATGTTACACCGACTCTTTGCTTCGAGAAAAGGTCCCGTACTACCTGCCCCTCAAGGGAATCTTGGGTGAGCGGGTTGGCAGCTGAAACGGAAGCATTGCAGTTCTTTACGGATGGCTCCAAGCTACACGCTAAAGTAGGAGCTGGAGTCTTCTGTGATAAATTAGAGGTAGATATAGCAGTTCGCCTCCCTGATCACTGCAGTGTGTACCAGGTAGAGGCGATAGCGATTGAGGAGATCCTGAACTGGTTGAGACATAATGTGGTATCCTCGCCTGATATCGCAATTTCTGTGGACAGTCAGGCGGCAATCAAGTCGCTGGTTTCTGTTTCTCTAACGTCTAGAGTTACGTTGGGTTGTCGCTCGTCTCTAAATGAGATGAGTGAGCATTTCAACATCCAGGTAGTCTGGGTCCCTGGCCACTCAGACATCATGGGAAACTGCAGGGCGGACGAACTAGCGAGGCACGGTACAACTCTCCAACTGCTCCCGGAAAGGGCAAAGTTGGGAAGACCCATTAACGCACTCAAGACTGTGCTTAAAAAAGAGGCGGAAGCCTCAATGAACAAAAGGTGGACGAACACCCTCTCATGTAGAGTTGTAAAACAAGTCTGGTCAAAGCTGAACTTGAAACGCTCAAAAGCACCTATCTCCCTACGAAGACGTGAACTTAAAACGATCGTGGGGATACTCACAGGACACTGCCTTCTTGGAGAACATGCGAGAAGGCTGGGTCTGGAAGTAAATGACTTTTGCAGAAGCTGCAGGGACGAAGAAGAGGAAGAGACGGTAGTCCACCTCCTATGCTCGTGCCCGGTTTTGGCACACAAAAGACATGAATATTTGGGTAAGTTTACAATGGACTGCCTTTCTGATCTCGAAAACTGTAATGTGCGAGACTTATTACGCTACGTAAGCAGCTCAAACTGGTTCTCATAGGGGTAAAAGGGGAGTAAAATTCTGTGGTATCACAACGGACCGTCGTCGGTCTAAGTGTGCTGTAGCAGCCACTCAACTTAACCTAACCTAACCATGACCCCCTGCTGGAGTGCAGAATTCATGAGTTCTCCCATGTCAGTACTATAGGCTGTCATGGAGCAAAACAATGTACAGATGGTTCTACGTAAATCGGACCTATAGCTGTACGTCCTCGATTTGGCTGTAGTGGCGTAAGGTAAAGACGTAAATAAGCGAACCGTGAAAGATTTGGAAGTACCTCGAGCTCCGAAATAGTATGTAGAGATATAATACAAACAAACAAAGATATTTCCAATGAAAACGTGGTTTTTATTTCAAACGTATTGCAGAATCGAATGCGTGTGTTCTAAGAAGAAGAAATTGAAAAAATTGAATTTCGTCGATTACAACGCCATCTATCATGAACCGAACAAAATATTTCATTCAAATCATAAAAAAAAATAATCTATGGCTTAGAGGCCGTAAACGGCCCTTACCGCGTCTCAACTGAGACCTTATGAACCATTTTTTAACGATTGGTGCACATTGTAGTTGGTCAGCCCAACGAATGTTTTAATACACAAACGCGTTTTTATGTCATCCGGTTGCATGTCAATTTTAGGTCAACGGCGGGAATCGAACTCGAGACCGCGCCGTGATGGGAAACTTTCTTAACCATTAAGCTACATCCGGCGACAATCCGGATTAAATCATACGTAATTTAAGTCGTAGATTCCGTATCTGCAAAAGAATATGGCTTCCTATCTTAGTTTAAAAGTTACTTATGCCCCTCCTACAAGCGAAGGTGGGGGGACTATTTTTTTTGCACTTATTTATTTGCCCCGCGGTATGATTAAATTTTGATTATGGACATTTTTTCCCAAGAATGGCTATTTTGCGAGATATTTGATCGTCTCAGTTTAAATGAAACACCCGGTATATATATATATATATATATACATATATACACACACATATATATATATATATATATATATATATATATATATATATACATATATATATGTATATATATAAATATATAAATATATATGTATATATATATATATATATATATATATATATATATATATATATATATATATATATATATATATATATATATACATACATATAAATATATATATATATATATATATATATATATATATATATATATATATATATATATATATATATATGTATATATATATATATATATATATATATATATATATATATATATATAAACATATATATATATATATATATATATATATATATATATGTATATATATATATATATATATACATATATATATATATATATATATATATATATATATATATATATACGGTGGCGGAGGGAATCCAAAATGCCCTCCTAATCATTACGAAGTGGGCCATCAGATGTGGACTGGCAATTAGCGCGTCCAAAACTGAACTGGTTCTATTCACTAGGAAATATAAAATCCCTGTAGTAGATCCACCTCTACTTAATGGCAACAGACTAGATTTTACGGACAAGGCAAGATTTCTAGGCGTAATCTTGGACAGTAAGCTTAGCTGGAAGCCCAACATTCTAGAAAGAGTAAACAAGGCCAATATAGCATTGTACTCGAGTAGGAACGCCATCAGAAAAAGATGGGGCCTGACGCCGGAGCTGGTTCACTGGCTATTCACTTCTGTAGTAAGACCTGTACTTATGTATGGAGTGAGCGTGTGGTGGCCAGCTCTCGATAAAGTAACATACAGGAAAAGGATTGAGAAGGTGCAAAGAAGGGCCTGCATGCTTATAAGCGGGGCACTGAGGACAACACCTGCAAGTGTCCTAGAGGTCTTGTTTCACCTTCTCCCCGTGGACATTTATGGTAAGCAGATGGCGGCGATTACGGCCACTCGACTATCAGCCATATCTCAGTGGAAATGTCTTCGGACAGAACACTCGACGATAGTCAGATCGCTGAGGAAAGCACTGGCGAATCTAGACTATGTTACACCGACTCTTTGCTTCGAGAAAAGGTCCCGTACTACCTGCCCCTCAAGGGAATCTTGGGTGAGCGGGTTGGCAGCTGAAACGGAAGCATTGCAGTTCTTTACGGATGGCTCCAAGCTACACGGTAAAGTAGGAGCTGGAGTCTTCTGTGATAAATTAGAGGTAGATATAGCAGTTCGCCTCCCTGATCACTGCAGTGTGTACCAGGTAGAGGCGATAGCGATTGAGGAGATCCTGAACTGGTTGAGACATAATGTGGTATCCTCGCCTGATATCGCAATTTCTGTGGACAGTCAGGCGGCAATCAAGTCGCTGGTTTCTGTTTCTCTAACGTCTAGAGTTACGTTGGGTTGTCGCTCGTCTCT